>JAKSZT010026446.1:11886833-12309822 GCA_026826555.1 Tolypeutes matacus | reverse complement strand
TAAAAGTAAATAAATAAATCTTTTTTTAAAAAAGTATATGGGAGGAAGATATGGACTATAGTTAGTAGTAATACTTTGATGATGCTCTTTCATAATTTGTTAACAAATGTTTCACAACAATGCAAATTATTTGTGGTGGGGTGATCTTTGGGAACCCTGTGTGATGTTATGCATGTTTGTTTTGTAAGTTTACAATGTTTACTAAACACTTATTGTTTATATAGTTCATGTATGAATGATATACTTCAATAAATTGTTTTTAAAATGAAAAAAAAAAAACTGTGAAGAAGATGAGATTTTACTATTGTATGAGAAGGAGGTAGTGTGCCATAGTTCCCTGAACTCCAGCAGGAAGTATACGAGGTGAAGGCTTTATTACCACAGAGGCAATGGCCGCAGGAGGGGCATTTTCTTGAGCTGGTTCTCCAAACCCCAATTCCCAAAGGGCAGTTCAAAGAGGGCCAGGTGACACCTGCACACACAAGGGGAAACCCCGTGCTTCAGGATCCCTAGTCTTTTATACTGGACTTAAGCATGCTCGCCCATTGCTCTCTATCTGTTTTCCCAGGCTTTAAGAAAAGCCATCCTTTGCTCCAGAGGAAGGTGCTATCTCTGTCTTCTAAGCTGAGAGCTACACAAACAACCCTGAAAAGAGTCTAAAGAAAGGCAGTCAGTGCCTGTTCTCAAGATGTGCAGAAGTGCAGGAGCCCCGTGGAGAATTGTCTCTCGACACTAATACCCTGTGACCGTACCCCAGATGTGTATGTTCAAGCATTAGTTTCACAATGACTCTGTGTGTGTAGTGCTACCTAATACCTTTCCTACTTTACAAAAATATTTAAGGGATGTTTTATATGACCAAGATCAGAATCTGGGCCACTATCCATGGTACTGAAAAAATCATCCCAGTAATGTAAATGCAATAATTAAGTTTTTAAAAAACCCCATGGTGTATGCTCAGTCTAATTTCACCAAATCCATAATTTTGGTCCTCAAATGTCTGTTTTGCACACAGAAACATGATAATACATGTAGTAAAGAGCAAAGTTCCTAACAACCCTAAGGCAGTACCTGACCTCAAGGTGTTAAAGAAAATACAAGATTTATATACCATAAGGGAAATGCCAAAAAACAAAGATATAATACTAGGTGACGGAGCAATGAAGGGTTGTGAGAAAGGACACGTTTACTAGATTGCAGGAAATAATTACAGGTCATTTGCACTTGTAGCTAATGAAATTGTGAATGATTTTGAAGCTGGTAACACAAAAAAACACTTGTTTAAATACTTGTGCACAATATCCTTCTCTAACAATGGCATTGAGGGACATTTTATGTGATAAAATGTTATCTGTTCTCAAATATGCAGGGCAATGTCATTTTCATAATACGTGGATCTGTCATTCTTGAGTATAGCTAAATCCTTCCCAAAGCTGATTCTCGTCTTCAGTTGATGCCATCTCTTGGCACTAAAGAGAGGCATCTCCACTCTGGCTGCTGTCAAAGAAGAGAAACTGTACCCTCTAGATAATCGATTATTAAACAAATGCATGAGCCTACTTTCCTCTGGGCATGATGCTAGTGCCAATGGAATTAAAAGTCAGGGAGGTCCGTGGCTGGGAGAGTGGATCCCTGGCCAGGCTGCTCTCTCTTCCGGCGCAGCCCGCAGTGCTCCTTGCATGCTGACTGGGCGAGCTGTTCCCTTCATCACGGTGGGCTCAGGACTCAAACCTGCTGGCGCAAAACTCAAACCCTCACACATCCACTTGCCTTGAAAACAGCGCAAACAAGCCATTTTTCAGCCCTTTTGAACCGCACCTAACACCTGCCAGCCATAGGCGAGATAAATCCCAGGGGCGCTAAAGACCTCAGGCCACTTCTGCCTTTCGGGGTTCTCTGACCCAGAGACCCCCAGCATGCTGACTGATATCACCTAGACATGTAAGCCCCCTCCCACCACCCTCTCCCCCAGGAGCCCCTTGCCCAGTTTCCCCTCCTGGGTGGTCCACAGGGTGCAGCCTCTGGAGGCGTCGCCACTGAGAGGGGCCGCCCTCCCAGGCACCCTGTCCCAGGGCCAGAGGACTAAAGCTTGCGTATTCCTGCCATCTGGTGGTCAACTCCGAAATCCTCGGATTCTCCGCAGCCGAGCTCAGGGCAATGGCAGAAGTCCAAAAGGAAAAAGGAAAACGCATGTAGCCTTCTACAGCTCCTGCACAGAACTGGAAAATGGTCACCCCTGCCTCATTCAATTAGACAAACGTAGTTTCATGGCCAAGCCCAAAGTTATGGGCTGGGGAAATTTATATTTTTAGTGGAAGGAAATGCACGTTGCATGGCAAAAAGTACAGATACAGGGAGGGACGAACACTTGGGGCCAGTAATTCAATCCGCCACAGTTAGTGAATTCATGAAGAAAAGTAAATTTTATACTTCCTGCAGTGCAGAATTGGGAGAATAGGAAGCTAAACAGTTTCAACATAACAGTGAATTGCTTGTATTGTGGATTCACTGGGATACCTAAATTAAGACTACTTATAAATTCCACTTGCGTGCCTGATGAAGACTGGTGCCAATGATTCATAACATTTGACATGCTTAACATTAACAAACCAAATATAAGAATACAAAGGGCCAATAGGCATTTTAAGCAGTGTATTAGTCTGCCACAGGGGTGCTGATGCAAAGTACCAGAAATCTGTTGGCTTTTATAAAGGGCATTTATTTGGGGTAGAAACTCACAGTTTACAAATCCTTGATGAGTCCAACTCAAGGTTGCTTTTTCACCAGTCAGTTGCCATGTGTTGAAGCAAGATGGTCGCTGATCTCTGCAAGGGTCCAGCCTTCCCCTCTGGGCTTCCTCTCTCAGCTGCAGGCTGGCATGGGGCTTGCCTCGCAGGGTTCCTATATCAGTCTCGGATCTCTTCCCAAGGTCAGCTGCAAGCTATCAGGCAATGGTCCATCTCTCCCCAGAGCTTTAGCTGTTTGAGCCTTTTCCCTTCTGTCACATGGCAGGATCAAAAGTTCTCTCCTATTCCCTTTCCAGGGGCGTTTGTGCGGCTTGCTGGGTTTTCTGCCCCTTCTCCTTAGGTCCCGAGTCTAACCTGCCTCACTGTGACTCTTTTCTCCCTACCAGCATTTCTCAAACTGTTTCAGATTTTTCAAAACACAAGTTTCAGGAGATATTAATAAGTACTCTGTGTAACTGAGGGTTAAGAATTAACAAATAATTATGATTGCTAAGTCATTATATAGATGCTTTTATATCAGGGGTTCTTAACCTCCCTTGGGGGTCTGTGGAAAGATGTCAGGGGTCCGTGAGCTAGAATTGAAAATTTAAAAAAAACATTATTCTTGTGGGGACGTGCTGGTGCAGCTGTGATATGTTTATTAAATTATACACAGTATAGTGTGGCCTTAGTATGATTTTTATTTTGATGTAGTGCGCTGAGCGCAGTGGATAACCTCCTGCAGAAAGGTTGGTAAGGATGGCGGAGATGGTTTTATGACGCCGTGGGAAAATGGGAATTTCTAAATGTTTGCCGAAAATGACCATTTGAACAGATGTTGAACCGTGTTAGGTTATCAGGTATTGAAATTATGGGAAAGTTGTAAAACGTAATTTTGAATAATTCTAAAATTTAATTGGAAGACATGCCCGTGTTGAGTGTCGTAAAACTACCTGCCCCTACATTCTGAGGAGGGGTCCGTGATTTTCACCTGGGATCTGTAGAACAATAAAGGTTAAAAGGGTAAGAACGCTTGCTTTCTATTATAAAAAAGCAAACCGGGAGTGCCTGAAATTACTGACGCCCTGGAGCCAGCCCACTCTAGGCCCACCCTCGCCCTGTGTGCTCTCACTCTTGGGATGGCAAACCCTCCACCCTCCTCCGTTGACTGTCCACATGGAAAACCTCGTGACTGGCCTCTAACCACTCTGTGCTTTCCTATCTCAGAACCTTGACCTCTGAAAATCATTGTAACTTTGTAACTCCCCACCCCCAGCTTGTTCAACCCCTTCATGTTTATTAATGAAGGAACCTGTGTCCAGCTCCACCCCAATTTATTCATTAACACCCCGATGTTATAAAATACTAGAATTTCTGCAGATCAGGGAGGCAGTTTTGGGCCAGAAGGCTACTGTGCTCCTTTGCTCGTGCAACCCAATAAACTCTCTCTTTGAAACCCTGGTGTCTCAGGAATTCAGCTTTCAAGACGCACCATCAGAAGAAAAGACCCCGATATCATCTGTGGACAAAAGTGGTTCTGAGCATAAATAAGTTTAGGAGAAATATTGAAAAAGGAACACATGCTTTGTCTAATTAAGATATTCATAATGCATATTAACACTAATAGATTTGACACATCCATTTAATTTTGTTTAATCGGATATTTTCCTAAACTGTTTGAGCCTACTTAATATTTCCCAAGGGAAAAGTGTTATTTACAATATCTATTTTGGGGAAACTGCTCTAGATGTTAAATATATTTATAATAATAATAATAGATGTTATTGTTTTTATTCTTAGGACCTTACCAGGGGTCTGAGCCTTTAAGTATTAAATGTTCCTATTTTGTCACCATTTTAGAGTTGCATTATCCAGTATGGAGCCACTAGCCAAATGTGGCGATTTAACTTTAAATTTTAGTTAAATAAAATTAAAAATTCAGTTCCTCAGGAACACTAATCAAATTTTAAGTTCTCAATAGCCACACGTGGCTAGTGCAAGTAGCTACTGCATAGAACAGGGCTGTTCAAGAGTTTGATTTTTGGGGGTCCAAAGTAATTACTTCTTTAATGCAAATATTTATAAATTTCTAAAAATAAAATATAGATGCTATTTTCCAGAGTGTAACCAGCTTTTAAAACATCAATTTATTAATCTTCATAAAAGCTTTGTGCACTACAAGGCATACTTCCTCCCTGGAGGGAGGACTTCAGGTATTTTTGTGTAAGGGAAATTTTGCTGGATTTAACATACTTGTTAAATTAATTAAGTTTAATTGTTAACTAAATTGCTTGTCATTTGTAGAAGTTCCCTGTGGTCCTTCTGATATGCCATAAGCAGAAGGGATACATGTACAAAACTGGAGAACAAGGCATCACCATTTTATGGTAGAAAGGGAGAGAGCCACTTGCTCTCTGAGAATTCTAAGAGATACAAGCAGGGGTGGGCTGCCTCAAAGGCTTATGTGTCTGCCCGTGATCTCGAGGTATAGCTTGAACTTTGGGTGCTTCTCTCAGTAGGGCCCAAAGTGTCCAGGACCTGATCAACAACTGACGGTGACCCATATTTTTGCCCTCACTTCCGACTTGGGACCAACTGGAGAAAGCCAAGTATGTGCCCGTAACCAATCATGTAGGGTGTCTTGCTTCTAGTTAGACCACCTCCAGCTTCCCCATGCCAAGAGGTTTTGATCAGGGCATACCTCAAGTCTTCCCTCTTTTCCACTATAAAGCTTTCCCGCTCCTCTGCCTGCCTCTGAGTCTCTGCCAAACTATGCAGGCAACTCCTTTGCCATAGCAAGCGCTGGATAAATATCTGTTGCTTGTCCTCATTTGGGTGGTCTTTGTTCATTTCCATACCATTTATTCCTGCTTATGACATGCCAGGTGTTGTGTTGAGCACATCATTCGCCTCACAATCACACTACGCTGGCAACCTGGGACTCGAACTCAGCTATCTCTGCCTCGTAAACTAAAGGTATCCACCTTGGTTTGCTAGGGCTTCTGTGTCAAAGTGCCACAAACCGGGTGGCTTAAAACCAAAATAGAGGACCTCACAGTTCTGGAGGCCAGAAGCCCAAAAGCAGGGGTTGGCAGGGCCATTCTTCAATTGAAGTTCAGAGGGAAGAACCTGCGCCTTTTCTAGCCAGGTGGCTTGCTAGCAATCCCTGACAGTCTCTCCTGTGTGTCCAGGTTTCCTCTATAAGGACATCAGTCATGGTGGATGAAGGGCCCACTCTATTCCAGTATGACCTCATTTTAACTGCCTGCTTCCATCTGTAATGACCCAATTTACAAAGAACGTCACAGTCAGTGGTACCGGGGTAAGGGCTTTACCTTATTTTTTTGGGACACAATTCAATCCATAGCAGTACCGCACTACCTTCCCTGAAGTTTCTTGAGCTGCCATCCTCCTCTCAGTGAAGCTCTTTGCTTCCAGTTTCCTAGAGGTTGTAGTGAACTTGAAATGTAAACACACTCAGCTTCCTCTACCCTTTTCTTCAAACCTGCATGTTCCAATTCTTCTTCTCCTCCTTTATTTCCCATTCCTTGGACTTGGTGGGAGAGCTGTCTGTCTGTCTTCCTGGCCAAAGTGAATCTCTCTACCTCCCTTTCCTTCCCTTCCTCCAAAACCATAATCCATACCTCTCCTCTCTCCTGAAGCAGGTCCTTTTCACTCCGTTTAACCTACTTAGCAAATATACCTGGTTAGATCTCTGACACAGATCTTATATTACCCTCTGGTAGATGCCTTACCTCTCTCTTTTTCTTCCCGACCAAAGTTCTTCAACAATCTGCCCTCATTGCCTCTCATATTCTCACTCTTCAACCTATTGTAGCTCTAGCCTTCTAAGCACAAAATCTTAAAAAACCAGAAACAAAACAAACAAATCTTATTTCAATCTCTGTCTCAGTTAAATTCTTGGAGGCATCTCATCCACATTTGGAGGGGTATACCATTGGGGACACTCCCTGATGACTCTGTGACATCACTGAGCCCTGGATTTCCTCCTGTGTCTATGGCACACCTTTGTCCTCTTAAATTGGTTAACCTTGCTTGGTCCATCCCTTAAACTATGTGTTCTCCTGGATTCCTGCACGAGTTCCATTCATGTCCAGGATTTCCACAACCATTTGTGGGCTGATGACAGCTAATTCAAAAAAAAAAAAAAAAAACCAAAACACTTTAAGATTTGATTTTTTTTTTTTTTTTTTTGAGGTACCAGCACCGGGAATTGAACCTGGGACCTTGTATGTGGGAAGCAGGTGCTCAACCACTGAGCTACATCTGCTCCCCCAGACTTGATTTTAAGTTGTCTGTTGGAAATCATCATGAAGAGTAGTGGGGAGGAAAACAAGAATTTCAGTTTGAAATTAGAAAAAGCTTTGTTCATATACTAGAGTTAGTCTTGGTTCTCACGTTAGCTCTTGTGACTGTAGAGAAGTTATTTCTAGCCTTTCTGAGCCTCACTTTCTCCACCTGACACGTGGAAATAATAATAGTTACTATGAGTATTATAAGAGATAAGATATATAAAGGGCAGGCACATTGTGGGCACTTAACAAATTTTAATTATTATTAAAACAAAATAGATTCCTCCTCTCAAATGTAGGCTGCATCCTTTTTTTCCCTCCTTATCTTGGCTAACAGCAATAAAATCTTCTTACTATTCAAGCAATAAAACTTGTTGATGTCTAACAAGGCACCAAACCCATGAATTGTACTTCCTGAATATCTTCCAATTATGTTAAGTTCTCTAACTTTGCTGCCCCTGACCTTCATCTTCTCTTGCTTAGATAACTGCAAGAGTGTCCTAGATTTTCTCCTAGTCTCTAAGCCATCCCTCCTGCAGCCCATTCTCCAGATTCGATAAATATCTGATGGCTCTTGTTGTTGAACAATGTAATCAGAGTGCTCTTTGTAATATGGAAATTTGACTGTTACATCTCGGCTTAAACATCCTTCAATGGTCACACTTTTCTTGTAGGAGAAAATCTCCACTTTTTCTTTATGCTGGCATATCAGACACACTGAGTCATCTCCTGCCATCCCAGCACATGGCCTGGGCCCAGCCCTGCCAGGAAGCCCGTGGTTCCCTCTCACCAGCCCTGAGCCTGGGCACTTGTCCTGCCCTCTGCCAAGAATGTCCTCTACACTGCTTCCTTGCCCAGGGAGCTGATAGAAATCCTTCCCAACTTCGCTCAGACATCACCTTCTCTCTTCCCCTCACCCCCCAGGACAAGGCACCTGCAGCTTTCTATCACTGCTACAACAAATTACCACAAACTTAGTGTGGCTTCACGCAATGCAAAATGCATTCTCTCACAGTTCTCTAGGTCGGAAGTCTGACACAGGTCCCACTGGGCTAAAATCAAAGGCTGTGCTCCTCTCTGAAGGCTCCAGGGAAAACCTGTTTCCCTGCCTTTTCCAGTTCCTAGAGGCTGTCTGTGTTCCTTGGCTCCTGACTCACTCCCTCCATCTTCAATGTCTGCAACCTGGCCTCTCTCTGGCCCTGCGCCCATCATCATATCTGCCTCTGACCGTCGTAATTACACTGGGCTCCCCTGGATAATCCAGGATAATCTCCCTATTTTAAGGTCAGTTCATAAACAACCATGATTTCCTCTGCAACCTTAACACTCTGGTGCCATGTAACCCAAAAGATTCACAGGTCCTGGGAAGCTGGATGGGGCATCTTTGGCGCTAGGGAGCATTTTTCTGCCTACCACATCCTTGATGCTCCCGTGGGACGTCATACAAGCACGATTACAGCGCTGGCCCCCTGGTATGGTGGTCAGTCCGGGGAGGGCTGAGAGCAAGACGTTTGCAGCTTTAACTTTGCCTCTTATGAAATCGGCGAGTTACCGAATTTCTTTGTGCTTCGGTTTGCTCATCTGTGAAATGGGAGTGATGATAAAATCTATCTCATAGAGTTGCAAAGAGGATTTAAATTATATTACATAGCACATATGAAGCACATGTAGAGTTCTTGGCACAGAGTAGCTGCTAAATAAATGGTAATATTGTGCTACACCATCAGAGAGCCATGGTAAGAACCTGGCACCTAGTGAGTGCTGTAGGCTACAT
Organism: Tolypeutes matacus; assembly: GCA_026826555.1. Taxonomy (NCBI): domain Eukaryota; kingdom Metazoa; phylum Chordata; class Mammalia; order Cingulata; family Chlamyphoridae; genus Tolypeutes; species Tolypeutes matacus. Next base: position 12,301,009 of record JAKSZT010026446.1, on the reverse strand, counting down.
GAACTACAGTCCTCTGCCTTCCTCTCAGGTTTATGTATTTCCTATTAGACTGAGGGGATGGAGCCGTGGAAGAGAGGGAGAAAACCCCTATGTTTCCTAGAGCAGCCGTCAGCGTGGTGGGCAGGAAACAGTGCAGCGCCGTTGAGCTGGCATGACCCTGAGAAAGCAGGCACCGGGCCCAGGCTCTGATGGCCGCAGTGGGTACGACGTGACTACGGGGAAGGGATAATAACCCTAAACAAAGTTTGGAGAAGGGCATAGTCTTCAGATTTCCCTGAATGTCGGGAACATCCAACCATGGCAGGGTTCCATATTTCAAAGTGAACTTAGATTTCCTCAGTCATTAGCAAGTGAGACTGCTCAGAGCATCTTCAAATGCTCAGAGCCAGGAGCAAGCGGAGGGTGTGAGAGGAATTTGATTAACTAAGTAAGCCATGATGGCCCATCTGTCTCAGAACATTAATTTAGAAAGAGGCTGTCAGGTGAAGTCTTGGGCAGGGGAGTAAAGAAAGCCTGCCCTATTTCTGCTGGCCTTGGAAAGAACTTCCTCATAGGGTGGTGAAAATTGTTGATTTGAGACAAAGCGCTCTGCGCTTCTGACAGTGCTGGGCTCCGGGGAGAGGATGTGCACTTGCCTGGGAAGACAATTTCAGCACAAAGACAGATTAGAATCTGCCCAAGCCGAAGTACCGTAATATACTTAAGTTAAAGTCATTTTTCAAAAAGTTTTCCTTTTTTGCGCACGTGTGAGTGTGTGTGGAGTGAGGAGGGGCCTGTTGTGTTTTCTAACCCCCTTAAAGTGAAACATTTATTCCCTTCTTTATGGGCATCTCAGTAAAGCCTCAAGCCAGTGACATACAACTTATGAAAACCCAATGACCAAAGCGAGGCCAGTCCATCCTCCTCTGGACGTCCCAGGTGCCTGACATACTGCAACCACCAGCAGTTCTTGGAGTGCTAAGTGTGTGAAATCTAGTGCTTGGTGGAAAATGAGATCTTCTCTTAATCCAGGAGACTGCCACTTAAAAATCATGTCTACTTTGTACTACTGTGTGCACCTAGTTTTCATAAATAAGCTAAAATGAACAAGACGCGCTCAGAGGCCTTCGAACCTACAACGTCACTCACTATACATCGCCTTCCTCTTCCACCTGGAGAGGCATTGAACACTGGGGAGATTCCAGCTCTTTACCTATAAGGAATGGTGGAACAGCAAAAAGTGATTTGAGAGTTTATTTTTAAGTGAGTTACCACTGGGTTATTTATACGTACCAGCATTTTCAGAGTCTTGGTCTTTCCCACTGCTTCTTTGTAATGTTCGAATTCTGGAGATGGTATGAGTCCATAATAAATCAAAATACTCTTTTCTGTCTAGATTCCATTGTGGCTCAAATGAGTTAATCCCAGTTGATCTAGAACAATAGGATTATAAAATAAAATTTCTCCTCTGGTACCTGGGATTCACACTTAATGGAAAAGAATTTCAAAATGGAAAATATCATATGAATAAAAACAGAGAGCATACATTTTTGAAGATATTTCAAGTCCTGTGAAGTCTGCAAGCATATTATCCCTATGCAGTCAGAGCTGAAGTAGGGGAAGTCCTTAGCATCGCAATGTGGTGACATGATGCTATAACATAATACTATTGAATTGATCCATTCCTGTGGGTGAGACCCTTTTAATGGACCACGTCAGTGAGGCGGCGCCAGTTTGGGTCTCTGCCCTCTTGCTGGGTCTGATATAAATGGAGACACAGATTTAAGAAGCTGCCATACTGATCCTGCCGTGTGAGAAAGAGGTCCGCAGGAAAACAGAGAAACCCCGAGAAAGGGAAGCGGAGAGAGGTCCCAGAGTCTGGAACCAGCAAGGCATAGAGGCTCTGAAAGAGGCCCCCGAAGGGCTGGGCCCACGAAGCAGCTCAAGGCTCAGGAGAGGAGCCGGATGCCCGACAGGCCACAGCTGAACTCGGGGGGAAAGCGGAGCAGCCGAGACTGACAGGAGGCTGGAAAGAGACAAGCCCTGTGCCCGGTTGCCCACCGCTGAGCTCTGGGAGCTGGGCTCTGAGAGACACCGAGCCTGGAGGGGAAGGCCGAGAGCTCGGCAGAGAACGCCCGCCATCTTGCTTAGATTTGGACATGCCATGGCCTCAGAACTGGAAGCTTTTACCCTCAATAGAATTCCCATTATAAAAGCCAACCCATTTCTGGTACTTTGCATCGGCAGCCGTGTGGCAAACTCAGACAAAGACCTTTTAGAATCAGGCATCGCCTCCTCTGGCTGCAGACACTGTCTGTTGGAAAGCACTATCCTGGCCGTAGTTATTGCCAGGAAAGGAGACGTAAGATGAGCTATAAAGTAAACTGGGAACTGCTCTCTTCTGAGGAACACTTTGGTGTTTGAGAGGATTTAGGAGGGTTCTGAATCCTCCCCTTGGCCTCTCTGAGAAGTGCCGAAATTCAGAGTGGTTATGGAGGGATTGATAGTTCAATGCTTGTGTGAACAACTGACCGAAGCCAAATTTGGGGTGTCGTCTCCATGGCTCTTGGCGTGAAGGCCTCTCAGTCGTTTAGGTGGGGCTTGGTGCGTTTAGAACCGGCATCAGCACCGAGTCAGAATGCTAGAGCCAAAAGGGAAATGAAACACGCTCCGTCCAATGTTCTGCCAAATGCAGGAGGCCCTTCTATAGTGGCCCCGACAGCAGCTGGCAGCCTCGCCTATGAACGGATCCTATCGGTGGCAGGGGATTACTCCTTCCCATTGCAATCCTTGTCACTGATGGATTGTTCTAGAGATCAGGAGCTCACTTGCTTCTATTGAGATAAATTCTGCTTCCCAATAACTCTCTTGCATGTGTCTAATGTCTGCTTTCTGGATCACCACAACTAGTCTATGTCCGCGTGAGCCGGAATCCATCCATGTCTTTCCTGCGTCTTTTCTTCCCTAAACACCCTTGTTTTTGTAGTGGGTGACATACAAAAAAAAAAGTGGCTGTGTCCTTCTACCTATGGACCCCATTCCTTTTGGGAAGCCCGTTTTCCATGGTCCTAGCTCTGGCCAGATTCTGGTAACACCGTCCCCTCCCATTTCCCCTGCAAGCTCAGGGTGATCTCTGCATGCGTCCCCACTTATTGTTAGATCCCTTAGCCCTGGGAACGGTCCGTCACTGAGCTTTTCTCAGTTAGAGTGCCACCATTTCCTGCTGGGATCCTGAGGTAGGGTTCCTGCAGACTGCTAGATGCCGAGGAAGTTCGCAGACGAGCCATGCCAGGAGAGCTCCCTAACTCTGTCCGTGCAAAACTCTTCTTTTGACTCCCAAGTCTAGTGCTTTCCCCTTCGCCCTCAGGGAGGTCTTCATGGGGGTGTCGGCTCATCGCTGCAGGTTGTTGAGGTCACTTGGAGCTTGGTACCAGCACCCATTGTCTTAGTGGTCCCTCCCAACAATTCGACAAATGTGTGCAGATTTGATTAAGATGTCATCTCTAAGTCCATCCATGGAGAGGCAGTATAATATCACGAGGAAAAATAGACTTTGGAGTAGCTAGAGCTAGTTTGAAATATTAACCATGCGACTTTGGACAAGTTACTTAAAGCCTCTGAGCTTCAATTTCTTCTATGAGACAAGCATAATGGCTGGAAAATTCCACGTGAGTTAAAAAAAAAAAGTCTGTAAAACCCCTTTGCCTTGCGTGGCCTGTGGCAGGCACTTAAATGGTGGCTGTGGCATACATTACAGGAGGGAATTGTGAGCTCTCCCAGAAAGAAATAAGGGAAATAAGAATGCCACGGGAGGCATCTAGATGGTCTATGAGTGCATGGGGTGGAGGTGGGGGTCTGGGAGCGGGGAGGGGGATAGACAAGTGACAACTTCCTATAAAGGGGGAAAATAATTTCAGTGGGAATTTCTATTTGACCCCTGGTAATCTTTCACTGCCTTTGCTGCTGCTTCTTGTGGTTCCTTGCTCACTAAACATTACTCTGATTGTAATTTGGTATTCCATATAATTCCACCTGCAGGGACAGGATGTGCTAGGTATGACAATGCTAATATGCCAGCCCATTGACAGCAAAAGTCTCCCCATCGTTTGGTAACTTGGTACCCTGGCTCTTCACGTTAGTCTCCGCGAGTTTAGTTAGTGTGATGACTCCGTGTGCAGAAAACACTCATCTTTCTTAGGTGTTGATAAATCAGCTTTTACACCTACACTATTGAGAGCCAGGATTTGAAACTTTACGAATCCACCAAGACTTTGGTTGAGGGGCCTCCCGGCCATCTGCCGACCAGCCCCACACTGGGAACAGCCTGAGGTCACTGTATACTTTCTAATCAAAGCCTGGGCTGTGTGTGATCAAGGGGAGAGCCCTGTGGCACTCTAGCAAAATCCCCGCCCCCAGTTCATCGGCTTACTAATCAGGACTCACCACTACATGATGCGCTACAGGTGGGGCGGGGTCCCTGGCATCATGAAATGGCGTGACATTCAAGAAGCAATGTGGAAATTCAGATGTCTTCTTTATTTCCTTGGAGAAATTTTTAAAGACAAGTATCTTTTAACAAATGTTTATATTTGACTAATGAAGAGCAAGCAAGCACCTAATTTATGAATTTGCTAAGTGCTCTTCTTGACTGAAAGCATCAGTGTTGAATATTTGGCATTATATTCCAGATTTAGCATGGAGTAATCCCCATGGCTAAGTGATATCGTTTGGGCACCTGAGGAATGATTATGAAAGAATGTTGGGGAGTGGATGTAGCTCAAGTGGTTGAGTACCTGCTTCCCACATACGAGGTCCTGGGTTCAATCCCCAGTGCCTCCTAAAAAAAGAAAAAGCAATGTCAAGACTACTGGAGCTGTTGACAGTGGCATTTTATTTTTCTGTTAGGGTCTTGGGAGAATTTGTTCCCTGTATACCGTGAAATAAACTTGATTCTTATTTATCACACATACAAAACTACACTGCAGTTCACTTATATTTGACTCTTTAAAAAAAACTTGCACTATGAAGACACATCAGTGCATCTCTCCTATGCTGATAGTAATCAAGGCAGCTCTGCTTTCTTTCAAGGGCATTTTCTGATGGATTAAATGACAGGAAAAGGGCATCCCTCGGTTTTTATGGAGTCCCTTTCTTTATGAAGTCATGTGATCACATTTAGTCATTTAGTTGGTCAATGATCTTTACTGAATGTCACTAAGTCTAGTGCAGAAGAACATGCCAAGAGAAAATCACATTTCACAGAGGCCTTTACCGTGGCATCCTAACTTCCATGCTCTGGTATTGCGGAGGCTTCTCTTCCTCTCTGTTGCAGTTGATCTCTTGATTGTGCCCATGTGACCCCCTGAAAGTGCTTGTATGGGGTGGTAGCTTGAGGCCTCTGTGGACTAGGGAAGGTCATGTCCTTAGAGCTAATCCATTCCTGTGGGTGTGAACCTATTGTAGGTGGGAGCTTCTTTGGATTAGGTTACTTAAGTAGGGCGTGGCCCAGGGTGGATCTTAATCCTCTTACTGGAATCCTTTATAAATGGGATGAACATGGAGAGGAAACACAGGAGCTCAGAGAGGAACCCCCAGAAGCTGACAGAGAAAGCCATGGAAGGAGCAGCCAGAAGCTGAAAGCATCGGAGCCTGGAGGAGAAGGCGGAGACTGGCAGACGCCGCCAGGTGTCTTCCCATGTGACAGAGGAGTCCAGGTCCACCCCAGCTGGTCTTCAGGTTGAACACATCACCTGATGCCTTGACTTGGGCATTTTTTTCAGCCTCAGAACTGTAAGCTTATAAGTTAATAAATCCCCATCGTAAAAGCTGACCCACTTCTGGTATATTGCTTTTTGGTAGCTTTGAGCAACCTATACGCTATGACCTTTCTAGAGTTGAGGTTCTTGGTTAAAAAGGCTTTTTAAAAGCTAGGATGAGTCAGCAGCAATGACAGAAGGATAAAATGAGTGTGGTCTCTCCAAGAAGTCATCTGGCAGGCTATGGGTTCTGAGGTAAGACCTGGTTTAAGAAGCAGTCCAGAGGGGGAGCAGATGTGGCTTAAGCAGTTGAGTGCCTCCCCACATGGGAAGTCCTTGGTTTGGTTCCTGCTGTCTCCTAAAGAAGACAAACAAACAACGAGCAGGCAATGAGCAAACAATGAGCAAGTAATGAGCAAAAACAAATGAGCAAGAAACAGATGTGGCTCAAGCAGTTGAGCACCTGCCTCACACGTGGGAGGTCCTGGGTTCAGTTCCCGGTGCCTCCAAAAGAAAAACAAACAAACAGACAATGAGCAAAAAAACAATGAGCAGATAATGAGCAAAAACAACAAGCAAACAGACGAGGGATCCATCTGGGGGAGGGGGTGGATAAATCTAAGAAGCAATCTAGTAATTACTTCTGCTGGATTACGATGGGATGATAGGAGATTGGGAAACTTGGGGGTTAGAAGTTGCTCAATTTCCTGCCTTGATTCTGGTACACATCATGGGCAGAACTTCAAGGATTTCTGCTTCTGCAACTTCGGAGGATATTTGCCATTTTTTGACCTTGAAGCCTCCACACAGTTACTAGTAGCACAGTGATTTCCATTCATCAGAAATTCTTTACTGTGGGCTGCTCTGTTGGGGTGAGTGAAGGCATGGACTTAGTCTTGGCCACCTGGACATTCTCCATGAGATTTTGAATGGTGAATGAGACATGGGCAGACTTGCTAGATAGGCGTAGGTAGACCAGAATGCTCCAGTGAAAGGCTGTGCTTTCTGCTGCCCAGCTCTGTGGGGGACCCCTTTACTGTGACCTGTTCTCCCATCCTGGTTCTCCACCTTTCCATCACTTCTGTGAGTCTTTCCACCTATACTTTCAAGGAAATCCTGATTTTTAAATCTCTCCAGAATATTCAGAGGTTTGGGGGCTGGCAATCTTGTACCCTAACTGCTATGTCCTCCCTCAGCATCAATAGACTTCTTTATTATACATTTCATATTGGATCAGTTAGGATGGGCTAGGTTATGCTGTGTAGACAAACAGCCCCCAAATATCTGTGGCTGAACACAGGGACCTCTGCCCATCATGGTCACTTGAAACCCAGACAGCAGTGGGAGAAAGTGTGAATAGCCCACAGGCCCTTCAAGCTTCTCTTGGAAATGTAATGTCACTTCTGTTCATATTTCATTTGGCCATGCCAAATTTCAAAGATGGTGGCGAAGTATAATTCTACCATGCGCTTGGTACCCTGATCACTACCATGGTACACACATGTAGCTTGTTTCATAGAGTTTTCTGTATTCTCTCTTTGTGTGACTTTTCTTTATTTACAACTAACCATTCTTAAATGGAAAGAAATCATTGTAAATTTCCTTTAAAAGGGATCTACTTTGCAACTCGAACATGGTGGGCACAATGAAATTCTCACTGATGGACTCAATCTACCAATAAAATGAAATATTGAGAACCAAGGTTAATCTTTGAATAAATAGGCCAAAGGAAAATTTTAAACAACCTTTTAAGATAATTGAGACAAAAACAACTGTGGCCCCAATTTAATTTAGTTATGTAGTAAGTAATTTGTTTAAGAGTGGAAACAAGTTGGTGGCCAAGTCAATAGAACACGAAACCATGATTTTGTATAATTTTTTTTTTTGAACTTACAAAATATAACCAAGGATCATTCAGAACACAGAACTTGCTGATGGCATTACTATTGAAATCTGGGGACATGGGGTTAGCTCTTGCTGCTTCTAAGCCTGTCCAGGAAGAACATAAAAAAGGTGGCATAAAGCAAGTGCAAGGTGTCACTATGAAAAGATCACCTTGGGCTCAAATATAGTTTGGGCTAAAGGGAGCACTGGTGTTCTTCCAGCTCACCACCTGTTAGGTGGCAGGCCTTGGACCAAGCCATCGGATCCTTATCTTTTATTTCTTGTTTCCTCCCCGCCCGGTCCCTAAACATATACACACACGCAATAGCCCATGCAATTTCAATCATGTTGGCAGCTTTGCTTTTATTGGGATCAGCCTACAAATCTACTTGCTCTTTAAGGAGACTATAAAACCAAACTCATTCCACCCACCGAGACTGCTGGAATCTATAACTGCCAGTGTAATATGAACAAAATAGTAAAACCAGCGAGCTCGCTTCCTCCCTGTGTCTGTAGTCTGCGGTAGCCATCAGAGGTCTTGGCGAATGGTTTTTATCCTCGAGTGCTGCGTGCGCCTCTGAAGCACGGAGCCGTACTGTCCCTTCAGCACGGCTGCTGGAACGAATTTATCGCTCAACTGGAAAAGCTGTTTTTCTAAATAACCACCGTGGTGATTCCTGGTGTGTCCCTCCATCTAGCCTGGACAGGGAATTCGGAAATCACTTTCTTGGATTCCGCCCCCCCAGCTGCGCCTGGGGAGACCAGCAGCGTTCTTCTCTGAGGAGTGAGCAGTGCAGACACGTGAAGCCTGCTCCCCACTTCCCAGGGCGCACCCAGGGTGCGGGAGGCCTCCAGGAGATGCCCCCTCCCGCCTCCAGCCATCTGTGACCTCAAGGAAAGCTCCGCTTCCAGGCAGCAGAGGTCTCGGTGAAGATGAGGACACTGGCCAGGCCTCTGGCCTTTTCTCCCCCGTTGGCGGCTGACCCTTGGGTTTGGCTCCCAGGCCCACTGGCCCGACCCAAGCAGACTCTGCAGGCAAAGGTCCTCTGGAGAGCTGGCCGGGAAGCCCGGGGACCTCTGGGCGCAGTGACTTTCAGGCTCTTCCTTAAGATCACACCAGCTTCTTTGTGGTCCTTACCTCTAGGCTAGGCATCCTGGGAAATTCTTATTTTCTCCTTCAGCCTCCCCTGCGCTTCCTGCAATGAGCACCACGGGGCGCTGTTTTGGGGCTGCTGCATTTCTTCTGACCAGGCACACAGCGGGCGGCTGTCCAGTGACGCCCCAGCGTTCCTCGTGGTGCAAAGCACAGGTTCAGAGAGAGGATGGGGGACCTGGTTACCTCCTCACTTTGCCTCCTGGGAACTGCCCTGGCCCAGGATCAGGGTGAACTTACTACAAAATTGAGACCACCGGTAGTTGTCACTTTGAGATAAAACATATTTCCCTCTTTGTTTAAGGGGCAAACACATACAAGTTTGAAATCCAGAATTTCATTTCTTCTGGCTAAAGGTCATCGCACAACCTACAGAACAGAGCAAAACACAGCGATCTTCAACGTTCCTGTAAAGCTCAGAAGAACAAGCAAGATTTTCATCACCGATGATGTTGAACACTTTCGAGCTGATTTCATAAGAGAATTCATTAAACCACTATAGAGCCCTGCCATTTAAACTGGAGTGTTTAAGTATCTTTAGCTCTAATTTTTAATTAGCAGAAGCAAATAAAGAGACCTTCTTTTAACTGTGGCAAATCACCCGTCTGTACTTCTGATGACTTCAATTTTGTCTTGATGCTGCTGTTCAAATAATCGCAGCGATTACCAACATGCTTATTAATTTCCTGAGAGCAGTATGCCTGCACCGTGCCTCCCTTCCTCTCTTCTAAAATGGGATAGGAAAACGGAATTAAGACCTACTCACAGAGCTCACTGATAGCCTGTGGCACCGCTATTCATGTGAAATGTTGGAAAAATCATGAAATTAAAAAAAAAACAGTTATTTCCAGAAGAGACTTTAGAGATCATTTGGCTTATCCACCCCCAGCCCCACCACATACACACTCAGGTGTAGACACAGGATACTAATAAAAAGCTAGTGTGTTTCAGCGCTTTTTATGTGTCAGACACTGCTTCTAAATGTTTTACACATATTAGCTCATTTCCTCCTCAAAATAACCCTGCTCTTTTTTTATTTTGCAGATGAGGGAACGGAGGCCGAGAGAGGTGAAATACCATGACCAAGGCTGCCAAGCTTGGGAGTGGGGCAGCTAGAGCTCAAAACCTGGCTCTAGAGCCCAACCCAGCAAAAAGCGTGTAGATGGTCTATACCACACAGAAAGCTAAAGGCCATCAAATGGAGCTCTGCCTGAGCAACTGGATTCCACAGGGACGTTCCGTCTAGTGTTGCCTGCCTTTCTTACTCCCAAACAAACAATGAGTGGGTCAGAAAGCAATAATGCAGTCCTCCCTCCTTGCCTTTAACCCATGCCCTTCCCTCAGATTCGGTGCCAGCCTGGGCCAGCCCCCAAGACGGCAGTGCCGAGCCAGCTACCTGGCAGGCAACCTGTTGGCTGCACCAGACGCTGTCGAGAAGAGCCCATGTAAAGTTCTCCCTTTAAATGTCTTTTGTCCGCTGCTTGTCACTTGACTCACACCTCTCTGCCTAAACAAGGGATATTCTTATAGATGCCTCCCCTGAGCGCCCTGCAGCAACCCTCCCTCTTAACCTGCTGTAGTTTTCTTCTAAGTGTTTCTTACTAGCGGGCATTGTGATGTGCTCTACATTTGTGTATTAACTGGCCCCCAACTAGAAAGGACACTCCATCAGAATAGGGATGTCTCCTGTCACAGTCATTCTTAGTCCCAGCACCTAAAATGGCGTTTCATTTATATTAGGGGCTCATTAAGTATTTATTGCGTGATGCTGAGTATTGAGCCTCCCCTGCTGAGGACAGGGGAATTGAATACAATAAGCATAAAAGAATTCAACAGCTCTAAGTAGGCCTGTGAGTTAGTCTGTGTCCTGGGATCTCAGGGCCCCACTAACAACCAAAATTACATTGCCAGAGACTGTTGTTACCCTTAGCTCGCTGATTTGATCCCTACCTTGGTTTCCCAGGTCACCATGACCAAGACCCTGCAGTGGGCTGGTTGAAAGAGCACTGGCTTCTTCCCAGGGCTGGTAGCCTTCTGGCTGGCCAGCAACTCTTGGGCTCCTTTGTTTTCCTGCAGGTTCCACCGACTTCCGAATTCTGGCTCTTCACTATGTCTGAATTTCTTCTGCTTATAAAGGACTCGAGGCATCAGATGAAGGCCCAGCCTCATGCAGTTTGGCCATGCCCTACCTAAAAAGACATCTTCAGGAGATCCCATTGACATGGGCTCACCCACAGGAATGCAGGCTAAGACCAAGAGCATTAGGCTGGGGTGCCTGCTTCCACCCACCCACTTCCCAGCACAAGGCAGACACCACTTGAAGCATCATGGCTTGCTCCTCTTGGGAAAGGAGCCAAGCTTGGAATTTTACTCTGTGCTTTGATCGGGGCAGAGAAAGATGCAAGAAGACCTGACATTGCCCAGGCTGCAATTTTAAGTTCTCTTGAGGCGAAGACCTGGCTGGGCCGTCCGAAGGATGGTCTGGAGTTTGGGCAATATGGGGGATGGCCTGCTCCAGTAGGCTTTTGCCTTGGTTCTGCCTCCTCCCAGTGGTGTGCCCTTGGGTGGGTTACTTAGCCTCTCTGACCCTCCTCCCTTACCTGTTGAATGAAAAGAATTGTACCTGTCTTGTGAGGTAATCCCAGGATTCATTGAGAAAATAAGTGTTCACCCATCAGTGGTCATTACTACAAAAGAATCACCTTATTTCTGAAGTGGGCAATTCAGCCTATTTCTAGAAACTTTTTGATGTCATTTCAGATATTGAGTGTGATTTTTGTGAATGGGTTTTGTAAATAGATTTCGTACTTCAGAATCCTTTTTAGTGAGAGTTTTACCCAAAGTAGATTCCATAGAACACTCATTTCAGAGATAGTGATAGATATTACTCAAAAACAGGGCCAGGTTTACTTAGTACATATTAAGCTAAGTGGCTATTGCAAATATCTAATGCTCAGTATTTCCCAAATTCATTTGATCACAGGATTTTCCTTTAGTGTGGTTCTTGATAGAATTTAAGTGCTGTCTTTGTTTGCCGGAGCTGCTACCACAAATACTGTAAACTGGTTGTGGCTCAGACAACGGGGACTTATTATCTCACACTTCCATGGGCTCAGGGCAGTAGCGTGGGGCTGGTTTGCTGCAAGCCTTGGCATTCCCTGGATTGCTCTCCCGCACGTCACATGGCCGCGTCCTCTCCTTTCTCTTCCAGTTCTGTGGACTTCCAAATTCTGACTCCTCCCCGTGGCTTTCTCTCTACAAGAAATTTAGTAATAGGATTAAGATCCGCCCTCATTCATTTCGGCTGCACTTGAACTAAAAATAACATCTTTAAGAGGTCCTAATTACAATGGGTTCATGCCCACAGGAATGCAAATTATATTAAGACCACGACTAAATTGAGGTACATAATTCAATCTACTACAAGTACCATGGAAAGTGTTTTGAGAAATACAGCTTTACAAAGTAAAAGGGGAAAAAAATTTTATTTTTACAAAGTAAAAGGGGAAAAAGTCAGGGGAAATATCTAACATCCTATATAAACAATCAAGTCCCACCCAAGAAAATAACCTCATTGTTCAGACATTAGTCTAGGTAGTGGGGCCAAAGGATTAATGAGCATTTTGAGCGATCCATACTAAGCCACCATGGCAGTTCAAAGTCCTGCCTGGTGGTAGGTAGTGAAGGGAATAAGATTAATAAGTGTACTTCTATTGCTAAGAAATCCTGAAATGTGAGCAGTCAAGACATTATAAATTCAAGAAATCTCCCTGTCACAGTTATGGTAACAATTACTGTTTAGGCCTCAAGGAAGCTTTAGGGAGAACCAATTTCCTACCTAAGTGTGATGGTCAGGCTAATGTGTCAACTCTGCCAGGTAATTGTGTCCAGGTGTTTGGTCCAGCAAGCACTGGGCTAATTGTAATACAAGAGCATTTATGGACTTTGGTCACCAGTGAGTTTACTGCATGGATGGCTGATTACATCTGCATCAATCAGGGAGATTGCATCAGCAATGGGTGATGCTTTAACCAGTCAGTTGAATGCCTTAAAAGGGAAGTGATTTCAACATTCAGAGAGAATTTCCCAGCTCGTCTTGGACAGCCAGCTTCTCCCAGAAACTCATCAATGACCTTTCATCGGACTTTCATTGGAGCCCCTGGTTTGCAGCCTGCCTGCAGAACCTGGACTTGTGCATCCCCACGGTCGCGTGACAGACTCTCTTAAAATCTCATATTATTGACAGATATCTCCTGTTGATTCTGTTTCCCAAGAGAACCCTGACTAATACACTAAGCCACAATGATTCTGAATGAAATATTTTAAAGCATTGTTGGAAATCACATAGAGGTCAGCAGACAGCAGCTGAGCTTAGTATGCCTGTCAAGTTCCTCGAGCTGACTCTTTCTGACGTTCTCCTTTGCAAATCTATTTGGCTCAGAAAGTACACACATGGTGAGTCAAAAACCACCTCCTGGTTTTCATTTACGTTCTGCCTTTATTAGAGTAGCTTCCAAGGCATTCATGGAGAAACACAGCAAATTTAAATATTATGTCTGTAGGCACTAACTGGATTTTGGAAAAAACACAGGCTGCATAAACAATTGGTATTTTATAGACAACAAAAGTTTTCGGTTCCTCTTTCTTCTTTTCTCAATCCTCTTTGTTTCAGACCTGGGACCAAACCCCAGCTCTGAAGGCTGTAAGCTATTTGAAGGACATTGAGCCTGGAATAAACGTTCCCTCTTTAGCGTTGGTTTTCTCGTCTGCAGCGTGGGGATAATCGTGCCCACCTTGGTGGGTTGCTGTGAAGGCCAGGGGCAGGAAATGCAGTACGTGGCCAGGGAAGGGCAGCAGTGGCTCCAGCATCCTGCCGCTGAGGTTTTCCGTCGACTGGAGAGTGTGAGGGAACATTCTTTTTAGCACAGTGTTTGAAAAACAAAATTAAAATGGCAGGCTTCTTCTAATGAAATCGTAGGAGGATGGCTAGAATTTGTGATCCACTGATAGGAGCTGCTGTCCCAAGGAGAGGAGATGGGAGGGGCCACTCCGCTGTACTCTAGCCTCTTGAGAAGACAGTTTGAAAACCACGGCTCTACTTACCCAGGTCTGAAAATCAAATGATAATTCAGGCAGGAGCTGACTCATCTTGGGAGTAGGGAGGTGTATTAGTCAGCCAAAGGGATGCTGGATGCAAAGTACCAGGAATCTGTTGGCTTTTATAAAGAGTATTTATTTGGGGTAGAAACTTACAGTTACCAGGACATAAAGCATAAGTTTCTTCCCTCACCAAAGTCTGTTGCCACGTGTTGGAGCAAAATGGCTGCCAGTGTCTGCCAGGGTTCAGGCTTCCTGGGTCCTCTCTTCCCGGGGCTCGTTTCTCTCTGGGCTCAGTGCTCTCTCCACAAGGCCACCTGTGGACTGTCAGGTGAACAGCTTGTCTCTCTTCCCAAGGCCTCTGCTTGTGTTTAATGGAGACTTCTCTCCTTCATCACCTATCTGCTTCTCTGTGAGTTTACCTCCCGGGCTCCAGGATCAAAACTCCAAACTCCCTTCTCTGGGGTGCAGTTTCTCTGTGAGTACAGCCCACCAAGGGGGCAGGTACTCAATGTCCTACTGACATGACCCAATCAAAGCCTCAACCGTTATTTAATCAAATAAAAGTGAAACCTCTGAATCCAATATAATCTAATATGTCCAGAGGAACAGACCAGTTTACAAACATAATCCAATATCTATTTTTGGAATTCATAACCAATATCAAACTGCTACAGGAGGGTGGCGAGCCTCCGACCCACTCACTCAGAGGTCAGCCTGGTACGTCCCGGGGGCGCTAATGGAGGGTCCCAAGGAACTGCCCAGCCTGCTATCCTGTGGGGTCTGCAGAGCCTGGAAGCTTGGCATTCTCTAGGGATTTGGGTTTATATGTCCCTGTGGCCCCAGGCAGAATGGATAGCATTCCAACTGCTGGCGCCCTTAGACATGCTTTCCCTATTGGCTTTATCTATTCCCTCAAAAGACATTTGTTATCTAGTAAGTGCCAGGTACCAGCCAGAACCTGGGGCTAGAGACAATAAGAAGCTATCCTTCTCCAGCAGCTCCTGGTTCACTAGGGAGACACGCATCCATTTGAAATGAGCACAGCGCATTTCACGAGTGCCTGAAGTGGCCTGTGCAGTGTGGTGGGAGCACAGTGAGAATGACTCGTCCAAGTTTACGTCCCTGGTATGGGAAAACACAGACACAGAGGCTTTGGTGTCAGCAGGGCCGAGAGCACTTCGCGCCCACTCTCTCCTTTCTTTTCCTGACCCTTTAATCATCCTTCCCTCAAGTCAGGATCAAAGAACTCGGGAAAATGGTAGGCTTCTATAATATTCTCGAACATTTGTTCTCCCCTCGGAGGCTAATGATAATGATAATTACAATTTATTAACTACTTATTATTCACCAGGCTCCAGCTAAATCCTTTACATGAAATCAGTCACTTAATTTCATTGAATCCTCACGATAACACTTCCATAAAAACTTTTTTTTTTTAGGTACTGAGGGATTGAACCTGGGACCTCAAATGTGGGAAGCTGGCACTCAACCACTGGGCCACATTGGCTTCCCTGACTTGGTTTTTTTCATTTGTTTTGCTTGTTGTTTGTTTTTGTTTTTTCAGGAGGCACTAGGAACCAACCCCAGGACCTCCCGTGTGGGAGGTAGGTGCTCAACTGCTTGAGCCACATCCGCTCCCAGGACATTTTCACAAATAAGGAATGGTGAAGATCAAAGAAGTCGAGAGATTTTCATCATACAGCTAGTAGGTGGTGAAGTCTGGATGTGAGCTTGGGTTTGTCTGACCCCAAATGCTTTGCTCATTTCCACCACACCACCACCTCCTCCCTGCCACTTCCTACTCACCAACGCCTGAATCCCAGAAGAGCAGAGAGCTAAGGAATGGGCTAAGAAACCACCCATTTTAGCTACTTTGAAATTAAAAAATGCCAAGACCCTTTGAAAAATGAGTGCCAACTTAAATGTGAATAGGCCCTTCCCCTCTGCTTGGTGTCCTTTCTGTGGCTCTAGCTCTCTGATGTGTCCACAGCAAGAGAAACAAGTTGATGATGTTTCCTTTGGCACTGAATTGACTGGTTTTCTCAGAGCACGCAGTCATTGTGTTAGCCTTCGTCTTCGAATGGTTCCATTTCTTTCTATCAGCAAATGGAAACTGTGCTCTCTGCCCCGCCCAGGGACCCCCGAGTCTAGATAATGACCTGCCTTCACAGTCCTAGAAGGGGTGGAGGAGCGCTGGTGGCCTGTGTGTGCACTAGAGATTACACTTTTCCAAGATAAAGCTCTTAGGAATGGTCACTGTGAAAGCTATGCTGATTGGAGATAATGGCGATGATAGCAAATCTATAATTATGCTTTGTACGTCTTATCTCCTCCTGGAATCTCAAAAAGGATTTGTGTATATCCTTACTCAAAAGAGGTCCATTAGTTATATTAAGATAAAAAGGCTGCTGATAAACGCTGGTCACTGGGGACTGCAAAGGACCCACTCCCTGTCCCTTTTCCAGAAATACCCCTTTTTCTGTCACTCTCTAAATGGTGACTCAGTAACAGGTTTCAGAGGCTCTGCAGCTGCGCCTGCAGGACCTGGGGGGCAGGGGGTCTCTCCCAGGGGGCTCCCCATCTCTGCCACGCCGGGTGGGCGGCCAGCCTGCCCCTGTGAGCGGCTTCCTACCCACTCAGCTCGCTCAGCCTGCTGGGCAAACCTGGGGCTCACTCTCTCAAGACCACTCCCTGCAACGGAGAGGAAAGCAGCTCCCTTTTTGTTGTACTTTCTTTTCTTTACCCTCTTTTCTTCATCCCAGCCCATTCCCCTCGTTGGAGAAGCTGCTCTACCAAGAGCAGAGAGGAGTCATCCCTGTGGCCTAATCTCTTCTGGCCATTTGAAATCGGGAGGTTGGTGATGGTGGGAGCTGAGCTGGAAGGTCCTGCTGACTTTGTGCTTAGACGGTCACTTTGGGGTAACTTTGAAGGGTCCATAATGGATGAGTGAGCAGAGAAGTCAGTCTGCAGAAAGGAAAGAATGAGACAGAAGCACAAACAGCAGCAGCAACTAGAGATTAAAGAGAGGGAGAGCGAGCTTGCTGGGGGTGCAGCTGCATGCTGAGCTCTGCCTTCTAGGGCTACACTGGCTTCTCGTACGATAGATCCTCCTTTACTTGCGCTCGTTTGACTGGGTTTTTGAATGATTCCTGAATAAACCACTGGCTGCTGCTTCCGTCTGACCCCCAAACTCCAGCAAGTAGTGGTGTCCTCAGAAACCCACGGACTCCTGCGGCTGCAGGCCACGTGCAGCACTGCTGTGATCTGGAGGGGTCTTCGGCTGTATTTTTTAAAAAAGCACAAAAGAGAATCACTCAGGTTCCCTCCAACAGTGAGTGGGCTCTTTTGTTTGTTTAAGGAGACACATAACAAGTAGAATCAAGGAAGACAGGCATTGTAACGCCTGGCCGTGGGCCCACCGGGGCGCTGGCCTCCGTCTCTGCCAACAAGCCTGCAGCTCTGACAGGAGGCCGTGCCCCTGGGATGAGCTGGTGCACCAGCGCTTCTGCGGCCACCTACACCTCCCTGTTTCTCCTTCCAGGCTCTTCTTCTCTTTCCTCCATTATTAATGGGCTTTCTCCCCATACATCCCATATAATTTCCCCAGAAAGTGGCCAGCTGCTTGGGCCGCATGGTCCGTGCCTGGGCCCAGCTTTATTCCTGGGCCATGCATGGCCCCCTGGGCCGCTGGGCTGGGCGCCCACCCCCGCAGGGAGGCGGGTGGTGCTGAACAGGGCTGCCGGCAGCCCCTGCCTCGGCCAGGCACAGGCCAGCTTCCAGCAGAAGGCTCAAGCAGAACAGTAGTTTTACATCCGTCAGTGGTATCCAGTAGGGTGAGTCAATTCTGTTATAAAAAAATTATCCATGTGATTCAAGCAATGGAAGAAATCACAAGAGTGAGGTGGAGCCTGTGGCCACTGGACACTTTTGGGGCAGGGAGAGGGAAAAGCAGTTGTAATACAGGGGCATTTTCGGGACCTGGGAATTATCCTGAGTGACAGTACGGCGACAGATACAGGCCATTTTACATCAGCATGTACCACGCAGACCTGTGTGGGAGAGAGTGTGGTCTACAAGGTGAACTGTGGTCCATGCTTAGTGGCAAAGCCCCAGGATGTGTATATCCATTGCAGGTGATGAGCCACACTGATGAAAGATGTTTATGTGGGAGGTTGTGGGAGGTGTGGGAGGTGGGGAACATGGGAGTCCCTGTAATTTTTGTGTAACATTTATGTAATCGAAGCATCTTTTAAAAAATATGTATATAAAAAAAGTACCGCACAAATACAAAGTATCAACAATAGCAGAGTATATGTGAACATTGTACTTTTCCATGAATTATCTGTAATCCTGTAATGTTTCTAATGTAAAAATAATAATATTTCAAAATGTTATACTGACAGAAAAAATAAACTGCTTTTTGGGAAAAAAAAAATTATCCAAAACTTGGAAGTTAAACAAAAGAAGACGATGCATATCCTTCCCATGTTATCCTGGAAGACTGCCTACCAGGCCCACCTAAAGGTTATTTCATTATCTAGGAGAATGTCCTTTTGTTTGACTTAACTATTTGCTACTGACCAGGGCTCACCCCCTGCAAATGTGCATGTTAGCTTGTAGGTTACTGTCTGGTAGAGATGCAAATGATCACTGCCCGGGAAAAAGCTGTCCTTGTGCCATAGGACAGCAACCAGTTCAGTCTCTAAATCAGCAAACTCATTCCAGCATGCCATTCTTGAATGGCTACCTAAATCTTTGTTCTTTAAATTCGCTTTTGAAAGAAACTCACCTTCCTCTGCTTTCTGACACATGCTCACTATCTGCTTCAGAACTATGTTTTAGTTTTCTGAAATTTATGCTTCAATGATTCAACCAAATAGATTGCAAAAAATTCTACAGGAATTGTTGGATCCAGCCACCTGGTCAGAGGTTAAAAGGACAGAACCAGGGTGGGCCATGGGAGAAACAAAGCAGGCAGCATGAGAGTAAAGAGAAAAGATGAAGCTTTTCACTACGCTGGAAACACAGAAGAGTATTGCTGGCTAGAGGACCTTGACACAGTGAATGGAGCCAAGCTGTGACTAGAGGTCAAGCCCGTATCTCTGTAAGTGGTGTTGAGAGCTTTACTTATTATTAATAATAATATTGCTAATGCAGTCAGTAATTAGCTCTCATGTTTTGGTTGCCTAACATAGGCCAGGGTTAGTGCTAGCAGCCTTACATGTAATATTGATCTTTACCCCATCAGGGTCATCGATAATATGGAGAAAGAGGGTCAGAGAAATCAGACAACTCATTCATGGTTTTTTTTACACAGGTAGGAATTGGTCCAGAAAGCATTTAAACCTGAGTCCATCCGGTGGAGTCACAGCAGGGGGCTGGGAGGGCCTCCACACCCCCTCTCTTCTCTCCTATCTCAGACACTTCCTGGGTCCCGACCATGTGTTAGACATCGTCCTAGGCTCCTGGGATTCAGGGAATTGACATTCCTGTGGGAGGGACACAGAAAACAACCAAAGAACTGCATCTCCGGTGGCAGCAAAGACCCCGAAGGACACAGCGCTTTCGTATTTGTGGCTTCTGGCCCAGGAGCTGGGAACTCTTCTCCCACTACCTTCAACCCGCCCTCACAGTGCTTCACGGGGCCTGGAGAATCAGGAGGGCTCCCTGGAAACATCTGCCGTCCCTTCCTGCCAGGGTCTCTGGCCATGAGAAGAGAGCGCAATGGCAGGCAGGGCTGCTGGGGGCGGCTCTGCTGCTTGAAGCCAAAGGCAGTGAGTGTGGCCCTGGAAGGGGAGGGGAGGGGAGCTCCACAGGGGCAGAGCCGGCATTTCACCCAAGCAGCTTCAGAGGAGCGACTGTGCAAGGAACGGAAGTGGTTCATGCACTTTCACAGGAATCTGTCATAATCTTTGCATGAATCAGTAGCCGAGTTAAAACTCATGCTAAGAAATCAACATTTATTCTAGGAAGCCAGGGCCTCAATGGAGGAGGCATGGCAGTGATCGCCTTAATAATTTAGCCCGCCTCCATGCTCGCTGCTTCCTTATTCAAAGGACTGTGGTTGTGACCAGAGCCTAAAAAACGAGCAAAGGCCCCGAGGCCGAAACGTCTCAATTTCCAGGAGCTTTTGGGACAGCGACACTTTGGAAAGCAATTGCTTTTTCCTTCTTAATCCAAGTTTTTGCTGTTTGTTGTTTACTAATGGGTCCTCTAAATATCGCTTCATATCTTAACTGCTTCAAGGAATTCCCAGGGATTCTGAGAACAGGACCAAAGATCGGGGCTTGTGCTGCTTCGGGTGAAAGGCTGTTGTGCAGAGAGGAGGGTGAGAGACAGAGCCCTTCCGTTCGTTTCTTTGGGGGAAAGTTCTGGATACTAAGGCCATGTCTGTGGACAGGCAACTCGGACTCGAAGGCCCAACTTCGGGCTGGCTCCCTGTTTCTTAATTTCTCCATGCCTCTCGAGTGTTACCTCACACGGCTTCTCGTCCTCCTCACCTGTCAAAGGTTACAGGTGGGCTGCTGAGGCCGATGACAGGAGTGCGGTGAGGTCCCTCACCCCTCCGTTGACCGTTTGTCGCCCCTGGCAGCACCACTACTGCTGGCACCTGTACAGTCTCAAAACTGGCTGCACATGGAAATCACCTGGGGAGATGTAAAAGAATCCAGATGCCTGGGCTGGCTACACCCCAGACCAATTACATCAGATGGTCATGGGTGGGACAGGACATCGGTAATTTTAAAAACTCTCCCCAGGCGATTCCAGTGTTCAGACAGGCTGGAGAACCACTGACCTGAGTCAGGAGGCTGAGGGCGGGTCTCACAGATCCACCAGCACAGGTGACCAGGCCTCCCCTAGGGCCTGGTATACAGTAGGCGCAGGCCTACATCTCTGTGCGATGAATGCCACCTGCCTTACAGGTGATGGCCAATGTCATGGCCTTCCCGTGGGTGAGAGCACCAACTGTGCAGCACAGCAGGGGTCAGTTATATCTTATCCCCATTTTGCAGAGGAGGAAACTGAGGTTCAGAAAGGATAAGCAACCGCCCTGGGCCACCCAGCCGGAAGTGGATAGGACAGTGTGTGCTGAGCAGAAACCAGTAATGAAGTTCATTTTGAACCGGGGCGATTTGCCAAAGCTAGCCCTTTTGGGGCCAACAAATTAGGGCTTTTGCGTCTCAGTCCCACTTAGAAGAGCTAAGCCCAAACCTGGAAGGAGGCCGGGTGCCCTTAGGGCTAACTGAAGACCTCCAGCTTAGGCTGAGCACGGGCCTCCTTAGGTCTGCAGACTGATCTGCTCCCCTGGACGGCTGCCCCAAGACAGGCTGACTGTTCAGAGAGGCAGCCATCCTTCCGGAAGCTTCCACGCGGTCCCTGGCACCCACGTCCAGGGTCTGCGGAGAGGCCCAGCCATCAGCAAGAGCCATGGTCTGCGGAACCCAGACAGGCCGGCTCTGCCCTCCTGAAGTCGGGATAGCGGGGAGAAGGCTGAGGGGAAGGGGATCTCGTGGGGCCGTGCCAGGAGGCGGCTGGGGCCAGAGCAGGGCTGGGCCTGCGGCGACAGGCAGGGGGTCCCCGGGGAACGGCCCTGCACACCCGGGATGCGGGGGCCTGCTCGGGGGCTGCTAATGCGCTGGTCCCTGGGGCCGAGGCTGCAGCCTGCCCCCCGCCGTGCCCCCAGCTGCAGCGCAGGGTGACGGCCAGCACCTCCCTCAAAGGTCAGCGCCCGCAGCTTGATTTTCTCCACCTCTGTCACCTCCTCTGGGTTCGATCCCTCCTTCCTGAAGATGCCCGGAGCCGTGTCTCCTCCGCAGGCCTGTTCCCTCAGGTGCCAGCTCCCCTCTGGGCCCCCACTGATAGCTACGCCAAGTCCTGCTGCCTGCAGAGCTCAACCACTTTCCTCCCGCTTGGAACGGCCTTTTCACAGAGCTGAATTCCATGGAAGCGCTCCTTTCCCGGGCTTCCCATGCAGAGGGAGCTTGAATCCTGTGCACAGTGCTCAGCAGCCTGCCTTCTTTAGGCTCAGCGTGTGTGCGTGCAACGAGTGATACGCTCACAGAAGGCAGGGCAGAAACATCTAAAGCTTCCTTTCACCCTTAATAAGAGGAGTCTTAGTAATCTAGGAGTTACTCGGCTCTATCAAGTTTTATTAGTTCCCTATTCTTCTGTAACAAATGACCACATATTTAGAGGTTATTATAACACCCATTGATTAGCTCATAGAATCTGAAGGTCAGAAGTTTGGAATGGAGTGGGTGGATTCTCTGCTCTGGTATCAGAAAGCTGAAATCAAGGTGCTGCTGTGTTCTCGTCTGGGACCCCTAGTTCTCCTCCAAGCACCCTGATGGCTAGTGGAACCCATTCCCCTGTGGTTGTAGAACTGAGGTCCATACTTTCTAACTGGCTGTTGGCCGAGAATTCCTAGGCATGGAAGCCTATTGTATGTGGGGCCTTTGGGTTGGATTCTGTTAAGGGATCTTTTGATTAGATCACATTTGAGTAGAGCCCTTCACTTAAGGACCTTCGATTAGACTGCAGGACCCAGGGTGAGTATTAATCCTTTTATTGCAGTCTTATATAACAAGACACAGAGAAAAAGAGCTGCTGACATTTTCACCCTGCCATGAGAAAAGACGCCAAGATTGCCTACAGCTGCAGAGAGACAGAGAAACCCCACCAGGCTGAGAGAGAGGCCAGAGGCTGGAATCAGCAGAGCAGCCCAAAGCAAGGAGGAGGGAGAGACAAGCCATGTGCCTGACCTCCTGTGGCTGAGCTTGGGGAGAAAGTGAGCCTGGAGGGGAAGGCAGGGACCTGGGCAGAGACGGCCTCCATTTTGCTTCACCACCTTGCAGGAGTCCAGAATCGCCAGCAGCCAACCTTGGTGAGAAGGTTTCTCTTCTGTGCTTTGATTTGGACATTTTCATGGCCTCAGAACTGTAAGCTTCTACCCTAATAAATCTGTATTGTAAAAGCCAACCCATTTCTGGCATTTTGCTCCCAGCAGCTTTAGCAAACTAAAATGCGTTCTCATCTCCTGAAGGTTGTTCTCAGGTTCTGGCCCCATCCATCTTCAAAGCCAGGAGGAGAATTTCCCACACAGGGAATCCCTCAGGCTTTGTACCTCTGCCTTCCTTGGGCTTGACCTCCAGAACCAAGTGTATAGAGTTCTTAGGATTAACTCAGTCCTCCCAAGATAACCTGTCTCTTGCCAGGTAAGGTAACATAATCCCAGGAGTGAGACACAGATTCTAAGCACACTCAGAGGGAAGGGGGTTTCCGAGGGCAAGGGTCAACGGCGATCATCTTGGAAGCCTGCCTACCACGCAAGTGCAAAGCAACAACCCACAATAACTCAGGTGTGAATCGACAACCGACCAAATAACTCAGATGCGAATCAACAACCTGAAGCAGGTTAGATAGGAAATCAATAGATGGATCTGGAACCTGGCAAGAAGTCTACGTGGACATCGATACCCCCAAGATGGCTGCTGGAAGAGCCTCGCAAATGAAATTTCCTCTGGAAGCCAGGAGAAGCCCTGGATATTCTCCAGGGACATTATCATTGGGCCCACCTGGGGGATTGATGGGTGGGGTAATCAATCAAAACAGCAACAGCTAGAACTCCTCCCGTGTCATTAGCAAAGGGGCGGAATAATTCATGGTTTAAAAAGCAAGCTCAAAGGCCAAGCCTCCCGGCCCCTCTCGCCCCCTCTCACCTTTGGACTCCTGTTCTGGCCTTTTTCACCCCCACCTGGATCAACACGTAAGTAAAACCTGGGCATTTATAATCTGTAATGGAAAATTGTAGTCTATAAATCAGCCCTCTTTATCACTCTTCAGCCCCTTCCTCTCTACCTGGGACCTAAGTTCTGTTTCTTTCCCCCATTTCTCTTCTCTCCCTACCTGAATGAATTACTGGCCTAATCAACATGGCATGCTCTTGAAATTCATTCCTGCAGTTTAGCCAAGGACCTAGGCAAAATCTGGTAACAAAGCTACCAAATAACTCAGGTGTGAGTCAACAACCTACCAAATAACGCTTACCTTTGGGGCCTTAGGCCCTGGGCCCCTTTATGGGACTTGCCTTTTGATGCCCTCTTGAAATTGTGTTACAGTCCTTGTGTGCATACATGCTGTGCCTTTTTCTGGGAAGAGGCTCCATCAGTTTCATCAGATTCCCAAAAAGGTCTGGGTATACTCACCTGTCACAGACATCCACACCTGGCTAATTAAATCAGAGTCTCTGGAGGATGGGACTCAGACTTGGGCATTTAAAAACCTCCCCAGGTGAGTTCTGAAGGGCAGAACCTACCTGTGGAAGGAACCCTGGCTTGGAAGGAAGTGATCTTGGCATTTACTCCTTGCCAGTGGCTCCTGGAGATGAAACCTTAGATAAATCCCCACCTCTCTGGGCCTCATTTACAAGTGGAGATAATAATAGTAGTCTTATCTCTGACAGTTGTTAGAAGGATTAAAATATGTAAACGTGCTGTGCAAACTGTGAAGTGTTAGCATTTGCCGATTGTCTTAGTGTGAAGAGAGTGATAATTGGGAGGGACAAAACATTTTGAATGAAAAGGAAGGTAGAGGTTTATATCTATCAAAGTTAAATATTAGATACAGTGTACTTTCCAGAGTTTGCTTTGCTGGAGACCAGGGAAGATTGTTATGACCTTTCTGAAAGGCAATTTCCAAATATAGAGCAGTTTAAAAAATATCCAGTGCATATGACCCTAAGATAAGATTTCTAGGGGATTTCTAGGGGTTTAATTAGGGATACATCCAAAGATCAGAGTGTACAAAACTGGAAATAGTCTAAGTATTTAATGGTAAGGGATTGTTTGATGGCACATGGAGTATTCTTTAAGCATTAAAATATTACATTTAAATATTTGACGTGGAAAATGTTTATAATGAAGAGTTGAGTATAAAAGGCAGTTTGTTAAAATGGTATGTATAGTACGCTCACTTTCTTTCTTTCTTTCTTTCTTTTTTTTAACAAAAGTCACCTAGAAGGACTTAAAGCAAAATACTGACAGTGGCTAACTTCAGGTGATGAAATTTGGGGCTTTTTTTCCCTTCTTATATTGACTCTATACTAAATTTTTTGGGGGGAGGTTATATTAATTGAAAAGGAAAATGGTATTCAGGCCAGTTTATCACAGGCATGAGCCCCATTTCCTTGCTTGCAACTTATGTGCAAGGACCCAGCTCCATGGACATGGGACAGGGCCGTTTTCAGCTCCCAGGTAGGGGTGGGGACAAGGCCAGCCTGGTGACTCCTGGTCTCAGCAGGTGGCAGTGGGAGTGGGCTCTAAGGCTGCCTTTCAAAGAAGGGTGGAAATGTCCTTGTCGGACCCTGGAGGAGTTCTGACCTCACAACCTCTTTCTCATTCGGCCTCTTTCACTGCCTGGCTCTCCTTCTCTTTAGCTCTCAGCTTGGGGACTTCACCTCCTGGAACGTTTGGGGACCTCCTGGCTGTGCTGCTGGTCCCCCTGCCCCCCCCCCCCCCACTTCGCTGCTGTGCCGTTTATTACCTTCTATGGGAGCTGCTTCTCGTGGCATCCCTTCCTTCCTCCCCGAGTCAGACCCTTCCAGGGCAGGAGCTGTCTCTCTTTTGTCTTGTTATCCCACATCCTAGCACAGTGCTGGGCACTGAGTAGTTGCTCAATAAAAATATGTCGTACTGACGGGAATCTGCCTGGTACTGGGAGGAATCTGGCTCTCCCGCTGCACTGAGTTGTTGAGGGGCAGGCCACTTCCCAACTGTTCAGCCCAATTCCTGAAAGGCACGGGCTGGAGCCGCTGTGAGACCGATGGACGTACCTGGTCCTGAGTCAGACACAAGCTTTGTTGGGACTTACGGACAGGAGAGCCTCTGGAGGCGGAGGTTCAGAGACTGGAGGGTGCACTCTGCAAGGAGATGAGAAACGAGGGCTGATACCAGGGGCTGCAGGACAGCCCTTGGGGCTTGAGGACAGAGTTCCCGCAGGGCCCGGTGAAGCGCACACCTGGGGTCAGGTGCTGCTTTACTGCCTCCCTCCTAGGAAGGGGCACTGCTTTGGGAAAGTTATGGTTTACGATCCAGCTATGCCTTCTCTCTCCTCGGGGAGGGCTGTTAACCTTTAATTGACGTCTAGGTCATGCAGGTGGCTACATGCTGAGGGCTTGGGGGTGGGGGTCCTGGGGGGAGGAAACCTCTTATCCAAACCTTTTCTGCCAGAGGTGATTGCAGTCAATCTCTTAAAGGCACAGGATAATTCCACCCAGGGGGGCTGCCTCGGGGAGGCCGCAGCTGAGAGGCCCTTTCGCTGCCTGGAGCCTGCTTTGGTCAGGAGGGGATTCCAGCGGGGGTACCCACGCGGCATCTCACTGCCTGGGGAGGGATTCCCTGCCGCCCTTTCCTCCCGTTTGGGGGCTGAGACAAACTTCCGCAGAGAGCATCCCTACAGGATAGGGTGTGTTCCCCGCAGGGCACGTGTAATTAGCCCAGAGGTAAAGGAGCTGCCCGTCCCTAACCAGCTGCAACCCCAGACTCGCCAGTTCTGTGCCAGCAAAGGCCGCCTGGCTTT
This sequence comes from Tolypeutes matacus, assembly GCA_026826555.1. Classification (NCBI taxonomy): domain Eukaryota; kingdom Metazoa; phylum Chordata; class Mammalia; order Cingulata; family Chlamyphoridae; genus Tolypeutes; species Tolypeutes matacus. Next base: position 12,274,561 of record JAKSZT010026446.1, on the reverse strand, counting down.
GGGAACTGGCTTATGTCTTCAGTGTATGCAGTGAGGAAGGCCTGTCAGTGCTCAAAGCAGGATTGTTTCAAGGAACTGGATAGAAGAAGGCAAAATATGGATGCTTTCTCCTGAAGTTTAGGGCAAAGGGGTTTGTCTCCAGCAGTTGACAGGTCTCCCAGCCTCACTCCGGAGGGGCGGGGTGGGGAGGAAATCAAGGCTGGATTGGAATCCCTGAAGGTCCCTGAGATTTTGCCCAGGGACATGCCAAATGGACCCCTTTCCCATGGCAGCAGAAGTATGGAAAATGGGACTGGCAGCCTGGCATCCTGGGAATCCCCCCAGTCTTCCTTGGGTGGGAACACCTGGCCCCAGGTGAAGGACGGATTCGGGGTGGGGAGATGATGACTTGGGCAGTCAGGGAGAGGAGGAGGATCCCAGTTCTTGTGGGGCTGGGTCTCAGAGGGTGCCAGGAGCCTGCCAGCTGTGGCACTTTGAAGGCACCAGGGTCCTGGTGCAGGGCCACAGCTTCAGTGCCCACCCATCCCTCTCCAGCTGCTGGAAAATGTGGGATTTTCAACAGGAATATCTTGCAGGGCTGCCTTTGGTCCTTTTGCCAGAGAACCCAGCATTGGTTGTTAACAACAGGGCCGCATAAACTGTGCAGAAATAAGAAATTGTGCACGGCTCTCCACCAGAGTACCTTAGCGTCTTACAGAAAGCAGCACATCAAATTATCGATTCAATTATTTTAAGTGCATTAGCAGAGGAAGCCCATCAGACTAAACCTTCGGAGCCTCCGAGCCAGTGAAGATTCCAAGCGGAAGCGATGTTAAGCTCTTTTGCCTTCCGTGCATAACCTGGGCCATCAAGGTGGACTTTTGTTTTTGTTTGGGCGATGAGATAAGGGAGGGATCAGGCTCCCAGTCCAGATCTACACTGTCCATTAGGGAAATAATTTGGTTTCTTTAACTCACCAAATGACTTACTGTGTTTTTAATCAATAGAAGCAATGGCCTTTGTAAAACAAACTGAAAAAATTCCAGTTAGGCCAGGCCAGGAGAAAGTTTCAGTAAATGTCAGGTCACTGCTGCTCTGTCCCCACAACTAAGTGCAAAAGGTTCAGGACTCCCCCACCTCCCAGACGCTCCTGGCTACGGGACTAGTGTGACACAGAGACAAACTAGCTCTATCCGGAAATGTAATTGGCGGAAGGCTTGGACATCCCGCACCAAGGCACGTGGATTAGCCTTTGCCCAAGCCAGTGTTTGGTTTACATCAGGCAAAACCATCATCTCCACTGAGTCTTCAGGAAGTCGGGGGGTGTGAGGTCACGTCAGCACAGCCTTTCTGGAGTCCTCCAGTTAATTCTTTTTTTTTTTTTTTTTTTAAAGATTTTATTTATTTATTCATTTATCCCCCCCTTGCTGCTTGTGTTCGCTGGGTCAGCTAACCACGCCGTGCGGGCGGGCCTGCCCTCACCAGGAGGACCCGGGAACCGAACCCGGGGCCTCCCATATGGTAAACGGGAGCCCCACTGATTGAGCCACAGCCGCTTCCCTCCAGTTAATTCTTAATGAATTATAAGCCACCAGCTTTGAAATGCCTGCGGGGGGCGCTGATCCCATTGTATTCCCCTTGGGGACTGAGCTGTGAGCTGAGAGAGGAGAGCCTACCTCTGAAAGTCCACAGAGCCTGCTCCACAAAGAAGGCATTTCCATTTGTTGCCTAAAGGTTTATTTGGTTTTATTGCTTTGGGAAATGGGGTCACTCTGTGTGCCTGGGTTATAGTTGATGGACTAAAGCATCATTTTATAACTCGCCCGAGAAATACATCACTTCTGAGCCTACATAAAGATAATCAAGTGGGCCCGCTCCGGGGGGAGCGTGCGTCTGTGCCTGGAGCCCTGCTTCCGTTAGCACGTGTGGGTAATGCCTGGCGTTATTTTACAGTTACGAGCCTGTATTTATTACCACACTCCGAGGCTTTCCTGTAGCTCCACAGCGATTATCTCTATCCAGGTGGATGCAGCTTTCAAATACAAAACCTGCTCTGCTGAGCTGTAAACTGCTTCACAAGGGGTCTTCCCAGTATGGGGCTTCAGTGAGGGGTGGGACTGGTGTGTCTGGGGACGGCCGTGAGGCCGGGACCCCGCAGCTCTGCAGGCTTCCTGGCTTCCCAGGCGCTCTGTGCTGCTCAGTCAGTTCTTGCCCGCCACATGGTCACTCTTTCCCTTGCTGACTTTGGGTTGATTTTTTTCCCCTACGTCCTTGGTCCCAAATTGGGGGCGGGGGGGGAGGAGAAGACTAAGATGCCATTCACGAACCTAAACCACTTGAATGTGACAGGAATGGCCACAGCAAGTACTTGTTACGTGCCAGCCGTGCTCTGACTCATGGCATCCCTCCAGCAGCCCCGTGCACCTCGTCACCGCCGCTCCTTTGCAGGTGAGGAAGGTGAGGTGCTGAGAGGTGAGCAATTTGCCCAGAAGCACACAGTCAGACAAGAGTCCCCGGCAGTCCAGCTCCAGAGCCCGGGCTCTTCTCCAGGCCCTTCTGCCCACCTGAGGGCCACTAGCTTATTGTCATTTGCCTGGGGAGCTCAGAAACACAAGACCAAGAAAACTGCTGCATCAGATTACAAGCTGCTCTGTCCCCTGCCTGTGGCTTCCTCAAAAGGCAAGTTTTTCTTTAAATGGGCCACTGAAATAGACAGAGCCGTCTCAAGTTTTCTAATGGTTTCACTTGAGCTAAATTAAGTTTAAGCCTCGGGTGTTCCACAGATGGTCACTGAGCAGAAAACTTTCCAGAGCTCTTGTCATTTACAGAACGACTGCCCCGCGCAGCTTAGAAATCTTTCCTAGATTCACAGCAGCCCTGCCTGGTAACTGAAGTGCAACGATCAACTCCAGGATCCTGGAAATCGGAGATGTTGGTTTGGTCGGGGGTTTCCTCTGCTCCTTCCAAGGCCAGGCACTCAAATTTCTCAGTGTATAAAATCTTTAAGTAGGAGGCATCCCTGAGAGCTCATCCAGCCAGACCTCTAAGCCCAGCTCAGAAATCCAGCCCACAGAGTGAGAGCAGTAGCCTGAGTCCAAATTCTGGTGCCACCACTTGGCAACAGGACGAGTTTCAGTAAGTTACTTGGCTTCTGTGAGCATCAGCGTCCTTGGCTATAAAATGGGGATGATAACAAGTACCTACCTTACAGTGTTCCACTGCTGGGAATGTCGGAAGCATTCCATTTTTACTTAGGCCGTCTTACCCTTGCTAAAATGCCTGCAGGGGTGGGAAGCTGACTACCTCACCAAGTAGCTTGTTGGGAAACTCTAGTTCAAAGAGTCTTAGAATTCTGGATATGAGAGACTGTTTTAGTTTGCTAGGCTGCTGAAAGCAGATACCATGAAATGCATGGGCTTTAACAATTGGAATTGATTAGTTTACAAACTCACAGTTTTGTTGAACACTGAGAGGTGTCCAACTCAAGGTATCATCGAGGAGATGCTTTCTTCCTGAGACTGGCTGCTGGTGATCTTTGGCTCCTCTGCCACATGGCAGGGCACATGGCGGCATCTGCTGGTCTCTCCCTTCTCTTCTGGGTTTCGTTGCTTTCAGCTTCTTGCTTCCATGGCTTTCTCTCTTTGTCTGAATTTCTTTCTCTTATAAAGGACTCCAGTAAAAAGATTAAGACCCCTGGGCCATACCTTAACTGAAGTAACCTCATCAAAAGTTCTACTTGCAGTGGGTTCACACCCACAGGAATGGATTAGCTTTAAGAACATGATTTCCTGGGGTACATAGCTTCAAACCACCAGAGAGAAGAAATAGTCCAACACCACTTGTCCACAGGTAAGATATCTGAGGCACAGAGAGAAGAAATGACTTATCCAAGGTTGTACCACCAGTTAAAAGCAGGAAAAACACTAGAACTGCAGAGCCTCTGTCATCTACTCCAGTGTTCTCTCCTTTCTTAAACTGTACCAAAGTCTGCCTCCCTGTAATTTTTTTCCCTCTGGGTCCAACTTTCTCCCTGTCTTATCCCTGGTAGTAAATACTGGATACTTTTAAATCATGGTTATTGAAGCATGGTTTCATATTGCCCATTATCAGACTATAATTAATGCCAGGATTCTTGCTTTTGTTGTTGGCATATGTAAGTACTCAGTGGATGGTTTATAGAATCAGAACAGCTGCCCTTTGTTTATGTCATGGCTGAGCTACTTATTATATCTCCTTTTCACATTACACTACTGAGTGGCACCACATGTCACTATCCGCCTTCCCTTGCTTGGTGTTATTATTAATAATATTTTATTCATTCATTCATGCATCCATTTGTCCCACAAAATGGGCACCTACTCTTTGCTGGGCACATAGACAACAGACATGCTCTCTGCTTTCCAGATGCTACAAACTAACAGAAGAACAAATGATGGTAACTGATGTGATGGAGACAGGTGCCAAGTTCTCTGGAAGCTGAGAGGAAGGGGTTTTCAGCTGGCTTGGGTTGGGGGTGCAGGTAGGGGTGCGGGAGGGTCCAGAAAGGGAGTCAGCAGAGGAGGCGATCTGTGACTGTGCAGGGGTAAATGGTGCCATCGCTGTGGCAGAGACTGGCTGCCCAGTTGTGCAAGAATCTGTCTCCCATTTCTTCCTTGGCATTCCAGTCCTCCTTGTGGTCAGGAGGCCAGTGGCTGGGGTTTAGCCAATAAAATGTGAGCAGAATTGACGCATGCTCCTCAAGGACTGGCCTATAAAATTCTCTAACCTGTGATTCTTCATGTGCTTTCCCATCTATCGGCTTGGTGCAGACAAGGACAGCGAAGTGGAAGCCATGTGTTGAAGATGCGGGAGTCACAAGGTACAAGGGGCTGGGTCCCTGACTCAGAAGAGGACCACCCGCTATGCAAGTGAAAAATAGACTTCTATTATGTTGGAGTCATTTTACCTTTTGGGGTTGATTATTTTGTTGCTAATGCGGTGAGTGCTACCTTTAATGCTGCAATGACTAAACTCAGAACTTTGGATTTATTTTCACCATGTTGAAACCAACCAAACTAGCCAAGCCAGCCTGAAAAATAAATGAGTAATCCTGACTTCTTGTCTACTAGCTAGCGAGCTAGCTTAGGAGCTAGACTCATAATATGTTCCTTTCCTGGAAAATTCCATTTGAGATAGATTTGGCTCTTATCTGTAAGGAAATCATTTTAGCCCTGATTGAAATGTCCCTGCTTCTCTTAGATAACATGGCTTATTCTATAGCAGGTTGCTGCTGCTAAAAAATCTACAGCTTCCTTTTTTTTTCTAAGCAAATAGGAAGGTGCAGGGAAAACAACTTTACTCCCTATAAAAACGAAGGGTAGAAGGATTGGCAGCTTATGTATGAGTACAGAAAAGGCAAAGAAAGATGTGACAGCTTGAAGCATTTTGTGGACCCCAGAAAAGATCATGTTCTTGGAGCTAATCCAGTCCTGTGGGTGTGGGAACCTTTCATTGGAGTGGGTTCAGTTGGGGCCTCTCACTGGATGGCTTCAGTGAGGCATGACCCAGGGTGGGCCTTGGTCCTCTTGCTGGAGTCCTTTATAAATGCAGGACTGAAAGCAGACCAGAGAGAAGCAGCAGAGATGGAGAAACCCTGTGAGGCTGAGAGGGAGGCCTGGAGGAGAGGGCAGAGAAGATCCATATGCCTGATGCCCCACAGCTAAGCTCAGGGAGAAAGTAAGCCTGGAGGGGAGGCAGAGTCGCAATTGTACCTTATCACGGGGCAGGAGTCCAGGATCTCCAGCAGCTGACCTTCAGTGAGACAGCATCTCTGATGATTCCTTGATTTGGACATTTTCAAAGCCTCAGAACTGTAAGCTTTTAACCTAATAAATTCCCATTCTAAAAGCCAGCCCATTTCTGATATATTGCATTGGAAGCTTTTAGCAACTAAGACAGAAGAATAGCCTTTTCTCTTGTCAGTGTGATTTCTCAGGACTTTTCCTCTGGTTAGGTAGGCTTCCCAAATTTCTAACTTGGAGAATTAAAAAGAAAGATGTCTGGCTATTGACTTTCCTCTAATACATCCATATGCAACACATTTTCTACTTATTCAATTATGTATCCAAATTAGTTACCTATTGTTGCATAACAATTTACCCCAGAACTCAGTAGCTTATAATACCAACCACACAAAGTTTCTAAAGATCTAGGAATGGCCTAGCTGGATGGTTCTGGCTCAGTCTCTCCTGAGGTTGCAGTGGAGATATCGGAAGGGGGTGCAGCCACCCGCGGGTTTCACTACAGCTGGAGGACTTGTTTCCAGAAGGCTCACACCCAGGGCTGAGGGCGGGAGGCCTCGAGTCCTCACCAGGTGGGCCTTGCCACAGGGCTGTTCGTGGCATGGAGCCTAACTCCACCCGGAGTGAGAAGTTCAAGAGTGAGCGAGGAGGGACCTCAGGCCTTTTATGACTTAGTTCCTGAAATCATACTCTGACACTTCTGGTTTATTCTATTTATTAAAAGTGCTAATATAAGTGAAATAATTCTAAGACTTTGTGTGATGATGAATGCACAACATTGTGCTTATACTAAAAATCATTGTGATTACACTAAAAGCCATTGAGTATACACTTTAGACAGATTGGATGGTATGTGAATATGTCTCAGTAAAACTGCTTAATCAATAAACAAATAGAAATAGCAGCTGTGTACAGCAGGGGAAACAGAGAGAGATTGAGAGGTAAAGAATTTTATTGTTTGTCTGTTTTTTGTTTATTATTATTATGGAAATAATGAAAATGCTCTAATAATGACTGAAGTGATGAATGCACAACAATATGATTATACCAAATATCATTGATTGTACACTTTGGATAAATTGTATGCTTTAATAATATGTATCAGTGAGATTGATGGTATTTTTTAAAAAGTGATTCACTAAATCCAACTGAAGGGGGGGGAAATTAGGCTCCATCTCTTGAACGGAAGAGTATCAAGGAATTTTTGGACCTATTTTCAAACCACCACAGTATCCAATATTTATCTAGTACCTTCTTTGTCCCAGGCCCTCTTCTAGGCACTGGAGATCCAGCAATAAACTAAACAACATATGTTTTCCAGATTAGCTTGGAGACATTTTTCTAACACTTTTTTTCCCACTATAGGTTGTAATGTCAGTCAATTAACCAGCTACCATTGCTGACTGAGTGCCTACTAAGTCCTGGACACAGTGAAAAAGAAACATATTAGATATGGAATGTCTAGTTGAGGATATGCCAGATTTATAGTTTTCTATCTGATACTTCTCCATCAAAAATATAACATACACATTTACATATGCTTGATATTGCATTGTTAAAAGCACCAAAGAGAACTTCTTACTATCAAATATGCAAAAATTTTCCCTAAAAATTCTCTTTTCTGGGCAATATGCTTGTTGATAAGTTGCAAATAGATTAAACAGTAGAAAACAAACAAAAGAAAGGAGACTTTCACGGGAGCAACACAGTGAGGACACATGACTCAAAATAATAGGAACCATTTTTAAAATTTTTTAAAATTACTCAAAATAATAGGAACCATTAAATTTTTTTTAAATTACATATTCACTATCCTAAGTACTTGACATGCTTTATCTCATTATCTTTCCTGAAACCTTCACTTTACAGATGAGGAAACTGAGATAATTTGTTCAAAGTTACAGAACTAGCAGATTGGGGAACATGGTTTCAGAGCCAAATCTGGTGACTCAAAGTCAATGCCATGCTTTTAACATCGGTGTCAAGTTTCCTTCATGTGTTTTCTGTGGATGACAGCAGGCCGCGTCCGCTGATGCTCCAGGTTACATTGAACCATGGAGACAACAGGAAAAGCACTGGGGGGGGGGGGTCCACGAATGCAGCATTACTCATGGCTCAGCTAAGAGGGCAGCCCCTCCGTCCATGCTGACATGAAGGAAGGAAGGAAGCAAGGGGGGTTGCAGGAGGCAAGGCAGGGTGGTAGCTTGGAGCTATGTACCCCAGCAAAACGTGTTCTTAAACTTAATCTGTTCCTGTGGGTGTGAACCGTATATGTGGGGCCTTTTGATGAGTCTACTTCAGATAAGGGGTGACCCTGGATGAGTCTTAGTCCTGTTACTGAAGGCCTTACAGTGAAGATCACATGGAGAGAAAAGAGCCACAGAGGGAGTAGCCAGGAGCTGAAAGTCAACAGAACCCAGAAGAGAAGGAAGAGGCCAGGAGAGGCTGCCATGTGCCTTGCCATGTGACTGAAAAGCCAAGGACCAAGGGTCGCTGGCAGCCGGTCCCAGAACGCCAGTCTTCAGAAAGAAGGCCTTGATGGGGCTTTGATTTGGACTTTTCTAAATCTCGCCCAGCCTCGATTTTCCCATTAATTCCCTGCCAACTTGAGCTCTTCCCATCAATGATCCATTATGTTGCTGAATGAGTGTAGCTCAAGTGGTTGAGTACCTGCTTTGCATGTATGAGGTCCTTGGTTCAACCCCTGATACCTCCTAAAAATTTTGGAAAAATAAAGATCCATTATGTGGTATTCTAGTTATGTGAGTTAGTAAGAGCCATTTATTTTTTTTAAATAAATTGAGTTGGGTATTTTTATTATTTGCAAGCAGATCTCCTAAATGACATGCCTTCCTAATTTTTTTTTTTTTTGAGGTACCAGATTTAACCTGGGACCTCCTATGTGGGAAGTTGGTGCTCAACCACTGAGCCACATCAGCTCCCTGATTTGTTTTTTTTTTGTTTGTTTGTTTTGCTTGGTGTTTGTTTTTGTTTTTTTAGGAGGCACCAGGAACCAAACCTGGGACCTCCCATGTGAGAAGCAGGTGCTCAACCATTTGAGCCACATCCGTCCCCCCTATTTTTTTTATAATACACACACACACACACACACATTTATATACTCATATCCATATAGGTTTATACTTGTTGAGTGAGAATTACATAATGGGGATATTCTAGGTGTTAGGATGTAATGATGAAAAGGCCAGTCAAGATTTCTCCCCTTGTATATACTTCATTCCTTTTTATTGCCAAATAATATTCCACCGTAGGGATATACCACACTTGTTTACCCATCAATGGATGGACATTTGGGTCGTTTCTACACTTGGGTTATTATGAGGAATGCTGCTATGAGCATTCATATGCCAGTTTTTGTGTGGAAATATGATTTCATTTATTTCCCTATGCTTAACTTTTTGAGGAATTACCAAACTGTTTTCCAAAGCCCTGCACCATTTTACATTCCTACTGGTAATATATGAAGTTTTTTTGCCAAATGTGATTTATCTATTTACTCAAGTTTTCGGACCTAACCTCCACTTGACAAGGAACAAGACAAAATTCAAGGACACCACGAGGAAGCAATTGGACAAGTCTGGAAATAGGGACATTCTATAAACAGCCTGGTCTCTTCATAAAGTCAGTGAAAGTCCTTTAAAAAGGTGATGGTGGCTCTTTTAGATTAAAAGACCCTAAAGAAACCTAACAGCCAAATCTAGCACGTACATCTTGATTGGGTCCTTCTTAGCCAAAACAGCTCCAAAAGACATTTTTGGGACGAGTTGGGAGATTTGAACATGCACTGGATATTAGAGAGCACAGGAAATTATGGTAAGTTTTCTTAGCTATGACATTAGTACTGTGGTTAAATAGGAGAATGTTCTTTTTAAGCGCTGTGGCTGAATTTAGGAGTTTTGAGTGTCATGATCTCTGTACCTTCCTTTCAAGTTGTGCAGCCTTTGGCGTGACACACACAAGCTCACACGCACACACACAGTGACGGCGCAAATGGTGCAGACGGGTTTTTAGCAAGGCGGGGGCCCCGTGGGGCTCAGTGGACTCTGCTTTCAGACCGTCTGGCTGCTGACAGTTTCCGTAATCAGAATCTGGAGAGGGAGCTGATGGCAGGCTCCATGGTTTGTGCTCTTAGCTTCGTCTCTCTGATAAACCCTGAGTATGGGCCCCTCGGCTCTAGGCCCCACCTTGGCCCTCGGTGGCTCCTGCATCAAACTCACCGGGCTTCGGTGATAACGCCTCAAAGCTGGCAGCTGCCGACTAATGTCCGCAGACTAGCAGTTCCAGAAATGTCACGGCGTGGAAGGGGACGCCGACGTCCTGCCCTAGCGTGGCAGTGGCGGGGGGGGGGCTTCCTGCAGTCCAGTCCCAGCTCGGCCTCCGGAGCAGTCTATGCAAAAGGAGACAGAAAGCATCCCCAGCCGGGCTGCTGCCGAGCCGGGCTCCCACCCACGGCTGCCTCTGCCCCCAGGAAGCCCGCCAGCCACAGCCAAAGCCTGAAACAAAGCAGCAGCCGCTTATTATTGTCCTGCAAGATCCAGGCCTGCGGAAAGGTTCCTGGCAGGCACGCGGCATCCATTACAAAGGGGGCCTTTCAAAGAGGAGCCCAGAGGAGCGTGAGTCCTTGGTGATGGGACGAAAGCATCAGGGTCACCTGGGCTAACTAAGAGCACTCTTTATATAATAGTATTCTCAGCCTGCCGTTCGCTCCTTGTCCCCATTAGCAGGAAATGGAAAAGAACTGTCTCTGCCAGGACAGCTTTCTTCATTTTGAAATATAAGGCGAGGCAATTTTCCTCGACAGGTATTGGTTTTTGGATTATGGGGTGAGTGCTAGACATATAAAATATACCTCAGGAGAAATGAGAAATTAAGTGCTTCAATGAGATAAATCTATGAGGCCATTCTTTGTTTAAAGCCAGCACATCTCTTGGAAACTCCTGATTTCAGTTCTGCCTTGTTATGCCTATAAACTGATCAAATGTCCCAGATATTCCTTTATTTCAAAATTGAATCTATTTTCTACAGATTGCTTATCTCCAAGCCCTGCAATGCAAAAATCCTTTTTCAGTTATGGGTTCTACTAACTTTAAGAAAACATAAACACCACGGAAGTTGTTGCGTAGCAAGAATGGGCCGTTTCCCCTGATGGAGAACAGCTTTGTTTGATCTGAAAGTCTGACATTGCTCTGGGTTCCAGAACAGGCTGCTTTAAAGATTCTGCTCTTTGCTACCTCAAGTAGTCAGACCATGGATTAGCCCAACACAGATGAGCTTCCATTTCCAAATCCATGGCAGCCATCGCTCTGCCAGTACCCATTGTTCTGAAACAGCCAGTTAATTAACAGAATCCTCGCTTTGTAGAGAGAATACTGATCCCGTTAAGATTTCTAGGAGGACAAAACCAACCCCATTGTATTTCACACAGGAGAAAAAAAACATAGACAAAAAGTAAGTGACTTGCTCAGGATTTCCCAAGGCATGTTTCAGAAAAAAAAAAAAGAAAGAAAAATCAAAACCATCAAACACTCAAAACCAGAAAAACATGTTCAACCAGATCCCACCTTACCATATTGAGGCTCTCCTGTAGTAAAGAAATCTGTTTAACTTTAATTCAGTGTTTTCTAAATTTATTGGCCCACAAAATATATTTTTTAAAATTTCATAGCATCACTTAGTATCTCAGGGAAGACACTTTGGAAAATGATGACCTATAAGTATAAAGAAGAGCATGGTATTCAAATAAACTACAAAAAATTTAAGACACAATCAGAGAAGTATGAATGCTATTTGATGATATTAAGGAATTATTTACATTTTAAGTGTACTAATGAGATTCTGGCTGTTTTTCTTTTCTTCTTATCACATGTTTTAATATTTACAAATGAAATAATTTAGTAGCTGGGCTTTGCTTGAAAATGATCCTGAGTGGGATAGTTTGGAGTAGGGAGCTGTGTGAAACAAGATCAGATATTAGTTCATGACTGTTTAAACTTTTCACTTAAAGGCCAAAGTTATGTCTAAAAAAAATCTTTCCTAACATCGGAGATCTGAGCATTTGTGTGTTTTTCTGATGACGCAATTTTGCTTGGGAAAGTATCTCCATGTAACTTCTAATTTGCAAAATAGTAGTAAGACTTCTAAGCAGACGCTTAAGACTTGAACTAGGAGCCTTCCTGCCAGCACCCAGCTCAAGGCTGGCATCGTGCAGCAAACATTTGTGGGCTTAGAGATTTCCGTGGCCAGGGAGTGAGGGGTAATACAAGGCGTTTTACTTACTCATCACTTTATTTCCATGGATGGGACTTGACAGGATCCTGGAATTTTAACCCAGTAGTCCAAAGTTCTTGCTGAACAGACGATGAAAGTGAGTTGCAGAGATTTTCTGCAGCACGGGGAGTTCTAGTGGTTCAGAGGCAGCTGGAGGAATGGAAAAGGCCGTCGAGCCAGGCGGTTGGAGTTTGTGTCTACACCTAGCTCATCACACACTGCCCAGCTGTGTGACTGGGGCAAATCACCTGAATACTTTGTGTTCTGTTTCTTCACCTGTATAGTTGGGAAAAAATCTTGCTCATAAAGCTGTTGTGATGCTTGAGATAATCTAATGTGAAGTGCTTCGTGACTATTTAATTGCTACCTGCCGTGACCATCATCACCATCAAGGAGGCGTCTTCCCCACTGATTAGTTGGCAGGGCTAGCTGATATTCGGAGTAACTCCCAGTGAAGTCCCTGCTTCCCAGCGAAGAACAGGAAGCGGTTATGACACCAACGAAAATAGGTAGCTGCTAAGCAATCGCAACTGTTTAAAAGAGGCATAAAATGCCTGACTTTGAGTCTTTCACTAGGAAACAGGCTTCCCCTTTCTTTGAACAGCCTTTATTAAAGTTTTGTGACTAAGTGAAAAGGGCAGGCAACCACACTCTGTGTCAGGGATTCTTAACCAGGGGGCCACAGACCCCTGAGGAGTCCGTGGAAAGATTTCAAGGCGCCTGTGAGCTTGAATTGAAAAAAAAAAGCCAACTTATTATTTTTATTTTCTCTGACCTCTTACTGAAATCTAGCATTTCCTTCACTTGTGAATGTAAGCAATAAATTACAGTAGTATTCATTTCATATCACGGTACAGTTGTTGCATATCTCGAAAAACCGCTTACGCCTATCCATACTTCCAAATTACGGCGGCTGTTAGACCTGACACTAGTTGAGTGTCATAAAACCATCTGCAGCTACATTCTGAGAAGGGGACTGTGGTTTTCACCTGGCTGGCGAAGGGGTCCATGGAACAAAAGAGGTCAAGAACCCCTGGCCTATGTAGTTTCTTGAAATTGGAATTGGGTTAGAGCCTAAATAGTAACACTTTATCAGTGGTGTGTTAAATACCATTGCTAAAATAGATTATTCCTGTTTCAAAAGTTTGTTATATTCCTGAAAAATTGTGTGAACTGGATATTTACATTTTGAATTCTACGTTTTCATTAACTTTTATAATAATTTAAGAAATATTGTTACCTCAGAAAAAATGTTCAGAGTAATTATGGAACGATGAGCTTAGGCATATGAATATTCCTTTCAAGGAACATTTAGTCTTCGGGTATAGTTAGTTTTCCTGTGCAATTCCTTTAAGAATTCAAATAATCAGCTCAGTTAAATTGGAGGTATAGATATTTTAAACAGACTTGACGTTTTTCTAGTTTTTTGGGATTGTCACAATGACTTCCTGGGACTTAAAAAAAAAAATCTGTCCTAGATACTCAGTCAATTTATAAGCACCCCCTGACTTTCACTGATTGTAAACGGGAGTGGAGGAGGGGCGTGGTCCTGACTAAGGCTTTCAGGTTGGTGAGCTTTGGTTTCCTCATCTATTAAAGAGGTTTTATCTACTGTAGCAGTTGATTGAAATCTATAGAGAGTGTAAAGCATGGACAATGTGCTAAACATTAGCTACTGACATTACTTATCACTGAACCATTGTTGGATGACTAATAGAATTTTTAATGCCTTATCTTGATGGGGAGTTGTGAAACGCAGGTGAGACTTGCAGGATTGTCTTCTGCCCTCCTGTAGGACAGTTACCTGCCCCCTCTGCCTGCCACTCTGAAGTGAAATGCATGCGTGTCCTCTCTCTCCTTGAAGGGGCATTGATTTTAATTCTTAGATTACTTTGCAAACTGGGCTCTCTGAGATGCTCAAAGCACAGCGTGTTTTTGTGGACTTGCCCCTGCTGTTGGAGCGGGAGTGACATGGTCTTGCAGCTTTTTGCACCCTAAGTGAGAGCGGAAGGCCCTGTGGGCCTCTTTCTGACATCCCTGTTAAAGTCACTGCTCCCCTGACTGCAGCTGGGTGACGGCTCCTGGAAGAAGCCGGTGGACGGCGCCCCGGGAGCCCAGTGGCTGGACCCCCGAGAGGCGAGACCCTTGGAAGAGGGCGCCTCGGGTTAGTGGCCAAGCTGTCGGCTACACTTTCCAGCGGAGATCAGCTCCAGCAGCGTTTCATTGTGTGAAAATGGACATACGCAAGGAAAACATGGTCCTGAGGACCTTGAGAACTGTCCCTCAAAGGGGACAATGTTTTTTCATTTTCCTTCTTTTCCTTGTGATTAAAAAAGCACAAAGAAAAACACAAAACCAAACCAGCCGCTCTACTGAAAGCTTTCATTTCGTGCACAATGCCAAAGATAAATTGGTTTGTTTTCCAAGTTTTATTCTGCAGCTGGCACATATGGGTACGGTTCATTTTCTCAGTTTATAAGCGACACTGTCCTGTGTTGTAATAAAATGGGAATGAGTGGCCAAGCCCACAGCTCTTGATTGAGGGCACTCTCAGACTCATCAGAGGAAATTTCCTGAGCTGTTTCGTCCTTGAGATTGCAACTGTCCTTCTGAATACTAAATGCCAGGGAGTTTATTACACTGTTTTATTATCTTATTAGAATGATATTATATCATCTTTGCCACATGTATTCTCTTTACTTCTTTTTAAAAAAAATGTTTATTCTAGTAACGTGTATACAACCTAAAATTTCTCCTCTTAGCCACGTTCACATATATAATTCAGCGCTGTGCAGTACATCCACCATGCTGTGCTACCGCCACCACCATCCACTAGTAAAACGTTTCTATCCTCCCAAATGAAAACTGTACAAGCCTTAGCTCCCTAGCCCCATCCCCTGGTAGCTTATATTCCAGATTCAGACTCTATGAGTTTCCCTATTCTAATTATTTCATATCAGTGAGATAACACAATATTTGTCCTTTCGTGCCTGGCTTACTTCACTCAACATGATGCCTTCAAAGTTCGCCCATGTAGTCTCATGTATCAGAACTTCATTTCTTCATACAGATGAAAGATATTCCATTGTATGTGTATACCACATTTTATTTTTCCAGTCATCAGCTGATGGGCAATTGTGAATAATACTGCCATGAACATTGGTGTACAAATATCTGTTCAAGTCCCTGCTTTCACATCTTTTGTGTATGTACCTAGTAGTGGGATTGCTAGGCCATATGGTAATTCTATACCTAAATGTTCAAGGAACCACCAAACTGTCTTCCATAGTGGCTGTACCATTTTACATCCCCACCAACAAAGAATGAGTGTTCCTATTTCTCCACGTCCTCTCCAGTACTTGTAATTTTCTTCTTCTTCTTTTTTTTTTTCTAATAGTAGCCATTCTAGTGGGTGTGAAATGGTAAGTCATTGTGGCTTTGATTTACATTTCCCTAATAGCTAATGATGTTGAGCATCTTTTTATGTATTTTTTGGCCATTTATATACCCTCTTTGGAGAAATGTTTATTCAAGTCTTTTGCTCAGTTTGTTGAGTTTTAGGATTTCTTTATATATTCTGGATATTAAATCCTAATCAGATATGTGGTTTTCCCATTGAATATGTTTCTTTTCACTTTTATGATAAAGTCCTTTGAGGCACAAATGTTTTTAATTTTGATGAGGTACCATTTATCTATTTTTTCTTTTGTTGTTTATGTATTGGGTATAAAGTCTAAGGAACCATTGCCTAACACAAGATGCTGAAGAAGTTTCCCTATATTTTCTTTTAGGGGTTTTATAGACCTCCTGGCTCTTATGTTTAGGTCTTTGATTCATTTTGAGTTATTTGTATATGGTGTGAGATAAGGGTTCCCCTTTGTGTTGGTTTGAGTCTTTTACGTG
The DNA here is from genome assembly GCA_026826555.1 of Tolypeutes matacus. Classification (NCBI taxonomy): domain Eukaryota; kingdom Metazoa; phylum Chordata; class Mammalia; order Cingulata; family Chlamyphoridae; genus Tolypeutes; species Tolypeutes matacus. Next base: position 12,258,611 of record JAKSZT010026446.1, on the reverse strand, counting down.
CTCTTAAATTGATCTATTCCTGTGGGGTTGGAGCCCTTTGATTGGATTGAATTCAGGTGGGGGACTTGGATTGGAGTACTTCAGTGAGGCATGACCCAGGGTGGGTCTTGGCCCTTGTGCTGGAGTCTTTTATAAGTGGGAGAAACATGCAAAAAAACACAGAGAAAGAGAGCTGCCACTTTACCTGCCTTGTGAGAGAGGATTCCAGGATTGCCTGCAGAGGCAATCTTCACCTCTTTACACTGCTCTAAGCCACTCTGGACCTTTTCCTCTCAATATGAAGAATTCCCCTTAGCAATTCTTATAGGGTAGATCTTTTGGTGATGAATTCTCTGCTTCTGTTTATTGGTGAATGTTATAAACTCTCCCTTATTTCTGAAGGCTATTTGCCAGATAAAGGATTTTGGGTTGGCAAGTTGTTTTCTTTCAGCATCTTAAATATATCATACCACAGCCTTCTCACCTCGTGACAGTTTGAATTTTGTGAATCCCAGAAAAGGTTGTTCTTGAACTAATCCATTCCTGTGGGTTTGGGGCCTTTGCATTAGATTTGGTTAAGGGACTTTGGTTAGGTCACTTGATTAAGGCAATTTTGATTGGACTATGTCAGTGAGGTGTGACTCAAGTTGGATCTCTGCCCTCTTGCTGGGTCTTATGTAAACTGAGAACACACAAAGAGACACACAGAAAAAGAAAGCCGCTATTTTGACCTTGCCATGTGAGAGAGGACTTGAGGATTACTAGCAGTAGAAGCTGAAGCATGAAACCTTCAAGAGGCTGGGCCCACGGAGCAGCTCATTGCTGAAGAGATAAGCCATATGCTTGATTGCCCACTGCTGGACTCAGGGAGAAATTGGAGAAGCTGAGGCTGAAAGAGGAGGCCTGGAAAGAGACAAGCCATAGGCTTGATCACCCACAGCTGAGCTCTGGGATATGGTGAGCCTGGAGAGGAGGGCAGGAACCTAGGCAGAGATCAGCTGCCATCTTGCCTTGCCATGTGGCAGGATGCCAGGATCACCTAGTAGCCGACCTTTGGTGAGAAAGCATCTCTGCTGATGCCCTGATCTGGACATTTCACAGCTTTGGAACTGTAAGATTTCCCCCTAATAAATCCCCACTATAAAAGCCAACCCATTTCTGGAGCTTTGCATTGGCAGCCCTGTGGCAAACTAAGACACGCCTCCATGATCTCTGATGAGAAATCAGCACTTAGTCTTATTGAGGATCCCTTGTATATGATGAATCACTTTTCTCTCGCTGCTTTCAGAATTCTCTTTTATCTTTGACATTTGACATTCTGATTAGTATGTGCCTCGGAGCAGGTCGATTAAGGTTTATTCTGTTTAGAGTACATTGTGCTTCTTGGGCATGTATATTCATGTCTTTTGTAAGAGTTAGGAAATATTCGGCCTTTATTTCCTCAAATATTCTTTTTGCTCCTTTTCCCTTCTCTTCTCCTTCTGGGACCCCCATGATGTGTGTGTTCACATGCTTCGTGCTGTCACTCAAGTCCCTTAGGCACTCTTCAGTTTTTCCTACTCTTTTCTCTATCTGTTCTCTTGACAGTATGATTTAGATGGTCCTTTCTTCTAGTTTGATATTCTTTCCTCTGCCTGTTCAGATCTGCTGTTGTATGCCTCTAGTGTATTTTTAATCTCCATTACTGTTCCTTTCATCCCCATAATTTCTGTTATGTTTCTTTTTAAACTTTCTAATACTTCTTTTTGCGTACACATTTTCTTCTTAAAATCCGTAACTCTATATCCACCATTAGTTTATTTCTATCCATACTTTCCTTCATCTCCTTGAATTGATGTACGAGATATCTTTGAACCTCTTTGATTAGTTGTTTCAAAGTCTGTGTCACCTTTGAAGTTTTAATTTGTTCTCTTCACTGAGCCATATCTTCCTGTTTCTTAGTATGGCTTGTAATTTTTTGCTGATGTCTGGGCATCTGATTATTTTGATGTCTTAACTGTGAAGGTCAGTTTCTCCCTCTTGCCTAAGGTTTTATTGTAGATTGACTCTGTGTTAAGGCTCTTCTTTGACACTTGGGCCAACTTATGCTGGACCTTTAGAGTAGCTCATCTTATCAGGTCTTCTGAACCTAATTCTTCCACTGCACATGCAGTACAGCTTTCAAGATTTCTCTTTTTATGTGCGATTGTTTCACCTCCAGGAGAATGCTTCCTTTCCTCTGTTCCTTCTCTGTGAATCCTGACCTGTTCTACTTGGTTTTGTGCAGAATTTGTTTAACTTCCTTCCCTCACTCAGTGCCTTACAGCAGTTCAGTTTCCCACTCCGCTCCCCCTTTTTTCCTGTGAGAATTACTTCCCCATTAGGATATCCTGATGTCCAAAAAGGTCTTTTGTTTTGGTCTAGGTGACCCAGCAGTCAGAGGCTGGATGGAGCATGTGCACCTTTCGCCAACAGACCTGCCGCAGTGTCATTTATTTCCTGGGGGCTCTTTGGTATATGCTCACTTGTAGCTGCTTGTGTTCTACCTCTGTGCCTAGAAGTGTGGGGGGCTCTAACTCCCTGCTGCGAGTGGCTCTGTGGTCTGCACCCCTGGTGGGAGGTCCCCGGGCCACGCAGCCCCTGTGCGACTCAAGCTGTATGGGACTGAGTGAGGGGAGGGGTCTGGACTGGCAGGTCCGGACGGCAGGTCTCCTACCCATTTTTTTTTTTTTTTTTGGTGTTTTTTTTCTTTTTCTTTGATTCAGCATTTTGGAGTCCTTCTTCAGTCTCTATCATCTTCCCTCTCTTTACCTCTTTGGCCTTTTTATTCTCCTGAGCCCAAACACTTGATAATGAAAGGAGCATGCAGATTAAAAATAAATTTACTAGTAGTTATGCTTTCCACTTGTTAATAATCTCTCATTTCATACCTTAAGAGGACAGCTCTTCATTCCTGTAATTTCATATTGAGATTAGAGATCTGCAAAGAGTGTGTGGGAGTTTAAAGTGATTTATGTGTGATGGTACGTTATTGTCAGAAGTACGTGTGAGAAGTTAAGAGCTGACTATTTCAGCCTATCTCAAGGATCCAATTTTCTCCCCAGGTATGGGGGGAAGTATTTGGATCAAACAGGGATCAGAGAGAGGAGACCAAATCTTTCACTGAGAACACGGCGGGAGCTAATCATCGATGAGCTGCAATCCTGCTCAAATTCTCTGGCCTCTACTGGCAATCCATTTTTCTCCAGTTAATTGAGGGTCAAAAAACAAAGAGCTCTCAGCCTAGGAAGGACAGACACCATTTTTGGTTTCTGATCATCTAGAGCCGATGACTGAAGGCTAACAGATTTCTTTTTAACCTGGTCACATAATTGAGGGAATACACATATTAGAGAAGCAAGCAAAATAACATTGCAAGAAGTGGTGGAGAAAGGGGAGAGAGAAAGCTTAGCAAGTCTCAAAGTGGAGGCAGATTGGAATATAGTCCTAGAAAAATAGGATCTACTTCATAAGACAAGGGAAGAGCCGAGGAATAAACATGAGGCCAAGATAAGAATGAGCAAGTCACGTTTGTTTAATCCCCAAGAATCTCCTCATTGTTTCATCAACTGCACACAGTCCCCTAGGTGGTCTGTACCCACCCAACTCATTAACAAGGAGGACCATCTAAAGAGCAATAGCCCAGGTAAGGCCAATTTGTGTTTCAGGCTCCCTTCCTCCCTGTTTGGAGTCTTTAAGGATCAAGAGGATTTAATGTCCTTTGCTGTTGGCACGATTACACCTAACCTACCAATCATTGGGGAAGGAGCAAAGAGAGCTGCTTTCTGGACACACCAGGCAGAAACCAAACGGGGGAAAGCAGCTCGGCTAAATGCCACTTCACGGATATGGCAACCTGAGTTAGAAATGGATACGCAGATGCCAGAGATCATTGAAAAAGCTCCTGGCAAAGCGGTCTGAGCCAAGGCTGTCATTTAGACAGCTTGGTAAATTCAGTGGCAGAGGTACTGGAAAGCTTGTACACCACCCTGGCGTGGGGTTCAAGGGTCGTTCTTGACCACACCATCCAGCCTCAAGGACCAGGGTGTAATAGATTCCTTAAGGGCACTGTCAACCAGAGCATGATTTACGGCTGACTTTCCAACTGGGCCGATTTCAACCTAAGCTAGCAGCCAGAAGCTAAAGAATCGCAGCGCGTGCTCTCAGACTGTGAGGCTTTATGCACAGAAACATACGGTGTAGGGCTGAAGGTAGAGACCATATCCTGTCCATCACTCTACCTCCAGCATCCAGCTCCAAGCCTGGCATGTAGTTAGTACTCAGTAACAAATGATAAGTGGATGATAAGTGGATAATCAATGATTGGAAGAAGGATTGTAATTGTTTTAGCTTTTGCCTCAAACATTTTTGCAAGCTTACCGGTAAAATTCAATCCAAGTAATTATGTTACCTATATTTGTCTGCAGAGTGTATTTGAGGGCAAAGAAAAAAAAATGAGTTAAATGGAAAAGGTACAACACCCTTTTTTTCTGTGAAAATAATCCTTAATTTTGCCAGAAGGCTAAAAATGGTAGTTCTCAAACCAAACTAAACTCAGACATATCTGGGGAGATTTACAAAAATAGATTCCTTGTTAACTCTTAGTTATTCCTAATTCGGTAGGTTTGGGGTGGGTCCTGGTAATCTGTATTTTAAAAAAATATCTACACTAAGATATTCTGTTGATGAGCCAGGTGTTGGGAACTACTTTCCTGATGAACATGGGGATGGACTCAGTGCTGCTGTGGGTTTCTCTGCGTTTCTGGGCAGTGGCACCATTTACATATGGACAGGACAAAGAGGAAAGGACAAAGCTGATTCTAAGTGAAAACTGTGAACGGAGTGAGCTTTGTCTCCAGTATCCTGCTCTCTCTTTCTCTGACCCTCTCTTCCCCGTCCCCTCCCCACCCAGGAACCTCTACTCTCTCTGACCTCCAGGTCTCCCCACAGCACTGCTTCATCTGAGGCTGTTTCTATTAGGCAGGAATCCAAGTTCCAGCTGCATGTCTTTAATTCAGCCCAGAGATGCCTGTTGACTCAAAACCAGGTCACAGGTGCTGTTGCAGGCATGGGGGATGCAGAGAAGACTCCCAGCCTCCATCACAATGGACATCTCCTGAGGTCAGTCCCACTGGAGTTCGCCCGGTAGCTAAGATAATCTGATGACCACATTCTTATTTGGATTATTGTGGATCTTCTAGTTTAAATGCTTTTTCTAAGACTGCTCCTTAACTATGAGCTCCTTGAGATCAGGAGCCTTATTTATTTCTGTGTCCTCAACATCTTGCAATGTACCTGGCATATAGGAGATGCTCAACACATCTTGTTTTCAGAATTAAAGTGATCAGCTTGCTTCCTCTCAAATATTTCTAGTGACCCAAGATTCACTATTTATTAATATGGAAAGTTCCTTATTTAGATAACCCAATGATTAGGACATACAGTTTAGGAAATACAAGTTATAATTCGTTTATATGATTGATTAATGTAGTATAAATAAAAATTATAATAAGGAAATAAAATTTTCTTGTTTATAGCATTGGCATATTCTTCTTTCCATCGGTCTTAGCTCTGATATATGAAAATCATTTATTTTCTCTTATATTTTATTATTTAGTCACCACATATCTTTTTGGCAACCTACCACGTGCTAGGCACTAGGCATACAGTGGTAAATGGAAGTGGTTCCTGCCCTCATATAGGTTGTCTAGTACTGGGGACAGATAAATAAATATATATAATTACAAATATCTAACTGCAGTGATAAATATATAAAATGAAGGGAATATATAAAATGCCCTGAAGAGACCAACAGATGCATTCTGTGTAGAATGAAGATTCAGAGAAAGGGTGACATTTAAACTGACGGATGAGTAACTACTAGCAAGGGAGAGAAAGGGAAAGAATATTCCATTAGAAGGAGAAGCATGCATGGAGATCCTGAGGTAGGAGCTTGTCTCCTTCCAGGAAATGGAAGAAAGCCAGTGTGGTTGGGAGGGGGTGGGAGTGAGCATGTGTGGGGCTGGTTAGAGTGGTGATGAGCGCTGAGGCTTTCTTCACTGAGAACTTTTCCCCTCTGGTTTCCCCCCAATCCTTCTTAGATTGATAGGATGTGGTTTCTGGCCTAGGGGTCCTTTCTGAGTCCCTCCAGGTGGGCAATCCTTTAGCAGCCCTAAAAACGTGTGTAAGTTCTCTTGAGTATTTAGTATCATGTGTCCTATTTCTTTTTCATGTAGTCTTCTCACATATGAGCTGGGATTCTTAAGTATGAGAGCACACTTGCAACCACATGAAAATCAGTCTTATGGTTTTAATCACACTTTACATCTTCCTTTGTTAGTTCCTGGCCCTAACAGAGCTCACTCAGGACTTACTTTCTATCTAAAGTTTTAGTTATGGTTATGTCTTCACTCCCCTCTAGACTGTAAAATTCTTGGGGCAGGATCCAGCACAGAAGCTTCTTCACTTAGCTGTTTTCTTTGCTCTTGCCCAGCATTGAGCATTGCTGTACAGCCTTTGGGCACAAGGCAAATGTTGGGACTAATGGTCTGAGTTAGGGAAAAGCCATGGACTAATACAAGTATATTTTTTGGTCTACAGGGGGTTTCATTTTACATTGTTTTTTTCCTTGTTGTTAGAAAAATTGAACAGCTGTGCTACGGAAATGGGGGAAGCTGTTTTTCTAGTCATGCTTTTGGTTTAAAAAAGAAGCAGATCAATCAAAATGCAATTCGACACTTGATTTGGAGATTGCGGGAGAGCTTGAGTCTTTCTGGAACATTGTTAATTTTCAAATTGGCATTACATGGGAATTAGTTTATTTTTATAAGAGTAATTGCTTTGGTTTATAGTTTTCTTTGGCTTTTTAGAAATCTATCACTTTTAGCAGAGTTGCTCTATCTTATTTGAGTTCTTTAACTGCATTTAGCCTTTTCCAAGGACTAAACTGTCTCTTACTCAACATTGTATTCTAACAGTTGGCACAATGCCTGGCACATAGAGGTGCTTGCAGATATTTGTTCAATTTATTGTGGAATTCTGGGATAGATAGGTGTTTCCTGGACTGTTCCTGTTTATATTGTTTTGGTTACATTGCATCTCGTAACTTCAGACCATCTTCGGGTGGCATGAGGAGTTCAATCTGGTAGCAGGTACACCTTCTTGCACCTTCCATTGTGCTGGGAGTTCCCCTCTAAGTCTGCAGTCTTGGGGGGCGGAGTCTCTTCTTACTTATCTTCACAGTTATTTGACACAGAGTAATTGGTCAACAAATGCCTATGGCAGACAAGGAATGGATGCATTGCCGGAGACAGAATCGTACCAATCCCATGCCTGTGACCAGCAGATCTGTAAGTGCTCAACTCCAACGTTTGCTTCTTCCTCAGAGTCCATTTCTAAAGATTCAATTATCAGCACAGTTGCTAGACATTGATGATAATATCATCTGGAAGTCTGGCTTATAGCATTAAATCAACCTGTCAAAGGGGATCAGGCGGTTGCCTCAGGTTGAGCTAAGCAGCTCTATCTTGGAAGTGGGACAAATCATGTCTGCTGGTAGGGGCATGCAATTTGAAAGGTTCCTCACTGCCTCAGTGATTTCAGGTAACCTTGGCCAAGCCCAGAATCTGTGGCAGAGATCCAGCTGTCTTGCTTTGAATACAAACAAGTTCCTATAAACCCTGAGGGAAAACTGTATAGGCAAGGTCAGAACCAGTCACCCTTGTAGTAGGAACTGTCAAGACGCTGGCTGTCGTTAGAGTGATAAAGAAAACCCTTGATGACCCCTCCCCCATACTTCCCCCAAACTTCAAAGGCTGAGGCATTGCTAACTAAGGAAGACAGCAGGTCTGCCAACTAGCACAATAGTAGGGATTATTTTAGGTAATGTAACCTTATTTTTAAAAAGTCAGTATTAGATTGAGAGAGTAGGTGTCTACAGCGAAGCAGGGCGGGGAATGGGGGTGGGGGGGTGGGAAGTTTAGAATTAAGAAGGATAGGGAGAGAAAGAGGAGAGAGAAGAAGAAAGAAAATGTGAGAGTGGAAGAGAGGGATAGAGCAAGAGAAAGATGGAGAGAAAAATTGAGAGAGCACTCAAGAGAGACCCTTTTACACTAGATGGAGCACGTGGAAATCAGAGTACTGAAATCACCAGTGTCCTTACTGCGTGCTTTTTGTTGTTGCTTGTTGAGTCTGAAGTTCATGTGAGGAACAACCCAAATAAACTGAATATTCAAGTTTCATGACTAAACAATACAGTCTTCAAAATTGGCCCTTGAGGGCCAGAACTCATCCACCTCAGATCCCAGTGCCTAGGACAGTCCTTGCACTTGGATGAAGATTTATGAATAAAACATCAATGAATCACTACTAAACATTTAAAGAACTAATACTAATTCTCTTTTATAAAATTCCAAAAAGTAGAAGATGAGGGAACATTTTATGACTCATTCTGAGGCCAGTATTACCTTATACCAAAGTCAAAGACTTCACAAGAAGACTACGGACCGTTATATCTTATGAATACAGACACAAAAACCATTAAAAAATAGTAGCCAACCCAATCCACGTTTATACTCCATGACAAAGTGGGATTTATCCCAGTGATACAAAGTCAGTTTAATGTCTGAAAATCAATTAATGTAATATACCACGTCAATAGACTGAAGACTGAAAAACACACCATCATCTCTGTTGGACAAACGGCACTCACTGGGACGCGGAGACTGATGGTTGCAGGCAGGAACCTTACTGAGGAGTTCTCCCAGCAGGGGGGGTCTGAAGAACAGACTTCAGCCCTCCTGCAGGAGGAGGTGGATATGACTTTATACAGTACATCAATAGGCGGGGAAATCTTAGTCCGTGGGGAGGGGGTTAGAGACCGAGTACAGCCTGGGGACAATAAGGGGATGGAAAAGCGAATTCTTCCCTTGTATGGCTAGCGGGTAGTGGGCTAGGAGGTCTTGGAATGCGGGAGGGGTTGGCGGCACCTGGGCCCACAAGGGGTGAAGGCCCTTATCTGCTCCACTGCTATGTGGCTCCTTTGTTCATTCCTGGGAGGGGAAGGGCTGCCTCCAAGCGCATATGCTGTGGCTTGCTCAGTTGGTCATGTAGGCTATGGCTAGAGGCTGCCTTTCACCAGGGAAGTTGAGTCACGGTCTTATGACCTGTTAATCATTGCAAACCTCGGAAGGGGGAACCTCTAACATTCCTAACTCTTTGATTATATATATATATGATGAAGGACCTACGTAATGGGCATACTGGGCAGAACGGGAGGGGGGATTCGGGACGTCGACTGAGTCTGGCTACCTCCTGCTGCTATGGGGCGGCGAAGGGCTCCCTTCTGTTCTGTCCAGTGGGTTCTGATTTCTGGTCCCGAAGAGGTTGGCCTTGGCGTTCATGTAGCAAGAAGATGCCGATCACATGCTCCTGAGCTGTTGACTGTACGACACGGCGTGTGACTCGGACGAGAAGCTGCGGGAGACGAGGACAACAAGCAGCAGCAGTGATGGCAGTGTGGTGTTATCATACACGAAAGGACGATTTCAGGGGTGAGGAAGTAAGAGAGAGGTGAGGAGAACCAGCACTGATTTCCACAGCTGTTGTCTCAGGCCCTCTGGATAATGTTTTCTTTTGAAATTTTAAGATTTTCTTCTACCTGCCCAGTTTTGTTAATATAAAAACAACAAGTTTCATTTATGATTGCACAGATGCCTCCCACGACCTTGTGATAGTCTCATGGTTGGTTTTGAGATTAGTACATCCTGTTGGATTAGGGACAGGGGTGGGGGTTTGGGGTCATCTCTTATCGGGGCAGAGGAGACCTGCCGGCATTGACCGGGGTTGCGGGGGGTTATTTTGCTAAACGGGGCTGACATTCCCATCTCTTTTTGATATGGCTGGGTGGAGAGGGAGAGCCGGAAGGTGGGTGTCGATCATCTGGCTGCTTTCTGCTGTGATGGGGCGTTGTGGGATTCAGCTGCTGCTCCCCTTTTGGTGTTGAGATATTGTGGCTTCTGGCTCGGAAGCTTGCACTGTATTTTTGCAGCAGGAGAAGATCATGTACATGATCATGGGTGGAATCTCGGACGGCTGTTTGGAAAAACTGAGTTATTGTGCAGAAAATGTATGGACCTGCTGATATGAGGAGAATGAGTTATAATTGTGGTAAGGATAGGAATTGACCATGAAATTCAGGGAGGGCTGTGAGGTTATCACCTCCAGGAGTCTGAGGAGAAGGATTAATAAGATCATGTACTCAACATTGAACATTAATGGTTGACAGTGAAATTATATAATTTGGTGGGCTTACACCCATAGAGTTTTAGCAGGAATAGGAGACTTTAGATTATTAACTGTGGTTTCATAACATTGTTTTGGGGTGATTTTTTATTTTTCATGCATTTGAGATTCCCAACCAGTAGGGCTGCATAGGCCTATGGTTAAAATGATTTTATTTTAATTTTTCCAGTTTGTATAGTTTGAAACATCGGCAACAACAAATTATTATTACTTCCTCTTTTTGGGCTGGGGGCAGCTGGCATTTTAACTCATAATCTCAATGCCTGCTGTTAGCATCTTAACTGGAGCTGTGGCCACAGCCCACAGTGCTGAATTTAAACTTAGTCCATTGCTGTAAGGATCGAGTTGCAAGAGTCCCCTGCAGTGTCGGCAGCACTGAGAGCAGACCTTGCCCCTTCTGAGAGCAGGAGGGGACCGATGTCACAGTCGTTGGAGTGAGCACGAAGGACACTCGTGGGTGATGTTCCTGAGCTGCTGGCGAGTGACAGGCAGTGGGACCTGCTGGGCCGGGCACCACGAGGTCTGGCATCCACGATGTTTGCCTCTCGGTGGAGCCACTCTGCTGCTTTTGGGTCTCGGTGGTGTGGCTTTGCAAGGGCATCTGCCTCAACAGTCCCAAGAGAGATGTTAGAGGAGGGGCGGGGACGTGATAGACAGTTACCTGTCGCTGCTGGCAGGCGTCCCAGGTGTTCTTCCACAGATCTCTCTTCCCCACAGAGGGCAGCCCACGACAGTTCATTGTTCCTGTCTTGTTTTTAGTATCTGCAATCCCTCCCTGGGTAGGGATGGCCGTCTTCAGAATGACTGGACACTTGGGTTAAGCCTTTCACTTGCAGCAGAGCGTGGTGTGCTGTACACAGGTGCTTTTTAAAGGGGCTCTATTGTACTCTGGCCTCTTCTCCCAATAGTGACTAAAACCCAGGGGTTATTTGTTTAGAATGTTGCCTCTGCCACAAACCCCACCCAAAGCCAATATTGGTCCTGGCTACATCCAATTTACAGGGTAAGTTAAGTTTCACCAACCCCCTTACTGGGTAAACTTGTGCCAGTGCCTTCTACTATTTTTTTAAAAGCAGCTTGCTGGAAGCCCTCTTATTCCCATGAATGACCTGTCCTGATTAACATATATAATGGTTTTAATATCTGAGCTAAATGAGGGATAAAGGGTTTTCAGTACCCCAACAATATTACAAACTCTATTAATATGAGAAAACATTGTACTTTATCAGTTACAGCAGAGGATACAGCTTTTGCTTTACTCAACTAAACAACATGTAAGAATTTGATAGACAGGACGTTGTAGCTTGTCCCAATTGTTAGCCCGTCTTAGGCTCTTAAGATACCATTGTCTCTGATGCGTCTTTTAATTCTGTGAAAAGGATTACTGGTTAACATAATATCACCAGCAGGGTCACAGGCACGGGTTTCCCCGGCAGCCAGAATCTTTCCCCCAGCCAGGGCAGACGCTTGGGCTCTGCACACAGCCTTGGGGAAACTGCAAAATCCACCGGGGGCCTCTGCCGTGAGGGGGAATGCGGGCTGGCTTGACTTGCCCATGGAGGTACTAGAGAAAGGCTTGGCAAGTTCTAAAACACAGTAATACTGACATACTGGATATTAATTTTTGCAACAAACTTGCAATATTTGGGACTGCAGCAGACCTCAGTGGTGTTACTTTAATCTACGATAATCCACTGTTATGTACCACCTCTGGCAGCCCTCAATGGCCACCCTTTTTCTGCAGCTTTAGAGCTGCTTCTTTAGTGGAGGTGGGCAGTCAGATGAACATGAGCTAAAGCATCTGCCTCTTGATTTCTAGGCAGAGAGGTTGTTTCTGTGACACATACCAATTTTTTAAAAAAATAATTAAAACCATGACTAACAACATTATACTTTATCTAATATTATGCCAAAATATTTTTAGATTTTCAGGAATTTTATGCACTTTTTAAGTATTCATATGAACATTTTACTGATACAACTTTGATTAACAGAAGGTTAAAGACACTCTTTTAATTTCATAACACTTTTTAAACACTTTCTATTTATATCAAATGAACTCAACTATTCTATTATTTCACTTTTTTCCCAAGGTGAAAGATATTTTTCAGGATTTGACTCTGAGAAGACAGGTTTGAACATTATGTTCCTTTAAAAGTGACAAGATTTATTTTTCTTAAACAGCCAAGGAAATGATAAGGTTAAAGTATCAGAAGCTATTTTGATAAAAGAGATTTTTTTTCTTTTGTATACTGATTAGTCAGGAGAAAGACTTTTTGTAAACTTTTGCTGAAACAGACCACTGATTTGGGGAATTTTGTTATTTTAACAGAGAAAGAACAAAATTTTAACTTTGCATCAGTATACTATTTGATATTACAGCTTTTAAAGCTTTATAGATAGTCCCTATAAATTTTACTCAACTTTAACTACCAAAATTTCTTTTTCACAAACCTTCTGCACTTTCTATATTCATTCAAGTTTTGTTTTATATTTTAACTTTTCTTTTTTTTTTTTAAACTTTATTTTGTACATTTAATAATTGAAAACATAAGCAATTAAAAACTAAAAAGTAAACACAGATGAATAAATATATACATTCCTCAATTAAATGTAATGGATACATGTAAATTTTTTTGTTTTGTTTTGTTTTTTTGTGAATCAAACAATATTTTACACAATATATTTGGTTCATAGTAATACATTCATACAGTATTTGTCCTTTTGTGCCTGGCTTGCTTCACTCAACATAATGTCCTCCAGGTTCATCCATGTTGCCATATGCTTTATGACTTCATTTCTTCTTACAGCTGCATAATATTCCATCGTGTGACTAGACCACAGTTTGTTTATCCATTCATCTGTTGATGGACATCTGGGTTGTTTCCAACTTTTGGCAATGGTGAATAATGTGGCTATGAACATCGGTGTGCAGATGTCTGTTCGTGTCACTGCTCTCAGTTCTTCTGGGTATATACCCAGTAGTGGTATTGCAGGGTCACGTGGCAAGTCTATATTCAACTTCTTTAGGAACTGCCAAACTGTCCTCCATAGTGGTTGTACCATCCTGCATTCCCACCAACAGTGAAGAAGTGTTCCTATCACTCCACATCCTCTCCAACACTTGTAGTTCTCTGTCTTTTTAATAGTGGCCATTCTGATAGGTGTGAAATGATATCTCATTGTTTAACTTTTCTTAATAACAAGTCTGAGGTGGTGTCTGACAGGCTTTTCTGTTATGATGTTACTTTTTGTTATTAGCATCAATTCAGTTTCTGTTTAATAATGACTTCCTGTAATTAGCCATTTAAATATTTGAGTTTAAACAATGCTTGTACAAATTTATAATTATTTATAATTATATAGACTATAGTTATTTCATCTTAAGATAAATCTTATCTTTACAGAACATGTTTCCTTACTTAATGCTACTTCCTACAATACTTTCTACAACTTGTCATATGCGTTTTATAAAAACCTGCCATCTTATCTTAGGACAAAACACACTTTCTTTTTTTTTTGTTCCCAAAATGAACATTTTATTTAATTGAAAACAATACATATGATTCAAATTGTCCACAAAAGCATTAAAAAATTAAACGATCTGAATGACAGTAAATACATACAAGGGACTTTCAACATAATTACCGGAAACAATTCTGCTTTCAAGTAATACTCAATTTTTATCCCAATACTGAGATCTCAAGAAGAAACCTGAATTTCATACTATAATTTAAAAAGAAATTCATGAGGTATGCAACCAAAACAGTACTTGGGTTATACAGTGTAGAAGAAATTTAAAATTACAACTCAGTTTCTATCAATCAGCAGTATTGATTTAAAGCCTATAAGTAATACTGATTTTTTTTTTTTTAATCAAACAATATGTTACACAATGTATTTGGTTCATAGTAACGCATTCACACAGTATTTGTCCTTTTGTGTCTGGCTTGCTTCGCTCAACATAATGTCCTCCAGGTTCATCCATGTTGCCATATGCTTTACGACTTCATTTCTTCTTATAGCTGCATAATATTCCATCGTGTGAATAGACCAGAGTTTATCCATTCATCTGTTGATGGACACCTGGGTTGTTTCCACCTTTTGGCAATGGTGAATAATGTGGCTATGAACATCGGTGTGCAGATGTCTGTTCGTGTCACTGCTCTCAGTTCTTCTGGGTATATACCCAGTAATGGTATTGCCGGGTCACGTGGCAAGTCTATATTCAACTTCTTTAGGAACTGCCAAACTGTCCTCCATATTGGTCGTACCATCCTGCATTCCCACCAACAGTGAAGAAGTGTTCCTATCTCTTCACATCCTCTCTAACACTTGTAGTTCTCTGTCTTTTTAATAGTGGCCATTCTGATAGGTGTGAAATATCATCTCATTGTAGTTTTGATTCGCATTTCCCTAATCATGAGTGAAAAACACACTTTCTTGAACAAACTTATCAAATTTCAGTCAGCACTCCTACAAACTTTTTACTTCTTTCAATATCCATTTAAGTTTTACATCTTTTATTTCGTTTTGTGAAGAAAAATAAACTATTTATTTCAATTTAGGAGAAAAAATTTCACAAAGGTTTGTAGTAATTTCATTAGTTAAAACTTACACTTTTTATCATTTTAAAGATTTAACACTTATAACGCTAATTTGTCTTATTAGTATATATACTTGTTTATTAATATAAGTGCTTATTTAATATTTGGCCATTTGAATAGAGCTCTTTTAAGAATTTTCAATTATCAATTTAATATTACTATCCAGAGGTATTAAAATATACACTGAACAAACAGACAAACACAAAAAGGGTTATGACACACCAACAGAAACATAAAGCTCTGAAGGATCAGAGGAATAGGACCTAAGATGGCATTTGATTTGGGAGAGATCAGAGAGGGAGAAGGGGACATGAACGTGCATAATGCTTTCTGCCTCAGCCACCTCTTGGAGAGGGAGGACAGGAGCTGGGGAAGGAACCTTGAGAGTGGGGAGTTGGGCTCGAGAGCAGGTGGTGGGTGGGGAGAAGGGAGCAGGTTCAGGGGGAGGTGTGGGGAAATGGGAGAAGGATGGAGTAAGTTAAGGGGGTACTGATGAGGCATATGGCAGTGGAGGAGGGGCATGATCGGAGGGACCAGATTTGGAAGAAGGGTTTGTGTGTGTGGCAGGAGGGGTCTATTGTGGAGAAGGAGGATTTGGCAGGTGATACAGGATTGGCAGAGGGAGGGAAGATTATGAAGGAAAGGGAAAGCCTGAATTTAGGGAATCTCAGACCACTTGCTGCTGCACTGGATAAAGTACTCTGTCTCGGAGAAGCTGGAAATTGAAAGTGCCATTTTCTGGCCATTGACTTTCATTGTCCAATTTGTATTGCGGCCACACAGAGGTCGAATAGAAAATGAGATTTTTGGGTCTGATGTCTCTTTCTGGGTATGGAGGAGACAACCTAAAGGTGTGGTTTTTGGGGGGCCTGAAATCGAGTTCCCCATTTTAGGTGGCGTGGGTGAGACTAAGGATTCTTAAAACAGGGGGAGATTCTGAGTGAGGCAGGCATCCCTGAATCAATCAGAAATCTCCAAGGGAACAGGAGACTGTGCTTGGAACCAGATGTATCTGGAGCCAAGGGGTCTCTCCCACAAGGACACGGGCTTCCTGCCCACCGTGGCCCTTAGGGACAGTGAGGATCACTGACCTAGTGCTAGGACTTGTGCTAGTGGTTTGTCATGGACAATGGAAAAATGAGAGAGAAAGCAGTATCCTCTAGAGGAGAAATCCTTGACTCACCCAGCTATGATTCAGTGTCTGTTGTTGGATGGGTATTCAGCAGCGGCAGGGTAGAGATCCCTCACCAACTGATCAGTCTCAATGCAACCCCAGTCCCGGGTTTCGGCACCAAATGTTTGACAAACGGCATTCACTGGGACACAGAGACAGATGACTGCAGGCAGGAAATTTATTGAGGAGTTCTCCCAGTGGAGGGGGTCTGAAGAATAGACTTCAGCCCACCTGTGGAAGGTGGTCGATGTGACTTTATACTGTACATCAATAGGTCGGGTAACGTTAGTCTGTGGGAAGGGGGTTAGAGACCGAGTACAGCCTGGGGCCAGATGGCTGGGGGTCGTGGGCTAGGAGATAGGGTATTTTTGGAATGCGGGAGGAGTTGGTGGGGACTGGGCTCGGGGATGAAGGTCCTTATCTGCTCCACTCCCACTGTGATATGGCTCCTTTGCTCATTCTTGGGAGGAGATAGGCTGTGGCTTGCTCAATTGGTCATGCAGGTTATGGCTGGAGGCTGCCTTTCTTCAATTTATGTCATGGGGGAATTGAGTCACAGCCTTATGACCTGTTAATCATTGCAAACCTTGTAAGGGGGACCCTTTAATAATCTCAAAAGATGACAAAATCCAACAGGATTTCATAATTTAAAAAGTCCACAAACTAGAAGAAGAGAACTTCCTCATCCTGATAAAGGGAATCTATGAAAAACTCAGAGCTACCTCATACTTAATGGCAAAAGTCTGGATGCTTTCCCCCTAAGATCAAGAACTAGATAAGGATGTCTGCTTTTGCCATGTCTATTCAACATTGTACCAGAGGATCTAGTCAGGGCAATCAGGCAAGTAAAGGAAATAAAAAGCATCCAGATTGGAAAGGAAGAAATTAAACTCTCTATTTGCAGATGACATGATTTTGGATGTAGAAAATCATAAGGAATCTATTAAAAAAACTGTTAGAACTGATAAATGAGTTCAGCAAGGTTGCAGGATTCAAGATGAATATATAAAAATCAATATGCGCTTAAAAAGAATAATCTTAAAATGAAATTAAGAAAACAATTCTATTTACAATAGCATCAGAAAGAATATTTTGGAATAAATGTAACAAAAGGAATGTAAGACTTGTACTCTGAAAATTACAAACAAATTATTGAAAGAAATTGTAGAAGACCTAAATAAATGGAAAGTAATCCTTTGTTCATGAATCAAAAGACTTATTATTGTTAAGAAGGCAATACTCCCCAAATTGATCTACAAAGTCAATACAATCCCTATCAGAACCCCAGCAGGCTACTTTGTAATTGGTAAGCTGATACTAACATTCTAATGGAAGCTCAAGGGACTGAATAGGCAGAACAATCTTGAAAAAGAACAAAGCCAGAGGCCGCATATTTCTCAATATCATACCTTACTGTATCAAGACCATGTGGTTCTGGCATAAGGATGGGCATAGAGGTCCATGAAGAAAACGGAGCCTCCAGAGATAAACCCTCATACTTACAGTCAGTTGATTTTTTTTACAAGGGTGCCAAGAAAATTCCATGGGGAAAGAACAAGCTTTTCAATAAATGGTGTGGGACAACTGGATATCCATATGAGAAAGAATGAATTTGGAGATTTACCTACTTCATGCCAAACTTAAAAATGAACTAAAAGTTGATCAAAGAGTGAAAACTCTGATCTATAAAACTCTTAGATGAAAGAAAGCATGTGGACAATGGTTTCTTAGATATGATACCAAAACACAAGCCACAAAAAAATAGATAAATTGGGCTTTACCAAAATTAAGAAATGCTGTTCTTTAAAAGATACTATCAAGGAAGTGAAAAGACAACCCCAGAATGGGAGAAAATATTTGCAAATTTCTTTAATATTCAGCATATATAAAGAATGCTTACAACTTGATAATAAAAAGACAAATAATCCAATTAGAAATAGGCAAAGAATTTGAATAGACATTTCTTTAAAAAAAAAAAAAAAAAAATATATATATATATATATATATACAAGTGCCCAATAAGCACATGAGAAGATGTTTAACATACTTAGTCATCAGGGAAATGTAAAACAAAACAACAATGAGACACTACTTCACACCTGCTAGGACACCTATAATCCCCAAATCAGATAACACCAAGTGTTGGTGAGGATGTAGAGAAGTTGGAACTCTCATGCACTGCCATGGGAATGTAAAATGGTGCAGCCACTTTGGAAAACATTCTGGCAGCTTCTCAAAAAGTTAAATGGTTACCATGTGACCTGGCAATTCCATTCCTAGGTATATATCCAAAAGAAATGGAAACATATGTCCACTCAAAAACTTGTACATGAATATTCATAGCAGAAGTAACCTAATAGCCAAAAGACGTATTAGTCAGAGTTCTGCAGAGAAACAAAACCCACAGGAGATATATGCATGCATATGTGTGTGTGTATGTATATTATATAGGGGTTTATTTTAAGGAATTGGCTCACACAGTTGTTGGGTTGGCAAGTCTGAGAGCTGTAGGACAAAGCTGGCAGGTTGGAAATTCTGGTAAGAGTGATGAATTCTTGAATCTGAAATCTGTAGGGGAATCCAGCAGGCTGGAAACTCAGGAACCAGTAGATAGTGTAGTCTTGAATTAGAAGAGAATACCTTCTTTTTCCTAGAATTCTCAGTTCTTTGCTCCAAAGGCCTCTAACTGATTGGATGGTTCTCACCCACATTATTGAGGGTAATCTACTTTACTTAAAATCAACTGAGTGTAGACACTAGTCACTTTTACAAAATACCTTCACAGCAACTTCTAGGCCAGTGTTTAGCCCAACAACTGGACACCATAACCTTGCCAATTTGACACATAAAATTAACCATCACAACCTGAATGTCCATCCACCGATGAATGTATTAACAGAATGTATTACATTCATACAATGGAATATTATGCAGCCATAAAAAGGAATGAAGTACTGATACATGCCACAACGTGGATGAACCTTGAAGACATTATGCTAAGTGAAAGAAGCCGGGCACAAATGAGCACATATTACAAGATTCCATTTATATGATATGTCCAAAATAGGCAAATCTATAGAGACAAAAAGTAGATTCGTAGTTGCCTAGAGGTGGGAAGAAGGAGGGGTTGGGGATGATAGCTAATAGGATTGTGGTTTCTTTTTGGAATAATGAAAATGTTCTAAAATTAATTGTGGTAATGGCTGCACAACTCTGAGTATACTAAAAGCCATTGAACTGTACACTTTAAGTGGTTAAATTATATGCTATATGAATTATATATCAATAAAGCTGTTACCAAAAAAAAAGAAAATAATTTGAGAGTTTTGGGATTTCAATAGAGTCTATTATATAGGCAATAGACATAAAGTATCTCTCCAAATTCTAAAATCAATCAATAAAGCCTTCAGAAATCACAGAAGGTCGTACTTTCATTTTTAAAAAAATCAAGTGCATTAGGATTGGATTGCATTTACTCTGAAGTCCCATTTAGCACTCGGATTCTATGGAGCTAAATTTTAAGGAGGAGTTTCTTATTAACCAATGCTGAGCCAAGTGAAAAGATGTGATGCGTTTAAAAACATCCCCAGCTGGTCGATTCATCTTGGGCAGGGCTGTGATCCCCTCACGTAAAGCAGAGCTCCCTCACGGCCCGGGTTTGGTACAGTGTGGCATTTGAAGGAATGTCAACCTTACATCCAACAAAAATATTTGAAAATCAATTTCAACATTGTGAGTGATTCCCCAAACCATTCTCAAGACAGAGCAGAGCTTATTAAAATCTTTTCCTACTTGCCTTTTTCTCAGTAACTCATGGACATGACAGCTGTCTGAACAGCTCTCCCTTCCCTTTTCTGTACTCTCCCCCATGCCCCTCACCCTGCACGAGAAAACCCACCTCTTTCCTGTACTTTTGCCCCTCCCAGCTCATCTTCTGTGTCTAGTCTACACTCTGGCCAATAACTGCCATTTCTAGTGTAAATCAATTCAGCCCACTTCGAAGCCTTTTAATGCTCCCTCTCACTCCTTGTCCTATTTCTATGCAACCCAAAACGGTCACAACGACAGAATTAACTTAGCAGGAAGAAGAGGAGAGGCTGTAATGTCATTTTTCTGGGCACACTCAGAGCTTAACACATCTGAAAATTAAAGGTGAGAGGGTTAGCCTGGCGGCAGCAGCGCTTGTGGGAAGGGAAGGTGGGCATCACTCGGGGAGTTTTGGAAACTGCTGCCTACCAGGGCACCTGGCTAGAAGAGAGGAAGGAGGGCTCAGTTCTCCGGGTACTCGGTGACGGTCAACTCAGTCGGAAGGAGGACTGCTTTGGATCTTCAAAGGCACGCCTCCCACATTCGCAGTAGTGGCCTCAGCTGGGCTCACCCCAAGCCTTTGAGGTCAACGAATTATAAGGCCCCTCAAAGGTCTTAAAGAACCCACCAAGGCCCCACTAAGGCCTCCAAAAGGGAGACCCCGAGGAACAGGGTTGCTGTTCAAATGCCAACCTGAGCAACCACCAATTCCAGGAGCCTTCAGCCTGCTTTTCAGGTCGATAGTCAGTAGCATTTATTGAGTGATTGGCCTCTGTGTATTAAGCACAGAGTTAGCTTTGAAATTGCAAGTTCTGCAAAGAGAACTCTCCTTCGCTCTTGGCCAAAGTAAGTTTATCCTTCTGCAAAGCAGTTCCTCCTGGGAGCTTCCTGGCACTTTGGATACCTCTGCACAAGAGCGAAAGAGGTTGGTGCTCTAATTTCACATAGAGGGGGCAGACTGATTTTTCTGCTTCCCCTGCTAATTCCCTTTCCTCCATTCTAACTTAGAAAATTCCAGTTAAAGTTGAAATCCACCCTGAGACCGGCTAGGCTGAATTTTAGAAGGTTTGCTTGCTTGAAGATGATTTTCTCATCTGCCATCTCTCTCTAAATCTTCCCATCTTGGTGTCTTTCTCTGAGGGAGGGAAGCAGTAGGAATCTTTGTATTAACTGTACATATATTGTGTCCATCAAGGCTTGAAATGTCAGTGGAGTTATCTGAGGGAAGAAGCCAGGTAAGCTGCAGTCTGTTAACGAGTTTAAAGTTGTTTGCGTTTACACTCACTGAGAGAATAGCTTTTTAGAGGGGCAAGTAACCAGCCACTCTCAATTGAACTCCTTTTTCCTCCATTTTTCCGTCCCAGCCCACCTCGGGCTATTTTTGAATTTGTTAGCAACCTAGCTAGGGGAGAGGGAAAGAACAGCGAACCTTGCTGAGTCACAGCCAGGTGAAATGTTCTGGGGAGTATGATTTGAGAGAAAGGGCAGGGTTTTAAATAAAGTAACTGTGCCTTTCCTTCTGCTTTATGTGCGTAGATAAAAAGGTAGCAACAGGCAGCAAGACTGAGAAGTCCGACTTCCCACGTGAGTGTGGGCTGCCATGGGGCACCAAGCCCACGGATTTCTCCCACAGAAACTTACTCATGGAAAGGTCCGCCGTCTACTCTTTGTAAGTTGACCTGCACATTGCTTGGCCTCAGCAGACTTTAGAAGGCATGCATGACTGAAGATGACTTTCTGAGCTGGAAGTCTACGCCATCACGCTTATGCTCAAGCTTAGTAGTCTTGCTTTCTTGTCAAAATAGAAGGCAAAGTCTTATCTCTAATCCAAAAGGGACTGTCTTTATAGACAGGATTCACAAGTGCAGACTGGCTATTAAGTTAAAGAATTCCTTTGAAACTTCTCAGCTGCCTTAGCAAGATGAAAGTCTATGTATTTGTAAACTCCAGGCTTAAGAGGGGGGCAGATCTAAGCCCCTAATTGCACTTTTCTCACATGCTCATAAATTTGGAGCTTGATTGGATATGCATCTTATAAATGAATGACATTGAATTTCAACTTTGAAAAAGTAGGTGCTGTAGGAAGTAAGGAGCTGGGGAATAGGGTGTTCTTGTTGAATGACTATCAGCAATTTCCTTGTGAAGTGTGAAGATTCTGAAAGAAGAAACCATTTAAATAAAAAAAATAAAACCATGATGACTTCTGGCAAGTGAGCAGTGTACTCTGAATTCTGAGCTATAGGGGAGAGGCTGCACATGAATTCATTCTACATCTACTGGAATATGAGCAACCGCATGCATCACGCAACATCTGATGGGTGCCAAGGTCAGGGCTAGCTCTTCTAGTAGGCGGGGAAAGGGAGGAAGAGATCCCCTAGGGCAGCTCTCTCTCTTTTTAATATACTTTTTTATTTTTTTTAAAGATACTTAGATAACATAAATATTACATAAGAAATATGGGGGATTCCTGTATGCCCCACTCCCTACCCCTCACACACCTTCCCACATTAACCACATCCTTCATTAGTGTGGAACGTTTGTTACAATTGATGAACACATTTTGGGGCATTGCCACTAGCATGGATTATAGTTCACATTGTAATTTACACTCTCTCCCACACAATTTTGTGATATGACAAGATATGGAATAGCCTGTATCTGTCATTGCAATGCCATTCAGGACAATTCCCAAGTCCTGAAAATGCCCCTGTATTACAGCTATTTTTCCCTCTCCCTCTCCTCAGAACCTCCAGTGGCCACTCTCTCCACAGCAGTGATAACAGTTCTTCCATTCCTAGAATCACAATAAGGCTCTAGGGCGTCTCCGAGTACTGCCACGCCCTGTGTTTAAAGTCAATGGAAAACTGCAGCAACCTAATCAGGCAGGACTAATAATGGCCCAGAATCTTCAGGAATGAAAGTTTGGGTTACCCCACCAGGCAAAGAACCACGGCCAGCTGGGGTGCTTGTTGAGGGTAGAGGGTAAAGGGAACACGGAATGGGTAGTGGAAGAAGGTAGTGGTAAATATGAGCTTCGACCATTTGACCAGTTGTGGAAACGAGGACTGTAATGGTCATGAATATTTCTTCCTTGTTTTATTATGAGTATGATTGTATGTCTATATAAAACAAATATCTTTGTTTTCTTCCCTAAACTTTCCCCTTATCATGTGACATAAGTTGTATTAGTTTCATGTTGTAGTATTTAAGGATGTCAAGTTTGAGAGTGAATTTTTTTTTTTTTTTTAAGATTTTTATTTATTTATTTATTCATTTATCCCCCCCTTGCTGCTTGTGCTCGCTGGGTCAGCTAACCACGCCGTGCGGGCGGGCCTGCCCTCACCAGGAGGCCCCGGGAACCGAACCCGGGGCCTCCCATATGGTAAACGGGAGCCCCACTGATTGAGCCACAGCCGCTTCCCTGAGAGTGAATTTTATCCAAGGACTTGCACCCTATTTTGGAGGGATTTAGTGTGTTTCTGGTTGTACACAGTACAGTTGAGTATTGTTAGGAAGAAATACATATATGTGTATATATATGTCTGTTATTGTTTTTATTATAGACTAAGTATGGTTAAAAGTAGTGTGCATGGCTGCCAAGTTGGCAAGGGGTGGACTGTGATGGTTTGGCTAATGTGTCAACTCAGTCAGGTAATGCTGCCCAGTTTGTGGTCAAGCAAGCACTGGGCTAATTGTAATACAAGGGCATTTCCTGGACTTTAATCATCAGTAAGTTGATTATGTAGATGGCTGGCTACATCTACAATCAGCTGAGGAGATTGCCTTCAGCAATGAGTGACATCTCATCCAATCAGTTGAAGGCCTTAAAAGGGGAAGTGATTTCAGCAGTCAGAGAGTAAATTCCCTTCTCTACTTTGGGTAGCCAACAAAAATACAGGTACCTTCCACCTTGGTGAAATTTCTAGGTGTCCAGTGGTGAGGGGCATGTTGAGATGTCCCTTCTAAAGTGAAGGATAAACTGTTGCATCTGGCCCCTCCTACGGCCGAAAAAGAGGCACAACGCTTAGTTGGTCTCTTTGGATTTTGGAGACCACACATTCCTCATTGGGGTGTGCTACTCCAGCCCAATTACCGAGAGACCAGAAAAGCTGCTGGTTTTGATTGGGGACTGGAACAAGAGGAGGCTCTACTACAGGTCCAGGCTGCTGTGCAAGCTGCACTACCACTTGGACCATATGATCCAGCAGATCCAATGGTGCTGGAAGTTTCAGTGGCAAATAGAGATGCCATCTGGAGCCTTTGGCAGCCCCTATAGGAGAATCACAGTGCAGACCCTTAGGATTTAGGAGCAAAGCCCTGTCATCCTCTGCAGATAACTACTCTCCTTTTGAGAAACAGCTTTTGGCTTGCTGCTGGGCCTCAAAAGAGACTGAAAGCTTAACCATAGGCCACCAAGTTACCATGAGACCTGAGTTGCCTATCATGAGCTGGGTATCGCCTTACTCATCAAATCATAAAGTTGGGCATGCACAGCAGCACTCTATCATAATGTGGAAGTGGTTTATACAAGGTAGGGATCGAGTGGGTCCTGAAGGCACAAGTAAGTTACATGAGGAGTAACCCAAATGCCCATGGTCACCACTCCTGCCACATTACCTTCTCTTTCCTAGCCCACAGCTAAGGCCTCTTGAGGAGTTCCTTGCAATCAGTTGACTGAGGAAGAGAAAACTCGGGCCTGGTTTACAGATGGTTCTGCATGGTATGCAAGTACCACCCGAAAGTGGACAGCTGCAGCACTGCAGCCCTTTTCTGGGACATCCCTGTGAGGGCAAATGGTGAGGGCAAATCCTCCCAGTGGGCCGAACTTCAAGCACTGTGCCTGGTTGTTCATTTTGCTTGGAAGAAGAAATGGCCAGAGGTGCGTTTGTACACTGATTCATGGGCTGTTGCCAGTGGTTTGGCTGGATGGTCAGGGACATGGAAGGAATGTGATTGGAAAATTGGTGACAAAGAGGTCTGGGGAAGAGCTATGTGGATAGATCTTTCTGAGTGGGCAAAAAACATTAAAATATTTTCATCCCATGTGAATGCTCACCAGAGGGTGACTTCAGCAGAGGAAGAGTTTAATGATCAAGTAGATAAGATGACCCACTCAGTGTCTAGTACTCAGCTTCTTTCCCCAGCCACTCCTGTCATTGCCCAATGGGCTCATGAACAAAATGGCCATGGTGGTAGGGATGGAGGTTATGCATGGGCTCAGCAACATGGACTTCCCCTCAGCAAGGCTAACTTGGCTACAGCCACTGCTGAGTGCCTAATCTGCCAGAAGCAGACACCCACAATCAGTTCCTGATATTTCACTATTCCCTGAGGTGATCAGCCTGCTACCTAATGGCAGGTTGATTACATTGGAACACTTCCATCATGGAAGGGGCAGCAATTTGTTCTAACTGGAATAGTCACATACTCTGGATATGGGTTTGCCTTCCTTGCACTCAATGCTTCTTACAAAACTAACATCTGTGGACTTACTAAATGTCTTATCCACTGCCATGGCATTACACACAACATGGCTTCTAATCAAGGAACCCATTTCACAGCAAATGATGTGCGGGAATGGGCACACGCCCATGGAATTCACTAGTCTTACAATGTTCCCCATCATCCTGAAACAGCTGAATTGATAGAATGGTGGAATGGCCTTTTGAAGACTCAATTACAGTACTAACAAGGTGGCAATACCTTGCAGGGCTGGGGCAATGTTCTCCAGGAGGCTGTGTATGCTTTAAATCAGTGTCCTCTCTATGGTGCTGTTTCTCCCATAGCCAGGATTCATGGGTCCAGGAATCAAGGGGTGGAAATTGGAGTAGCACCACTCACTATTACCCCTAGTGACCTACTAGGAAAATTTTTGCTTCCTGTCCTTGCAACCTTAAACTCTGTTGGTCTATAGGTCTTAGTCCCAAAAGGAGGAGTGCTGCCACCAGGGAACACAACAATGATTCCATTGAACTGGAAATTAAGACTGCCACCTGGCCAGTTTGGCTCCTCATGCCTGTGAATCAACAGGCAAGGAAGGGAATTACTGTACTGGCTGGACTGATTGATCCTGACTATCAAGGGGAAAAGGACTGTACCTACACAATGGCGGTAAAGAAGAGTTTGCCTGGAATGCAGGAGATCCTCTAGGGCGTCTCCTAGTACTGCCATGCCCTGTGATTAAAGTCAATGGAAAATTGCAACAACCCAATCCAAGCAGGACTGACAATGGCCCAGAACCTCCAGGAATGAAAGTTTGGGTCATTCTACCAGACAAAGAACCATGGCCAGCTGAGATGCTTGCTGAGGGTAAAGGCAACTTGGAATGGGTAGTGGAAGAAGGTAGTGATAAATACGAGCTTTGATCACATGACCAGTTACAGAAATGAGGAATATCGTGGTCATGAATATTTCTTCCTTGTTTTATGAGTGTGTTTGTATATATAGATAAAATGAGTATCTTTGTTTTCTTCCCTAAACTTTCCCCTTATCATATAACATAAATTGTATTAGTTTCATGTCATAGTATTTAAGGATGTCAAGTTTAGGAATGAATATTCTTTGCAGGAAATATTAAAGGAAGCCTTAGAGAATGAAAGAAAAAGACAGGAGAGAGAAGCTTGGAGGAAAGTATAGAAGAAAGTATAGTATAAAGGAAAACCAAAAGAGTAAAAAGACAGATGAAAATAAAATATGACACATGAACACCAAAGAATAAAATAGTGGAGGTAAATAATGTATTTACAGTAATATCATTGAATGTAAGTGGTTTAAATTCCCCAATCAAAAGATACAGGCTGACAGAATGGATAAAAAAAAAAAAAAAAAAACATGAACCATCCATATGCTGCCCACAAGAGACTCACCTTAGACCCAGGGATACAAACAGGCTAAGAGTGAAAGGTTGGAAAAAGAAACTCCATACAAATAGAAACCATAAAAGAGCAGGAGAAGCTATACTAATATTGGACAAAACAGACTTTAAATGCAAAAAAAGTTATGAAAGATACAGAAGGCCATTATATATTAACAAAAGGGACAACCCACCCAGGAAGATATAACAGTCATGAACATCTATGCACCTAACCAGGGCACCCAAAAATACATGAGGCAAACTCTGGCAAAACTGATGGGAGAAACAGACATCTCTAAAACAGTCATTTGAGACTTCAACACACCACTCACATCATTAGATAGAACAACTAGACAAAAGATCAACAAGGAAAGAGAGAATTTGAGCAATATGGTAAATGAGTTAGACCTAACAAACATATACAGAATGTTGCACCCAAACTCAGCGGGTTATACATTCTTCTCAAGTGCCCATGGATCTTTCTCCAGGATAGACTACATTTTAGGTCACAATGCAGCTCTCAATAAATATAAAAAGACTGAAATTATACAAAGCACCTTCTCAGATCATAATGGAACGAAACTGGAAATCAATAATAGAGGAAAGAGGTAAACTCACAAATGGGTGGAAGCTAAACAAAACACTCCTAAAAAATCAGGGGGTCAAAGAAGAAATTGCAAGTGAAATCAGTAAATATATCGAGACAAATGAAAATGAGAACACAACTTATCAAAACTAATGGGATACAGCGAAGGCAGTTTTGAGGGGGAAATTTATAGCCCTAAATACCTATATTAAAAAAAAAAGAGCTAAAATCAAAGAGATCACTGAACAACTGGAGAAATTTAAAAAAGAACAGCAAATCAATCCTAAAGCAAGCAGAAGGAAATAAATAATAAAGATCAGAGCAGAAATAAATGAAATTGAGAATGAAACAATAGAGAAAATGAACAAAATAAAAAACTGGTTCTTTGAGAAGATCATTAAAATTTACAAACCCCTAGCTAGACTAAAAAAGAGAAGATGCAAATAAATACAATCAGAAATGAAAGGGGGAAATTATGACTGACCTCACAGAAATATAAAGGATCATAAGAGGATATTATGAGAAATTGTCCATTTTTTCATCTAGACAACCTAGATGAAATGGATAAATTCCTAGAAATGCACAAATAACCTACACTGACACTACAAGAAATACAAGAACTTAACAAACCAATCACATTTAAAGAGATTGAATCCATCATCAAAAATCTCCCAACAAACAAATTCTAGAGGAGGGAAAATTACTCAACACATTTTATGACACCAACACCACCATAATACCAAAGCCAGATAAAGATACAAGAAAAGAAAATTATAGGCCAATCTCTCTAATGAACATAGATACAAAAATTCCCAGTAAAATACTTGCAGATTGACGCCAACAACATATCAAAAGCATATCATCATGACCAAGTGGGATTTATTCCTGGTATGCAAGGCTGGTTCAACATAAGAAAATCAATCAATGTAATACACCACATTAACAAATCAAAGGGAAAAAAACACATGATCATCTCAATAGATGCAGAAAACACATTCGAAAAAATCCAGCATCCTTTCTTGATAAAAACACTTCAAAAGATAGGAATAGAAGGAAAATTCCTTAACATGATAAAAGGCTTATATGAAAAACCCAGAGCCAACATCAAACTCAATGAGGAAAGGTTAAAAGCTTTCCTTCCAAGATTTGGAACAAGACAAGGGTGCCTACTGTCACCATTGTTATTCAACATTGTACTAGAAGTTCTAGCATTGAGACAAGAAAAAAAATTAAAGGCATCCAAATGGGAAAAGAGGAAGTAAAACTCTATTTGCAGATGACATGATCCTATATTTAGAAAATTCTGAAATATCTACAACAAAGCTACTTGAGCTAATAAATGAGTTCAATAAAATGACAGGATACAAGATCAACACACAAAAATCAATAATGTTTCTGTACACTAGTATTGAACAATCTGAGGAGGAAATCAGGGGAAAAAATTCCATTTACAACAGCAACAAAAAAGACTCAAATACTAAGAACCAATTTAACCAAAGAAGTACAGGACCTATATGCAGAAAACTACAAAACAATGTTGAAAGAAATCAATCAAGACCTAAATAAATGGAAAGACATTCTCTGTTCATGGATTGGAAGACTAAATTTAATGAAGATGTAAATCCTACCCAAACTGATTTACAGATTCAATGCAATACCAATAAAAATTCCAACAGCTTACTTTACAGAAATAGAAAAGGCAATTACCAAATTCATTTGGAAGGGAAAGTGCATCCAAGTAGCCAAAAGCATTCTAAAAAAGAAGAGTGACATGGGAGGAATTTCACTGTCTGACCTTGAAACATATTACAAAGCTACAGAGGTCAAAACAGCAAAGTACTGGCATAAAGATAGACCCATAGATCAGTGGAATAGAATGGAGAGTCCAGAAATAAACCCTCACCTCTACAGTCAACTGGTTTTCAACAACAGGACAGAACAGTTTATTCAACAAATGGTGCTAGGAGGTCTGGCTATCCATAACCAAAAGAATGAAAGAGGACCCTGATCTCACTCCCTGTGTAAGAATAAACTCAAAATGGATCAAAGACCTAAATATAAAAGGCAGGACCATAAAACTACTAGTAGAAAATGTAGGGAAACATCTTAAAGACCTTGTGGTAGGTGGTGGTTTCTTGGACCTTATATCCAAAGCATAAACAACAAAAGAAAAAGTAGATAAATGGGACGCCCTCAAAATTAAACACTTTTGCACCTCACAGGACTTTGTCAAAAGGGTGAAAACGCAGCCAACTCAATAGAAGAAAATATTTGGAAATCACATGTCCAGTAAGGGTTTAATATCCATGATATAAAAAGAGATGTTATAACTCAACAATAAAAAGACAATCTACCCGATTGAAAAATAGGCAAAAGCCTTGAATAGACACTTTGTCCAAAGAAGAAATACAAATGGCGAAAAATGCATCAAAACATGCTCAACATCACTAATGATTAGGGAAATGCAAATCAAAACTACAATGAGATTTCATTTCATACCTATCAGAATGGCCACTATTAAAAAGACGGAGAACTACAAGTGTTGGAGAGGATGTGGAGAGATAGGAACACTTCTTCACTGTTGGTGGGAATGCAGGATGGTACAGCCACTGTGGAGGACTGTTTGGCAGTTCCTAAAGAAGTTGAATATAGACTTGACATGTGACCTTGCAATAACACTACTGTGTATGTATCCAGAAGAACTGAGAGCAGTGACATGATCAGACATTTGCACACTGATGCTCGTAGTGGCATTATTCATGATTGCCAAAAGTTGAAAACAACCCAGATGTTCATTAACTGATGAATGGATAAACAAACTATGGTCTATTCACACAATGGAATATTATGCAGCTGTAAGAAGAAATGAAGTTGTAAAGCATATGGCAACATGGATGAACCTGGAGGACATTATGTTGAGTAAAGCAAGCCAGACACAAAAGGACAAATACTGTATGATTGCACTAGTATGAACTAAATATATTGTGTAGCATATTGTATGATTCCATTTATATAAAATGTCAAAATAAACCAATTTATAAAGATGAAATTAGTTAAGTGGTCTTGTAGGGCTGGGGAAAGTGTGCTAAGGGGTGTGGAGTTTTTCTTTTTGGAGTAATGAAATGGTTCTAAAATTTTTTGAGGTGATGAATGTACAACATTGTGATTATACACTTTAGATAGAGTGTATGGTATGTGAATAAATCTCAATAAAACTACTGAATAAGTAAATAAATAATTATGGAAGAATTCCAGTTGTTTGCAGGACAGTTGAGTATTGTTAGGAGGAAATATATATATATATATCTGTTATTGTTTTTATTTAGAGACTTAGTATGGTTAATGGTGATGTGCATGGCTGTCAAGTTGACAAGGGGTGGACTGTGATGGTTAGGCTAATGTGTTAACTAGGCCAGGTAATGGTGCCCATTTGTTTGGTCAAGGAAGCACTGGGCTAATTGTAATCAAGGGCATTTCATCTATACAATCAACAGTGATTGTATAGATGACTGGTTACATCTACAATCAACTGAGGAGAATGTCGTCAGCAATGAGTGACATCTCATCCAATCAGTTGAAGGCCTTAAAAGGGATAGTGCTTTCAGCATTCAGAGAGAATTCTCATGTCTACTTTGGACAGCTAGTGTCTCTGGGGGAAACTCCTCAGGACCTTCATTGGAGCCCTGGTTTGTAGCCTGCCCTATGGAATTTGGACATGTGTATCCCCATGGTTGCATGAGGCAATTTTATAAAATCTCATACTATTCACAGATATCTCCTGTAAATTCTGTCTCCCTGGAGAACCCTGACTAATACAGCATCCTGCCAAACACAAGCATTATGATCTTACAGCTAGATATGAGGTTTAATTTCTTCTAAAATATCACTATAACTAGATAATACTGCTTTGATCAGTGCACACATAGCCTTAGGAGTTGGAATTCCATAAATAGACCCTGGAAAAAAGGAACTTATGTATGACACATTAGTTGGAAAGCATCATGAAAAAGAGTTGCCCTGCTAATTAGAGGCTTTTTCTGGAAGTGCCCTTCACCATTGAGCATGGAGGATAGATGATTACGGTAATAATTTGGGGGAGGGCTGTAAGGGTGGACTTTTCAAGGTCATGCTATGGTCCACGGTAGCATGGGGGTATCATTTCTGATAATTTTAAACCTCCCATGCTCAGAAGGTTTCCTTCCATCCCTGAAGAAGACTAAACAAGACCCCTTCTGAAACTCAGAAAAACCAAATCCTCCCTCCATTAACTCTTCTCCAATCCCATGGACCATGCCTAGCTTGGGCAGGAGATTACTGAGCCAAAATTGGCACCCACAATTAAGCCAGGCTCTGGGGCAGGTTCTCAAGAGTTTATGATGGTGGCAGTGCCAAGGCAAGTGCTGTGAACCTGGGAGAAGAATGGCCTTAGGCATGATGCCAAGCAGAGGCTTAGAGAAAAGTTTGCCAGCAGTTGGCGATACTTGGTAGAAGTATCATGTCAGTGGGTCAGGAGAGGGAGTCCAAGGAGCCATCTTCACTTACTTTCAATTCTTGAATATCTGAATAGGGCATATCTTGGCTAGTCCATAAATGAGAGAATTTCTTTATGTATTTGTTCTTTCAACAAAAATAATCTAACTCCTATTGGATATCAGGCATTGCTCTAGGTACCAAGATAAAGGTACCTAGCCAAGATAAAGGCTCCTTCTCTCACTGACATTGTGTTCTTGTTGAAAGACAAATAAACAAAGCAAAGAAGCAAACAAGTGAACAAGAAAGATGCCAAATAATGATCACTGCTGTGGAGAGAATTGAAACAGACTGATGTAGCAGGTGACTATATTTTGGGTGGTTAGGAAGGTCTTTCTAAAGAAGTGACATTTCACTTGAGATCTGAATGACAGAAAGGATCCTGCCTTAAAATTGGGGGGAAAAGCTGTCCCAACAGAATGAAGAGCAAGTGCAAAAGCTCTGAGGTGGGACTAAGCATGTCAGGAGTATTGAGTGGGACTAAGGGCAAGAGGATAGAAGATGGGGTCAAAGATGTGTCAGGACCCAGGTATTATAGAGTTTTGTAAACTGTAAGCCAGAGAAAGGATATTGGATTTTATTATAATGGTGATTTTAAAAAACTGTCAAAAGACATGGGTTCAAAACATGCTCTGATTTGCATGTTCAAAAGATCAATTTGGCTAGTGTGCAAAGAATTAATTATAGAGCTTCTAAAATAATGGCAGATTGAGTTTACCCATTAATCTCTGTTTCGTCCCAAGCAACCCACTAAAATGACTATAAAAACTTTAAATAATAAAACCCCTAAGTACAATGAAAGTGGAAGAAAAGATGACAATGACACAAATCTGGAAGCTGAAACACAGCTGAATAACTGATATTTGACTTGCCAGACATGAGAAAAAGTTGGCTTCTAGGTTGGCAATGCAGGAAGTGGAGAAACATCTGATTTATGCTGCAGGAACCCCTCCCCTCCTCATCTGGCCTGACAAAGCCCCAGAAGTCATCAGAATCAGGTACCTCTGGAAGTGCAGTCAAGGTGAAGGTAAAACAGAAATATTGGTTGAAGACCTGTTTAAGAAGCAAATAAACTTTCAAATTGACTCCCCCATTCCATGTAGCTGGTGATGGCTCTTCCTGACCTCTGGCAGAGGGCTAGGGATTCACTCTCTGGAGAGGGTAAAAGCTACGGGAACAAGAGGCACAGGTGAGGGAAGGGATGAATGAAAACAGCGGGAGTAAGTGAAAGTTTATATACTGTATATCAGGACTCCACTGAGTTCTCCACAATTTGACAGCCAAACTTATACTCTCCAGGCAGGATATTGGAAAAGCTCTCTCTTGAGAAATTTCATTGGTTTGAGAAAAGAGACAAGATACTGACATGGGGTTTCCAAAGAAATGGCCCAGATATATTACCTTGTGGGGAAGCCCATGGTTAGGATGTCTTGTGCATGTAACAAGACCTTCTAACTAGCTTTTAAGTACCCCACTGAAATATTCACAGCCAAGACTGTCAGATATTTGGGTTAAATATTTCATATTAAAATATGCAATATAAAAGACAGAATGCAACCCCCTCCCCAAATAAAACAACACAAACAAACAGAACAAAGCAGCACAGAGGAAAGAGTTAAGAGACTTCTAACAAGGAAAAGAAAATGTAAAAAGAAACAAAAATCTTCTCTATTATTAATTTCCCTAAAAAGATAAAAGAAGATATTGCATCCATGAGCCAGGGAAACAATACTATAAAAAAGGAACTTTTGGAAAACCAAAAGATCTTGGGACATAAAAGAACTGATAGCTGTAATGAAACAAAACAAAACAGTCATCAACTCAGTAGAAGGGTTAGAAAAATATCGATGAAATCTCCTTGAAAATAGAGTAAATGAACAGATGAAATGAAATACAACTAATGTGATTTACAGACTATAATTAAGAGCAATATTGTAATATTTTGTAGAAAAGGCAAAAAAGGTACTATATCAATGCTAAAGGTAAAAAAGAATATGGGATTTAGTTTTATGATATATGAACATGATCAAGCATTTTTTCCTTTTTATTAACAAGGAGACCTTGATCATATCATTTAACCAATCTGTGCTCATTTATTTATCTTTTTGAACACTGGAGAAACACTTGAGTTTGTTTTTAGGATTAAATAAGATAATTTAATTTGCTTGGACAAAATTTTTTAAAGTAATCCTTCCATAATTTGTTAAGCTGATCTTTGTCTTTTAGTTTATTTTAGTTTATTTTTTGAAGTTGAAATAAAGTTTACTAATTGAATAAAAAAGAAAAGATGAAAAACAGAGAAAACAAAGAAAATTAGCGAACCAGAGGTTCCATTACTTAAATAACGTGAATTCATGAAAGAAATCAGAGAAAATACAAGTGAAGAAATCATCCAAGAAATAAATTCAGAAAATTTCCTAGAACTAAAGTACAGGAATTTCCAGACTGAAAGAGTTGCCTAGATTAAAAAATGGTTGAAAACAGGCCAAGACACATGATTGTGAAATATAAGAATGCTGAAGAACAAAGAGACAATCATAAAAACCTCCAGAGGATTAAAACAAAAACATCAAGACAATTATTAATGCTAGGGAAACTATAGTATACTGCATGGCTCAGGAGTAAATAGTGGTCACTGCTTCTCAGTGGGATTATTGGCATTTAGGGTGAGACAATTCTTACTCTAGCAGCAGTGTCCTACACATTGCAGGACTTTTAGCATCCAGGGCCTTCTCCAATGCCACCGACCCCAGCACCGTCTTCCCACCTCCACTCTGATAACCATGCACATTCCAAATTCCATCTTGAGGGGTGTTACTGAGCCAGGCTGAAAAATCACGGGTTTACAGAGTCATAATAATGTAAACATTGATTATTAATGTAAAATACATATGGTACAGGCAATATTATACGTAACAATACATACATTTTATACATTTATGAGTTACTAAACTTTTAAAGATATCTCTATATTTCTAGCCTTTAGGTGTCATCTGCTGGCTTTTGTGTTCTTTTTGCAAACTTTAACTTTTACTTATTTTAACTTTAAAGGAAATTTTGTATATGTATGGTATTACAAGAAAACATGTTGCTATTATACAATACTATACATATTTGTTAGTTTATAAACTTTTTCTGTTTTGTCTGCTGGCCTTTGTGTGTCATCTGTGGCTTCTACAAAACTTCCCCAAAATTCCCATTTAATTTCTTATGCCGACCCACGATATATCAAAACCATGATGGGGAAAGTCCTGATGGGGAAGGAAAACTTTATACAGAAGAGGAAAATAAGCTTACGAGGCCTAGAGAGGTTCATAAGTAGCACAAGGTCCTAGCACCAGCAGATGCCAGAGCCAGCAAGTAAGCTGAGGCAGAGCAGCTGTAAAGCTCGAGCTCCTGATCACTTCCTTCTGCTGTTGCCAGAAGGGCAAGTGAGCAGAAGGGCTGAAGGGAGCGGGCAACAGCCATAAGGGAGTGGACTAGAGGCCTGAAGAGTGGACGCTGGCAATGGCTGATCCAACAGGAAGGGTCTGGCTGTGTGGAGCCCAGCCCTGGACAGGGTTTTTTTTTTGGTAATTTCAAGCCCTTCCTGTATAGGATCTCTGTATGAAGAGATTTGAAAGTAATCTTGCCCCAAAAGTAGTTTGATATAGGATTTTCAGCTTTTGTTTATTTATTTATTTATTTATTTTTTAGGAGGTACTGGGAATTGAACCCAGGACCTTGTACATGCAAAGCAGGCTCTCAACACTGGGCTACACCTGCTTTGCTCAGCTTTTATTTTTTAACATAAGGGAAATCTCATTCCTATTTCCTCAACATCCTATTTCTTACTTCTATCATATCATTTACCACACCAGATATTTAATACAGACTTTCCTGTTATTTTAATAACCATGGCATCTTTTATCCTTGCAGAAAATTTGAAAAATAAATGAGATTTCAAATAAGAAAATGAAAAGTACTCGTAATTCCATTGCCTATACTCACTGCTCATAACCTGCTGAGAGTGTCATCAAGGCTTTCAGCTATGAAGCCCTAGCCCCAGGCTGAGCACCTGGACTGTGTCAACATTCAATAAATATTAGTCGAAGTTTCAATTAGATGCCCAGTATTTAAATTAAAAAAAAAAAATACCTAAAATGTGAAAAGCAGATAGTCCACTTGGGTAGAGAAGTAAGGACTCTTTGAAAAGTCCGTGTATCAACTTTAAATCACAAAGCACATGTTCAAGATTCTCTCAAGATGGTCCACAATCTCACTCTTTGTCAGTCTTGTGTCCCATGACTGGATGGAGCTCTGATGGAGCCTTTCCCATTGCCCCAGGAGCTCACTGTACTTGTTCCCATCTTAAGTGGCTTTCTCCTCTAGAATGTTCTTCACCCATGCTCTTCTACTGATCTACAGCCTGTCCATCCTTTCAGTCCCAGCTCAAGTCCAACCTTGCATCCAGGTGTCCCTGACTAGTTGCCTTTATTTATTTTCCTCTCTCCTCTAGATTCTGCAGCACCTTTAGTCTGCATATTTGTGTTTCCTTGGATGGTACCTGGGTTTGCCCGTCTTCTCCCCAGCACGGAGCTCACACACAAGGTAGAGATGAATAATGTTTTCTTGGAAATGTTGCAAATAGATAATCCTAGGTTTGGAGAAGTGAGTTTTGTGATGATGAGAAAAGGTTATAAGAAAGCTCTTTCAAGGAAGGTGAATCCCAGCTATTGTACTTTGGGATTTTTGTTTGTTTTGGTTAGAGCTCAAAAGAAACAGGAATTAGAGAGCTGGAACACTTGGCACCTGTAGTTTAGCCACAGACTAAAAAACGTGCACCTTGAAGAGGTCAGTTTACTTCCTGAAATCTCCAAAGACCTAAAAAGATGAGGCAGGTTCATCTCTGCAGAAGCCTGCATCAACCTGATATAAAGTAAGTGGGAGAAAACAGAAAGAATTTGATCCAGCTCAAGAGCTTTGAGCACATAAATGTTTCAGCGAGCTTTTAGAAAACAACATCAACAACGGCAGGTATTTCGCGTTCAGTCGGTAGGTCGTGGAGGTTTGCAGCGTGAGAAGGAGGAATCTCTGACCTCAGACCAGTCCTGACATTCCCCAGGTTATTTCTGTTCTCCTGAAAGCCCAGACTTGCCCGCAAGGGCCCACAGGGAGAAGGCTCACACCTCATCTTGGTTTTTCTCTTGTTTTGCAATTACTACCCCAGAAATGGGCATGTGAATTTAGCAGGAACATTATTACTAAAGGTGCAAAGTGCAGCTGCAGCTGGTTGTCAGCTTGTTTCCAGCAGGCTCTGAGGGACCATCTCTCAGAGGCACCGTAGGCACGGCCGGCGGACACCGATGGTGGTGGCCTGAGTGAACGGGTGGTCCTTACAACGCACTCTTGCCTCCCACGCTCCTGTGCTCCTTTACCTTCCACACTAGGTGGGCTGCCCCCCGGCCCCCGTGCTCCCGGTGAGAGCTCAGTGGCTCTCTGCAGCAGCGGCAGTGACGGCCACACCCTGTCGCCACAAGGGGGCGCTGGGCGCTGCTCCCCACCAGGACAGGTGCCCTGAGGCTTGTGAGGCTAAGAAATCATTTCCTGTACCAAACTGGCAGCAGGGGAAATTAGCAGAGTAAATGTGGTAACTTCTATTGATTCCACCAGGGGAACAGAGTTCCGGTCTGCCTTCCAGTTTTTTTCCGTGCATTTAAATTAGAGATCAAATTAATTAATGTCAACGGATGACATCTGTAAGATGCCATATCCTGTGTTTGGAAGAAGCTTCCTGAAACCAGTTGACTGGCCTTGCGGCCAGAGGGATGGAGCTGAAGAGAAGACTCCCCTCTGGAATGGTCTCTGAGCCTGGGGTGTGTCCGCGGTTGTTTGAAGCCCCTGAGTGCCAGTCTCCTTCCATTACTTTTTCTTGAGTGCTAACTGTGTAAGGCATTGACCTGGTGGTGGTTGTGGATTGTGTGTGCTGGGCGGGGTGGGGAGAAGCAGGAAACGGGTATGAACTACCTCTGCCCTTGAGGACCTCAATTCCAGGAGACTGGACACACCCACCCAGCTCTACTGCCTGGCAGAGTCCATTTTGTACCGTTAGAGGGATGAGGTGCTGTGGAGATCAGAAAGAGAGAGGGTGGCTGAGGTCGGAGGCTCGGGGAAAGGCTTAACACAAAGCTGGCATTTGAGCCTGGCCTTGAAGACTGAGCCAGATTTGAAAGAGACTTTGGGAACTGGTGTGAGCCCACCCAGGTCAAGAAAACTCCGGTATGAAGCCCAGCAGAACCGGTAGTTCTGTATCGCTAAAGAACATGTGGCATGGGGGTGGTTTAAGAGCCTGGACTCTGGAATCAGACAGCCCGGGTTCCCACTCTGGCTGTGTGACTGCGAGCAAATTACTTACCCTCTCTCAGCTAGTTCCTCATGGACGTGGAACTCTCAGCATTGCCTACATCTCGAAGCTCTGGCCATCCGTGACCAGAGAGGGTGCCATCCTGGCTTCTGGCTGCTGGTGGGCACCCTGGCATCCAGGTGATTTCCTCACTTTGCTCACCAAGTTCCCCGGCTTGCACCTGGACAGTGTTGGGGAGCACCCCCGCCCCCTCTCTCATCTCTTTCCCCCTTCAGCCGCCTCCCCCCCACCCCAGCCCCCAGGGCCCCAGCTCCCTCCGTGGGGCACCTCCAGCCTTGCTTACCGGTCTGTAGATATGCCTGGCCTTAGGACCCTCACATTCTGTAATTTGCAGTGACTGCAAGACAAGCTGGCTTTTCTTTTGCTAATCTTGGTCGGCTCCTGATAAGAGTCTCTGGCTATTTAAGGCTAAGTTTTAAAAAACGAAGAAAAACTCACCTCAGCGGTGAGGAAGGGGAAGAAAGAAGGCTGTGAGAGGAGCCAGGACTGCCTTCTGCCGTCTGTGAAACGGAGATCAGGAAAGGCCTTCCCCCAGAGGCCTTTGGAGGATCCCGAAAGGGCAAGCAAAGCCCATAGCATGGCGCAGTGCAGTCAGAGGACAGTCGTCCAACAACCACAACCGCTCCTAGTACTGTCGCTGTAGCCTGAGGGCCGAGGGGGCTGAGGAGGGCCCTGGAGAGTGGAGGCGGTTGGCGGGTAAAGTGTGCTGGGCACTTGGCTAGCTGTTAGTATAAACTGTCGCTAACAACCCTAATGGGAAGGATCTCACTGATTATGATTTTATTGTTTTGCTTGCAAACAACCTTTTATATTTGCAAATAAACGGACTCTGGCCAACTTTAGGGAAAAGTGGAATTTTTCAAGGAACATTGAGGTCTCCTGTAGAGGGCCACAAAGACTCAGAGAGGCTGGGCCTGGGTGGCCATCAGGACTCTGAGGCGCCTCCGCAGTGATTCCACTAATGTGAGTTCAACGCAAGCTCCGTGTCAGCTTCCTCATCTCTTAAATGGAGGTGATCGTACTACCCAGTGCACAGCCATAGATTTGTTCTGAGGATGCAGATGAGTTATTATAGAGAGGGGGCTTAGAAGAGGGTCTGGCACTCATGAAACCCTGTGTGTTGACTTTATTGCTGCTTTTAGGCTCTTGGATTTGTGTGTCTGTCCGTATGTCCAGTTTCCAGGAAAGAGCCTTCTACTGAGCCAGCGGTGCCCTTTGATGAGTCGGTTAAGACAGGGGCGGGGGGGTTGCTCGACACAGTCGGGGGCACAGACGTGGCGCGGTCTGTGTTTGCAGAGAAGGCGGCCTCAGCAGAAGCTGTCCACTGCAATGACTATACTCATGTTAGCGACGAGGCAAAGAAAGGTCTGCTCTGCTACGTCACATGTTCAAGGTCACTTTGAGTCAGCAGGCAGGTGTAGAACCCGGATTAAAACTTAGAATTCGGTGCTTTTAAGAGCCCACAACCTCTGACTCTGTGGTCTCCCATGCTCCCCTGTCTCCCCCTGGTAAGTCTAACCGGCTACCTTTGAACCAAACACCATGAAGTAGCAGGTTCTTCTCCCCGCAAGAAACCATAAGAGCTAAGTGATAGCAAGACGGCAATGATATGCTAATACCAACTTCACAGTAAACTGAAGACAGAAACCCTGAAGCTCGCTTTCCCATTTTAAATTAGGTTACACAGGCCATTAAGCCAAGTAATAATAGATTTTTAGATTTTTGGACAGAGTGTACAGTAACCAGAACTTATTGTTATGCAAATGAAACTCAGACATTCAAGGTTAAATACTCTGAATCCAGCTTAAATCTAATCTTGTCACTGATATTAGCTATGTAAGAGAGTATGGAAAAGGCTTTTAGGCATTCATCTTGGCTTTTATATTCACCATATAATTATCTTCTTTATGCTGTCTATTTGTAATGAAACCATCTATTTAGTTTCTTAAAATAAAAAAAAAAGAAAGCTTTCAAGAAGTAGAAGTTATCTTGGCTCTGGACCTGGTGCTAATGATGGGTCTTTTTTATTACAAAACTCATGATCTCAGTGTAACTCTGTCCTTTTCTTTTAATTACATAAACAGAGCTCCTCAGCCTGACGTATAATGCTGAATGGATTTCAGGAGACTGTGAAGAAAAGCCTGCAGGTTCTGGAATGTCCATGGGTTCTTTTCAAATTCTCAACTTTGCCAACAGATGTTCTTGAACAGGAAATAACAATAGAAGTCTATCCATTGCGTATAGTTTACTTCTCTAAACACCCTCCGACTGGCCAGCAGACTGAAAGCTCCTTGCAGGCAGGACCTTGCCTGTCTTGCTCCCTATTGTGGTCCCAGGACCACAGTAAAAGTTACCTGCTCAATCAGTAGTCCTCAAGGTGGATTGAATTCCTTTGGCTTCTTTTTATCACTGTAACAACTATTATACGACTAAGTAGCCAGATAGGGCAGGTATGGTTTTCAGTATTTTGGGGGCATGCAAACTGAGGTAGGGAAAAGTCCAAAAGTTAAAAATCCAAAAAGGGAAAAAAACAGAGGCTGGAACCCAGGGCTCATTTGTCTGAGCCTGTCCTGATTCTACAAGGCGGCACTAGCTCCTCTTGGTTAAGTTTCCCGGATACGACAGCTGAGTTGCATATGTGGTCCTTTTCTCTGATTCCCCATACCAGGAGGGATCGGACATGCAAACTTTTGGGGAATTACTATTTTTAGAAACTATGAGACCCTTGTATGAATGTTGTAATATGAAAATATTTAAAAATGGATGGTGGAGGAGTGGCTGTGGCTAAAGCGGTGGGGCTCCTGCTTCCCACATGGGAAGTCCCGGCTCGGTTCCCAGTGCCTTCTAAAAGAAGACAAACAAACAAACAACAAGCAAAACAAATGAAAACACCAGCTCAGGGCAGCTGATGTGGCTCAGTGGTTGAGTGTCGGCTCCCCACATATGAGGTC
Organism: Tolypeutes matacus; assembly: GCA_026826555.1. NCBI lineage: Eukaryota > Metazoa > Chordata > Mammalia > Cingulata > Chlamyphoridae > Tolypeutes > Tolypeutes matacus. The sequence goes on along the minus strand of JAKSZT010026446.1, from coordinate 12,217,401 downwards.
CCAGGTTCCTTCCTTGGCTCCTGGTACCTTAAAAAAAAAAAAAAAGATGGCGAATCCAAAGATATTTGAAGTTGATGTGATATCTTTCTATTTGCCCAAACCAAACCATACCTTTCCTAAACCCAAAGCAATGACATTGTCTATTATTCCATGATTTTTTTTCACTTTGTGAGAAGTCATTAGGCTCACATTTTGTTTAACTTTACAGTGACCAGTAAACAAGCAGCCCCATGGTTCCCCCTAATCATTTTGCCTATCAAACCAAATTCTAAAACTCATGACCAATGTGTCCAAGTGTCATATTGTTTAACAGCAAACGTTTTCTCTCCGAATCTCCAGCCTCAGTTTCTTGAATTTATTTTGCCTTCCTGACAGAAGATGTTTCTGATTTTCTTTCTAGCTTGATGCTATTTCCTTCCCTATTCCTCTCGAGTCTAGGTTATAATTAAGATTCTTTCAAGTAGCTGTGTCAAGTATGGTCCACAGTATGCTAGAGCTAGCTTATACCGGCTTTTTAGAGCCAACTGCTAAAATTTCAGAAATTTTGAAAGTTGGTTTCTAAACACAGCCATTATTAAAAATTAAAATTATGTAAAATTACCATTAAATTAATTCTGGAAAAACAAAGGTAATATATATTTAAAACTCATCACTTCCTAGTTTTTTTTTTTTTTTACTACGTTTTACTATGATCTATGCTCTTGAATTTATTGTATCTGTCTGGTGGAAGTACTACATAATGGTGTGCTACTGTGCATTTCTTCCCAAATCTCCATTCAGTGATGTCATATTGGTAGCTTGAAATCAGCCTTGTGAGGCAGGTTAGTATAGTGAAAGGGGGAAGGCAGCTGAGGCCCGGCAGATAACATGGCCGACAGACAACATGGCCGACAGACAACATGGCCGACAGACAACATGGCCGACAGACAACATGGCTGACAGACCACATGGCCGTGAAACCTCCTGAGGGATCCCGCAAGACTTGGGCCATGAGAATCCCATTTGGGGTCAAGGGAAAGCTCCAGATACCCTCAAAAGGCCTTATCATTGGCCCCCTGAAAACTGGCAGGTGGGGCAACCGATCAGAACAGCAAACAGCTGGGGTCTCTCCCCCAACATTATGAAGGGGAAGGAGGAAAGACTTTTAAAAGGTCTGATCTGGGGCCCCACGCATGCGTCTCATTCTGCAGCATGCCTGCGGTCCATGCACTTCTCTCGTTTTCCTGTTTCTTAACAAACTCTTTACTCCTTTGCCTACCCTATGGCGTTTCCTTAAGTTCTTTTATGTGACATAAGCCAAGAACCTAGAAGCCCAGAACCTGGAGCCATCCAGTGACACTTGGTGGGACTATTTTCTTCATGGAAGTCAGTAAACTCTACAAACGAGGGATTTCCCTCCTGCCAAGCTGGCTGTCAAACATTACCAGCACACCCCTGAGTGCAGGGTAAGGGCCTAAGCATGGGAGAACAACGTAGCAGATTGCATCTCTGTTCACCAGCTGTGCCATCTGGGGAGGAATACCTAGTCTTTCCATCCTTTAATTTCCTCTCTGTGAGATGGGTTTGTTGTGGGGCTCAAACTGTTGCGTGCATATAAGACAATTATGGTACCTGGCTCAGCATGTGGAATGTACTTAAAAATGATGGCTAATATAATTGCTAATAATTCCAGTCTTCTTTTCTTTCTCTATGGAGCTAGAGGAAAACATGTCTTTTAAAAGATAACAGCAGCTGCTTTTGCCACAGGAGAGGCCTAGTTGATCTTATGGGCAGATATTTCTCTTGTTTAAGAATATGCCTTGGTGGAGCTTGAGGGACCTTTTATGGACAGAAAAGTGAGGCCCTCTTGACATGTCCTGTTTGGATGAGGTTAAGTACAAGATAGAACTGAATTTATTTGCATAGCAAAGGCAGAGAATTTTGAGTTTCAGTGGGCAATCCAAGAAGGAGTGGAAGAAAAGGAGAAAGTTCAGAGAATTACAGAGATGAGTAGAATGCAGAAGTGGAGATGAGGAGAGAGATCAAGCAATGGTGAACCAGACAAGGGCTGAAGGGAGAAATTCTCTGTGGTGGGGTGGGGATGTCCAGTATGAGATTAAGTTGTCGCTGGCCTTGGCTTTATTTCCCTCCATCACCACCATGCCTTAGTAAAAGTGTGCGACACACTTTTGGGAAGTGGTGCTTTGGGAAGTCAAAATGCATACGGGAGGGTCATAGAAAATTCAACTGAAGGAAAAGGTACAATAAGGTCATAAATTGCACACTCCTCCCTCCCCCATTCCTTTCGGAATCTAGAGAGATCTTGGTGAGAGCAGTGGGTTTGCCTTAGTATATGCGCTGGCAACTTGACTTATTTTATTTAAATATTAAAGGAAAGGCTAGAAAACTTAGAAGACATTTGTGTAGCAGATATGTGGGTTACAGGTAGCATTCTTATCTGAATTCTACACAGTTTATTACTCAATCTATATGTTTAGCCCTAATCTCTCTCAATCTCCAGTCTGCTTTTCCAAACTGCCTGGTTGCCTATCTATTTGCGTCTCAAAATTATCAGGTGAAAATTAAAGTTGGTAACTGTCTTAGTTTCCAAGCTCTTAAGACAAATACTACACAATGGGTTGGCTTAACTACAGGAATGTATTGGCTCGTGGTTTCAGAGGCTTGAAGGCTGGCTTCCTCCTGGGGTCAGTGGCCTTCTGGTGGGCTGGCAACCCCTGGGTTCTCTGATCACATGGTCATGTCCTCTTCTTGGTCTTCTGGTCCCTCTGACTTCCTGCTTTGGCTCCTCTCCTTGGCTCTCTCCTGTAAGTCCTCCTGTAATAGGCTTAAGACCCATCCTGGTTCAGGTGGCCACGCCCTAACTAAAAATGTCACCTTCAAAGATCCTATTTACAGTGGGCTCACACCCATAGGAATGGGGTGAGAGTAAGAGCATGCTTTTTTTCTGGGGCACATAATTCAATCCACCACAGTAACTTCTCCACAGAAACATGCTCCTCTCTTTTGGTTACTTTAATTAATGCACAAGATCCTTCAGAATGTTTGAGGTAAACTAATATACAGATAGCAACCTGAAAATGCATGTCCCCATAACCCAATAGAAAAATTAAACAGTTGCTACTAATTAACAGAGCTACTTTTTAAAATTTTATTTTAAGTAATAGGCATTCTTGAAAGTTATAAGGTACTTCTGTTGGCCGAAAAGAGAAACACTTATTTTCACCTCCAGGGGCTGAGTCTCACCACATAGAAGGTGGCAAGAGCATACCAATCCCTCCTACCAGGGACTCAGCGTGAAGGGAACCTGTCCACTCCACAGCTTTCCAACAGAAGCCTGACTCACAGCCCTGGATGGGGCAGCGTTTTACCCAAGTAGAGAAGAGACAGAGCACAGCCAGCTCACTAGTGGGCGTCTCCCCGGAGCAGGTGCAGGGACCTGTTCTACACACAGCCCCCCTCTTTTTTGTGGGCTGTGGTGGAGGAGCCCTGCTCCCTTTCCACCAGGGACAGATATTCCACAGTGGGGCTGTGAGCAGGATGTCATAAACATGGTCCCACACAGTCCGACTGGCTCCAGTAAATGCTTCCACACACTCGGAACAATAAGGGAAGGAAGGTTCTGGCAGTCCCCTTGTCTACCAGGGGACTGTGTTTCACCCCATGAGGCCAGCGCATCTGGTCCTGAGCACAGGATGTATTTGTGGGTCCCAGGGAAAGGTGGCAGGCTGTGCTAGGACTGCCCCCACCACAATTTCTACCTAAACTATGTCACATGATTCAGACAATACTCTTGCAAGGCAATCAGGTATTCTTCCCATTTCACAGATGGAAAACCAGTGCTCAGTAGAGAAGAATGATCCATTCCCTACTGATCCAAGAGCAGTGCGTCTCTGCTCTTCTCACTCGGGCCAGCGTTCTCTAAGGCCAATGGCTCCCCACCCGCCAGGGAGAGTCACAGGACCCCCTCCAGACTCTCCTCTCCATGGCTCTTTTTTTATTTTTTTCCCCTTAAAGAGTTATTTGTTTACTTTATCCATTTTAAACCCTCCCCTTCCCCATTTGCTGTTTTGTGTCCATTCGCTGGGCAATTCTCTGTGTCTGTTTCCTGCCATCTCTTATCTTCCTCCTCCAGTCTTCACCAGGATTCGATCCTGGAGACCTCCGATGTAGGGGAGAGGTGTTCTGTCACCTGCGCCACCTCAGTTCCTGGTTTTTGGCGCTTTCAGAGCATCTCGTCTTGTCTTTCCCCTGTGTCTCCCTCCTGTTATGTCATCTTCTTGCTGCATGGCTCCCGGGGCCTGGTGGCTAAACGGCACACAGAGCCTGGCAGCCCATGCGCCTTCTATATATATATTTTATTTTACCGGGAGGCCCCGGAGATCGAACCCAGGTCCCTCCATATGGCAGACAGACACCCAACCATTTGAGCCACATCCGCCCCCCTCCATGGCTCTTTTATAAAGAGCTCCCCGGGTGGTTCTCATTGGAGTTATGGTTGAGATCTACTGTCCCATACCTCAGCTCCCTGGCCACGGGGAGAGTATTCTATGCTATAGGTTCCTAAGTGATATTAGTTCACTGCTTAATATTTACTAGTGATTCTAGGAAAAGAAAACAAAAACATTTATTGCATTTAAGTTTTACTTATTTCTGCCTGTGCTGGTGTGATTAATGATATGAGATTAATGGCTTACATACTGCTTTAGTTTCCTGCCTGTTAAAGCAAATACCATGCAATGGGCTGGCTTAAACAATGGGAAGGTTTTGAGGCTACAAGAAGTCCAAAATCAAGATGTCATCAAAGAGATGCTTTCTCCCACAAGACTGGAGTGTTATGGGGCCGGCTGCTGGTGATCCTTGGCCCTGGCTCCTCTGTCACATGGCAACGCACATGGCAGCCTCTCCTGGCTTCTCAGCTCTACTGACTTCCAGCTTTTGGCTGCTCCCTCTGGCTTCTTCCCTCTGTGGCCTTCCCTTTAAGGCTCTAGTGATAGGATTAAGACCCATCCTGATTCAGCTGGGCCACCCTTAACCGAAATAACCTCATCAAAAGGTTCTACTTACAAGGGCTCGCACCCACAGGAGTGGGCTAAGTTTAAGAACACGTCCTTCTGGCATACACAGCTCTAAGTCACCGCACACACAAATGGCTGAGATGGTTTTCCACAAATGTTTGATGCTTGGCTGCTTTTCTTTTGGCAGGGGACACTTTAAAGAATAAGGATGTTCTCAGAACAAATTTGTTTTATTTTGGAGTGGAGTGGGAGAGAACAAAAAAGCCCACAAACACCCTAATGGCCTTGCGAGTGAAACGATCATTTCCCGCTGAAATGAGGGGTTTTCTGAAAGGACGGATCAGCGATTCTCCGTGTGCAGAAGGCCCGGTGCGTGACTGCTAGCAGCCACCAGTCATTGTTGGTTCCCTTTCTCCTCTCGTGTTTACCTGGCAAATGTCCATTCTTTCTTCAGTCCCAGGTAGACACCGTTCTCTCTTACCACCGTCTCTCTGAGGCCTCTCCTGACTCTCCCGGCCGGTTTTAATTTCTCCTTCGTCTGTGTCCCGTAGCATCCCGTGGTACCTGCGCCTTTCACATCATGTTGTATTATTGTTGCAGCACTTTCATGCCCATCTCCCAAGCGAGGCTCTGGGCTTCTGGTGGGCAGAGATGATCCATCTGCAGGGCCCAGCGATGGCCAGGCCTCAGCCTCAGGGGAGGGGCCCATTAAATGCTTCTGGGAATGACTGAATGAGTGAAGGAAGGGCTGGCCTAGCAGGCTGGAGGGGTAGGGGAGTGGGAGGGCTGAGCAGTATCCAAGGAACTATGGGTGTTTGTTCTGCGTAAGACCTTATCTTGAAAAATGGCTTTTTGAATTGAGAGAAGGGAGAAAGCACGTACAGCCAAAGTGGGCTCCTAGGTGCCAATGGAAGTGACTGGAAGCAGCCTGAAAACATATAACAGGAGAGCTTTTCTGTGGATGTTGGATGTGGCTCTCTTTTGTGCTGGAATGGAATGGGAGAGGGTGAGAGGAAATATTAGGCATCGTGTCCTTTATCCAGAAATGCTTGTTACACAAGTGAAGCAGGTTCTCAGGACTATCCCTGCATGATTTTCTCAGGTGACATGGCTAATGGCAGTTTTTTATCATTAGGAGATGCGTCCTCTGTCTTTTTAAAAGGCCTGGTCGAAAATTAGAGAAATTTAGTCTCGAGGCCAACACATTGCTATAAAATAGCCAAATTATGGATCCCTGAGGTCTTTAGATTTACTTTTTACTATTTTTCTTTGCCTCTTTAACTATTAGTGATCAAAGATGGGTCACAAGCAAGAACTTTAGAAGGCAGCTTCGACCCGCCTTTGGCTGAAATAATTCAGAGTGACGGATGCTGTCCAGGAGGGCATGTGCATTTTACTGTCTATGTAGTTGCGGAGTGATGACAGCCAATGGAGGCGGCTTACGGTTTTTCTCCTCTTCTTTAGAGAACTTTAATCAGGCATCTTGGCCTGGAGAAGGATAGGTTGAGGGTCTTGAAACAACTTTGGCATTTATGGTTGTGTGTGAGTGTGTGTATGAGAGAGTGAGCGAGCGAGCGAGAGAGGGAGGGAGGAGAGAGAACTGTTGTTCTCTGTTTCGTGAAGGACTGGGAGAGGGAGCTCTGCAGGTGGGTTTAGGCAGATGTTAGGAGAACTGTGAGGGTGAGTAATCAGGGAATTGCCTCGTTGGGAGGAGAGGGAGGGGGTGCTGGTGGCTCGCAAGGGCCACTGCTAGCGTTCTCAGGGGTTCCTCAGGCTGAGCAATCCTTCTTCCTCTCACTGGCCAAGCAGGACATTTCCCTTAAAGCTCTGATTCCAGAGAGAGCAAAAGGCCATTGGGAAAAGAGGAGGTCTCAGGCCTAAGCTGAAAGAAGTCGCTCAGTCTGGATTTCCCAGGAGAGGGAAGAGATGTCACCCAGTAGGGAGGCAGGTTATGGGAGTTGGACTTGACTTCTCACCTGTGCCCTGTGCCTGTGGGCTTCTCGCTCTGGATGTTTGAAGAAGGCGAAGCAGCGTGCGGCTCTCCAGGTGAGAGGTGCTGGGTTATGCTGGCCAAGTCCCCTCCGTCCTGAGAGGTTTATCTTAAAACCCACCCACCATTTGTACTGTCTTGTTTTCCTGAGCTACTATCAGTGCCTACTTACTTTAAAATGAGAATGCACAAATGTGAAGTAAATTACATTTTCTGTACAGCTGAGTAACTGGGTTTCATTCATTTTCAGATTCTTACAGTTACCTCTGCACGTTGGGGAAGAATTCTCACACAACAGCGTTTTTGAAAGATTAATTCTTTTATCTTAGTTTTCCTCTGGCCTGGATTTTCCCTTTGCTTTGAAATTCAGTTTTTTTTTATAAAGATTTTATTTATTTATTCATTTATCCCCCCCTTGCTGCTTGTGCTCGCTGGTTCCCGGGGCCTCCCATATGGTAAACGGGAGCCCTACTGATTGAGCCACAGCCGCTTCCCTGAAATTCAGTTTTGATTTCCCTCCTACCGCCTCCTTCCTCCCACCAGCAGCAGCGAGGAGCACTGAGGGAGAGTTTAGACCACATAGATGAATACAAATCAAATGTGGCCTGGGGGACCTGAGGTTGGATCTCGGTGCTATCACTAACTAGTAGTGTAGATGTCACAAGGCATTTGTCCTCTCTAAGCCTTCACACATTTGGGGAGATGACAAGTAAGGCACAGTGTTGTGAGAGTCAACACTAGGCACAAAATGGGCGAGAATTAAATGTTGCTTGAATGAATGAATTTGCAGATGCATGAGTCTTGAACTTTCTTTAGTGACCACTGGGACAGGTCATCATGGACTTCTTTCTCATAGTGATTGTTTCTTTATGCAGTTCTCTTCTCTTAGTTAGGAGGCCACTCATCTGAATTATTCAAGAAATATTTACTTTTCTGGAGCTCTAAGAAATTTCTTCACATAGAATGTGTGTATGAATGGGGCCTATGTGTGTTTCCCAGATTTCGTGGCTAAAAATGGTGTTTGGGTGTCATCCGAGCAGTTTCTATGTGGAGAAGAGGTCATCAAATGCTAACTTTGCTGAAAACGTTCTTGATAGAGGCCTCTAATTCAGGCAGTGTAAATGGGGACTATGTTTCACAACCATGTATTTCCATCACAGTACTTTACAATATAACTATGTTTTTTAATTACAGTACATCATTCTGCTCCCAAAGATACACCTTAATGGACTGGGGATAAAAGGGTAAGAAGCGGCGTGAGATGTCGTGTTGCAGGGCAGCTGGCTGGAGATTAGAAATGGATGGTTTACTAATCCTTGGATGCATGAAATACTTTGTGTCTGGTCTGCTAGGCTGCTGAAAGCAGATACCATAAAATGGGTTGACTTTAACAGTGGGGACTTATTAGCTTTTAGTTTCAAGGCTGAGAAAAATGTCCAAATGAAGGCATCATCAGGCGATGCTTTCTCCCTGAAGACTGGCTGCCGGCGATCCTGGACTCCCCTGTCACATGACAAGGCACATGGCAGCGTCTGCTGGTCTCTCTTTTTTTCCTCCTGGTTTTGCTGTTTCTAGCTCTTGCTTCCGTGGCTTTCTCTCTCTCTCGCTGTCTGAATTTCATTCTCTTATAAAGGACTCCATTTCATGAGGTGGGTCACATCTTACTCTCAGGTCCTTCTCACCAAAAGAGCTACTTACACTGGGTCCACACCCACAGGAATGGGTTAACTTTAAAAACATACTTTTCTGGGGTACATACAGCTCCAAACTCCCACAGTTGGCATTTTTCAAAGTCTTCTCCCATGATTTCATTTGATTCTAATAATACTTCTCATAGATAGATAAGTTAATTGTTGTTATCCCCATTTTATAGTTTGTAAAACATACACACAGTCATTAAATATCTTGGGAAACTCAGTAGAGGAGGCAAGATTCTAGGCTGGGTAATCTTTTCCTAGTTCCCACCCTTGCCCTTCTACTATCTAGTCTCCACGCAGTAGCAAGAGTGACCTTTGAAAAATGTCAATCAGATCATGCCACTCTCCTGCTTAAAGCCACCCAGCGGCTCCCACTGCAATTCCAATAACTCCCAGGTCCTTGCGACAGCTTCCAGCTTCCAGAGTGAGCTGGCCTCTGCCTCCCTCTCCCCCTCCTCACCTGCCATTCTCCCTCTTGACCACTACCCACTGGCACCATTGATCTTTGTCTCCTACATGTGCCAAGCTCTTTTCTGCCTCAGGGTTTTTTCCCTTTATTTTTAAAGGAGCTTTAGACTACATAAATGTACATCGAAAATATAGGGGATTCCCATATATCCCACCCCCTTCCCCTCCCACACTTTCCCCCATTAACAACTTCTTTCATTAGTGTGGTACATTTGTTATGATTGATGAACTCATACTGAAGCATTGCTACTAAGCATGGTCTATAGTTTATATTGTAGTTTACATTTTGCACTACATAATTTTATAGGTTTTGATGAACTGTATAATGGCCTGTATCCATCACTGTGATATCATGCAGAACGATCCCAATGTCCCCAAAATGCCCCATGTTCCATGTATTCTTCCCTCTCCCTCCCCTCAGAACCTCTGGTGACCACTGCCTTTATATCAGTGTTACTAGTTCTTCCATTACTAGAATAATAATAAGTCTACGTTAGTCTAGTTGCATTCCCTCCTTAGGTTTGTTCATTCTTCAATTTGAGGCTTTTAGGATGGTGATGCCCACTGTGCTTCTGATTGAGATCTAAGGATCCCATGGGGCAGATGGTGGAACTGTCTTGTTTGCAGTTGTAGATATTCTGTTTTTTGGGATGGGCGTTGTCCAGCATCATCCTTTTGTTAGTTGTCCTGGGCAAGTCCAAAGAACTGGAGGGTGGGTGTTGGCTGAAACTCTGCTGAGATTCAGGGCTCACCAGACGTATGAGCAGCTGGAAGAGCAAGGCTCTGCCTCAGGGTTTTTGCACGTGCCATTTCCTTTGCAAGGGGCGTCTTCCCTATCCCCCTGTACTGGTGCATGGCTCGTGGGTTTAAAGGGTGCTATGGTAGTAACCCCCCAATCCTGGGGAAGGCCTGGGGTGCAGAGTCCACAGGTCGCCCTCAACAGTGCCTGGCCTTGTCTGCTTCATCCAGTGGCCTGCAGAGACCATCAATTTCTATGCACGTCACAATGTGAATGCGTTTGGAGAATCACTGCTGGCATCACCCTCTTATTTTTCCATAGCATTTATGGCTCTCTGAAATTAACCAATTTGTATACTTGTCAGTTTTATCTCCCTTCACTAGGGTGTAATGGACTTTATCAGATTTGTTCATCCTTTTTTCTCCTGCAGTCTTTAAAATAGCACCTGTCACATAGTAGGTCCTCAATATTTATCTTTTAAAAGATGAGCAGTGGCAGGGATAGGAAGCTGGGTTAGGATTTGTAGTGAAATTCAAGTATGGAGCCGGTGAAATAATTCTACAGCTGTTTGGAAGGGTACCTTGAAATTTAATTATTTTAAGGATTTAAGCTGCTATTGACAGACCCCTAGATAGAGTAAATGCAGGAATGTAACATTATTCTCCAAAAGCACAAAGTCATAGCAAAATCAGCAGATTTGAATCTAAGCCAAGTACCAGGCTATGGAAGTTTTTGCCAAAGTCAGTATTTGTAAATTCATAATATTGAGTTAATATTTATTACTAAAACCAAACTGTAGAAATTTATTGAGATAACTTTCATTCTTTGGGTAATGTAGTAAAACCAAGCAATAAAAATAAACTTCTCTTTTTATTGTGAGCTTCTGTTTCCCATAAATTTCAGCTACACGTTTGTAGCTAGGTGAAAAAGGTCAAATCTTAGAGCATAAATGAGCACAGTTATTGCTACATTTTTGAGATTTGTAACTACTGATTTTTCTCTTCTCCAAGAAAGAAGAGAGAGGTGCAAAAGGAGTTACAATTCTATGCAAAAGGTTGTGGAGGGGACAGTCCTCGAGCCTCTCCCTGGGGCCACAAATGCATCCTGTGCCCAGGACCCGATGTGCTGGCCTTGTGGGATGAAACACAGTCCCCTAGTTGACGAGGGGGCTGCCGGTACCTTCCTTCCCTTCTTGTCTGAGTGTACAGAAAGTCATTCACTGCAGACAGTCTGACACTGGTGGCCATCTTTATGACATCCAGCTCACACTCCCGTGCTAGTTCTGCCCCTGGTGGGGTGGGCACATGAGAGGGAGGCTGTGTAGAGCATCTCCTTGCATGGGCCATGGATTGGGAGCTGCTGGCCATGGGGAACTGACCCCCGCTAGTGAAGCTGGCTGTGCTCTGTCTCTTCTCTAGGTGAGGGAGAACATTGCTGCATCCAGTGCTGTGTGAGTCATTGCAACCTGAGTCGTTCTATTGTGAGTCATTCTAATGCGAGTCGTTCCAATGTGAGTCGTTCTATTGTGAGTGGTTCTAATGTGAGTCGTTCTATTGGCAATCCTGACACCTGTGTTGAAGAGGGTTGGTATCTCTTTGGGTGTCTCTAGTTCTGACTGACAAAGGTCAAGCTATGTTTGGGATTTCATGAGTGAACTTTATCTTCAGTTGAAGACATGAGTTTTATCATCACAAAGCACAAAAGAAATTTGCCTGCAGGTTTGCTGCTTTCCTCCCATCTGCAAACATTTTTTAATGACCCATCCACTCCTTCCTTAATGAAATGACACGTGCATGCACAGACAACACAGCAGTTTTTCACTTAAGAAACAAACACCATCACTATTGCCAAATTGGTAAGATGTATTCTTATAGCAATTTCTCTGACAGGACTTCACAAAGAATCATTACCTGGGGAAGCTGGGTGGCCAAAGATCTTGTTTAAAACACTGATCAAATTTCTAGTCTGTCCGTCCTTTGTTCAGGAACTGTGCGAGTAGAATACTTTCTACTTTAATATAGTCTACTCTATCAGTGTTCTTTTCATTTTTCAATATTGATTTCTTGGAAATAGGTTTCAGTATTCTCGTGGCATTCCAGCTGAGAAGAGGCATTAGCAAAGACCAATCTTGAGCTGTGTCTACATGAGGTCTCTACAATTGGTTTTAAGTGAAACATTCAATCAGTGGGCCTCCATCTCTAGAAACAGGAACAAGTAACCCACTTTACTGACTTTGCTCCACTAGAAAGCTTGAATTTTGCCTGAATTGACACTAGACAGAATAGGCTTTGCCTTTCAGGGCAAATCAAGGAGAGAGAAGAAAAGGCATTGGACAATTAGATTGTTTACCTGTAAGAAATAGTTTTACCTGTAAGAAACTTCAATTGAGTTTTGTTTTGATTGAAAGTAATAAGCCTTCAAGGTTCTTATGCTGTTAATGCCAGAAACCATTTTGGTTTTTAATTTAAATTTATTCTATATTATAGTAGTTGTAGGTTTATAGGAAAACCATGCAGAAAATACAGCGTTCCCCTACATTCCCTCTCACTCAAACACTGTTTTCCCTATTAGCAACTCATTGCATTAGTGTGGTAACTTTGTTACAATAGATGAAAGACTATTTCTGTAATTGTACAATTAACTAGAGTCTGTGGTTTCCATTAAGGTTCACTGGAATGTTCAGCCCTGTAGCAGTCTGATATTATTTATGAATTCTGAAAACTATGTTTTAAGATTATGTTGGTAAACTGGTCCCTTCCTCTGGGTGTAAGCCCCTTTGAATGCATTAGATCCAGCTGACATGTCCTGATGAAATTGCCTGTTAAGATTGGGGCTTTGAGCTGCCCACGTCGGCAGGGCGTGACCCAGGGTTGAGTCCCCGCCCCCTTGGTGGGCTGATATAAACGGACACTCACTCCAGAAGACACAGGAAGACTGAGCGCTCCATAGACACAGACATGGAAGAGGAGGAAACTGATGGAACATTCGCCTGATAGTTAGCAGCTGAGCAGGCCTGGAAAAAAACGAGCCTTATGCCAGACTGACATAGGAAGCCCTGAGAGACGAGCCCGAAGCCAGCCTACGGCTGAGATGGGCTCACAGAGACTCAAGAGGAAGAACGCTCAAGAGACCAGGCAGAGGTCGCCCGCCATCTTGCTTCAACATGTGGCAACAAACTTTGGTGAGAAAGCAGTCTTGAGTTGGACTCTTTAGGGCCTGGTAACTGTGAGCTTCTACCTCAAATAAATACCCTTTATAAAAGCCAACAGAGTTCTGGTACTTTGCATCAGCACCCCTTTGGCTGACTAATACAAGCCCTATGTTTAGAAAATTTTTTTATTCTAGTAGCATATATACCACTTAAAATCCCCCCTTTTAACCACATCCAAATCTATAATTCAGTGCTGTTAATTATGTTCACGATGTTGTGCTGCCATCAGGAACATCTGTTGCCAAAACTTTTCCATCACCTCAAACAGAAAATTTTGTATTAATTAATCATTAACTCCCCGCTCCCTACCCCCATCCTGGGCCCTGCTAGCTTGTATCATAGTTTCTGACTCTATGAACTTGTTTATTCTAATTATTCCATATCAGTGAGATCATAAAACATTTGTGAGTGAAATAGCTGGCTGATTTCACTCCACGTGATGTCTTCAAGGTTCGTCTATGTTGTTGCATATATGAGAACCCCGTTCCTTGATACAGCCGAACAATGTTCCATTGTATGTGGATACAACATTTTGTTTGCCCATTTACCTACCGATGGGCACGTGGGTTACTTTCACCTTTTGGCTATCGTGAATAATGCTGGTATGAACATTGGTATGCAAATATTTGTTTGAATCTCTGCTTTTAATTCTTTTGGGTATATACCTAGAAGAAGGATTGCTGGGACATATAGTAATAATTCTATGTTTAACTTTTTGAGGAACTGCCAAACTGTTTTCCATAGTGGCTGTACCATTTTACATTCCCACCAGCAATGAATTAATGTTCCTCTTTCTCCACATCCTCTCTAACATTTATTTTCTGTTTTTGAAATAGTAGCCATTCTAGTGGGTATGAAATAATATCTCATTGTGGCATTGATTTGCATTTCCCTTATGGCTAATGATATTGAGCATCTTTTCATGTATTTACTGGCCATTTGTGTATCTTCTTTGGAGAAATGTCTATTGAAGTCTTTTGCTCTTTCTTTAATTGGATTGCTTGTTTTTTTTTTGTTGTTGTTGAGTTGTAGGGTTTCTTTATATACCTTTATATACACATATCTGATACCTTTATCAGATATGTGTTTTCCAAATATTTTCTCACATTCTGTAGCTCGTCCTTTTTCTTTCATAATGAAGTCCTTTGATGCTCAAAAGTTTTTCATTTTTGATGAAATTCCATTTATCTGTTTTTTTCTTTTGTTGCTTGGGCTTTTGGTGTAAAGCCTAAGAATCCATTACCTAACACAAGGTCCTCAAGATGCTTTTCTTCATTTTCTTCTAGGAGTTTTACAGTTTTTATATTTAGGTTTTTGAGCCATTTTAAGTTGATTTTTGTATATGGTGTGAGGTAGGGGTCCACCTTCACTCTTTTGCATATGGATATCCAGTTTTCCCAGCACCATTTATTGAAGAGACTATTCTTTCCCCCATTGAGTGGACTTGACACCCTTGTCAAAAATCAAATTTGCCATAGAAATAGGGGTTTATTTCTGAACTCTCAATTCAATTCCATTGGTCTATATGTCTATCCTTTATGCCAGTAACATATTGTTTTGATTACTGTGGCTTTGTAATAATTTTTAAGATCAGGAAGTGTGAGTCCTCAAGTTCATTCTTTTTTTTCAAGATGGCTTTTACTATTTGGACCCCTTACCCTTCTCTAAATAAAATTGATGATTGGTTTTTCCATTTTTGCAAAGAAGTTTGCTGGAGTTTGATTGGGATTGAATTGAATCCATAAATCATTCTGGGTAGTATTGACATCTTAATATTTAGTCTTCTAATCCATGAACACAGAATATCCTTCCATTTATTTAGGTCTTCTTTGATCTCTTTTAGCAATGTTTTATAGTTTTCTCCATACAGCTCCTTTACATCCTTGGTTAGATTTATTCCTAGATATTTGATTCTTTTAATTGCTCTTGCAAATGGAATTTTAAGATAATTTCTTCTTCTGATTGTTTATTGCTTGTGTATATAGAAACACTACTGTTTTTTTTTTTTTTTGGGGGGGTGGTGGTGTTGACCTTGTATCCTGCCACTTTGCTGAATTCATTTATTAGTTCTAGGAGCTTTCTTGTGGATTCTTCAGGATCTCTGTGTAAAGAGTTATGTCATCTGCAAAAAGGGCAGGTTTTACTCTTTCCTTCCAATATGGATGTTTTTAATTTCTTTTACTTGTCTAACTGCTTTGGCTAGAACTTCCAGTACAATTTTGAATAACACTGGTGACAGTAGGCATCCTTGTCTTTTTCTTGATCTTCAAGGGAAAGTTTTCAGTCTTTCACCATTGAGTATGATGTTATCTGTAGGATTTACACATATGCCCTTTATAATGTTGAGGAAGATTCCTTCTAGTCCTAGTTTTCTAAGTGTTTTCATCAAGAAGAGGTACTGGTGTTTTTCAAATGCCTTTTCTGCTCTTCTCTTTCTAGATTCTCTAGTTGAAAGATTAAGTCCCTGATTTAAGGTCTTTCTTCTTGTTAATGTAAGCCTTTAGAGCTATACATTTCTCTCTCAGCACTATCTTTGGTTCATTCTATAAGTTTTGGTGTGTTGTGTTTTCATTTTCATTCACCTCAAGATATCTCCTAATTTCCCTTGCAATTTCTTCTTTGACCTATTGGTCGTGTAAGAGTGCATTGTTTAATTTCCACATATTTGTGAATTTTCCAGTTCTGTTACTGATTTCTAGTTTCATTCCATTGTGAACAGAGAAGATATATTTATGATTTCAATATTTTTGAACTTATTGAGACTTGTTTTATAAGCTAACATATGGTCTTTCTGAAGAATGACCCATGTGCACTAGAGAAGAATGTGTATTCTGTTGCTCTTGGGAGCAGTTTTCTATTTTGTCTGTTAAGTCTAGTTGGTTTAGAATATCGTTCAAGTCTTCTATTTTCTTACTGATTGTCTTTCTGTATGTTCTATCCATTATTGTAAGAGGTGTATTGAAATAGCCTACTATTGATGTAGAACTGTCTTTTTCTCCAAGTCTGTTAATATTGGCTTCATATATTTTGGGGCTATGTCATAATGTACATATACATTTATACTTTTATTGTCTTCTAATTGAATTGAATCAGTATATACTAACATTCAAATGTCCTTTGCAACATTTTTTTATTTAAAATCTATTTTATTGGATATTAGTGTAGCTAACCCAGCTTGCTTTTGGTTACTATTTGATTGGTATACTTATTACCAAACCTGTCTGTGTCTTTGAATGTAAGGTTCATCTCCTGTAAATAGCATATAGTTGGATTTTATTGATACATATTATTAAAGCATACAATTCATTCAAAGTGTACAATCATGGTATTTGGTATAATCACATAGTTGTGAGTTCATCACTTCAATCATTAGAGCATTTTCATTATTTCAATAATAATAACAAAAACTAGACAAACAAACATCCTCACTTCTCAATCTCTCTATGCTTCCTCTGCTGTACATAGCTTCCATTTCTGGCTATTCTTGCACAATTATTTATTTGTTTATTAAGCAGTTTTATTGAGATACATTCACATACTATGTGATCTATCCAAAGTGTATAATCAATGGCTTTTAGTAAAAATCATAATGTTGTACATTCATCATCTAAAAATTTCAGAACAATTTTATTACTCCAAAAAGAAAGACTCCACACCCCTTAGCATTCCTGCCCCAGCCCTACATAACCACCCATCTAATTTCATCTTTATAAATTGATTTTTATTTACATTTTATATAAATGGAATCATATAATATGTAGTACTCTGTGTCTGGTCTCCTTCACTTAGTACATTTTTTTGGTCTGATATTAACATTTTGTAGTATTAACCTACATTTGTTCAGCTTCAAAGAGAAACAGTCTTATATATGCAACTTTCCCTGTATTCCTATTTCACACAATATATTTATATTTCACACAATATATTTAGTTCATAATAGGGCAATCATACAGTATTTGTTCTTTTGTGTCTGGCTTGCTTCACTCAACATAATGTCCTCCAGGTTCATCCATGTTGTCATATGCTTCACAACTTAATTTCTTCTTACAGCTGAGAAGTATTCCATTGTGTGTATACTCCACAATTTGTTTATCCATTCATCAGGTGATAGACACCTGGGTTGTTTCCAACTTTTGGCTGTTGTGAATAACACTGCTAAGAACATCAATGTACATATGTCTATTCGTGTCACTGCTCTCAGTTCTTCTGGGTGTATACCTAGCAATGGTATTGCTGGGTTCCATTGCAAGTCTATGGGCAACTTCCTTAGGAACTGCCAAAAGTCTTCCACAGTAGCTGTACCATTCTACATTCCCACCACCAGTGAATAAGCATTCCTACCTCTCTACATCCTTTCTACCATTTACAGTTTTCTGACTTTTTAATAGTGGCCAGTCTAATAGGTATGAAATGATATCTCATTGTGGTTTTGACTTGTATTTCCCTAATTGCTAGTAATGTTGAACATTTTTTTATGTGTTTCTTTGCCATTTGTATTTCTTCTTTGGACAGTTGTCTTTTCAAGTCTTTTGCCCATTTTTTAATCGGATAGTTTGTCTTTTTATTGTTATTTGGATTTTTAAAATTTATCCTGCCAGTCTCCGCAGGACTGGAAAGTTTAATCAATTTATACTTAAAGTAACTACTGATAATGTGGGACTTTCTTCTGCCATTTTGCTATTTGTTCTTTGTAATTCTTATATCTTTTTGCCTCTCAATTCTTCCATTAATGCCTATAATTTCACATATCTTTGATTTTTTGTATTATACCTTTTTGAATTCCTCCTCATTTATTTCTGAATATATTTTTCATGTATTTTCTTTCTGGTTACCATGTGCTTTAAATTCAACATCCTAAATCTATAACAATCAAGCTTGATTTGTTACCAACTTAAATTCAATACCATACACATACAATATCCTTATCCTCCTCTGTTCCCCCGCCTTTTTGTTGTACTTTTTTTACAAAGTTTGTCTTTATTAATTGTATGCCCAAATCCATAGATTTATTATTTCTTTTTATGCATTTGCATTTTAGAACCTGTAAGAATTAAAAAGTGGAGTTACATACCAAAAGGTTCAATAAAATGGTACTGGTATTTATAATTACCCATATGGTTCCCTTTACCAGAGGTCTGTATTTCTTTATGAGGCTTTGATCTATGGTCTAGAGCCCTTTCATTTGAGTCTCAAGAACTCCCTTTAGCATTGCTTGTAAGGCCTGTCTCATGGTGGTGAAATCCCTCAGCTTTTGTTTATCTGGGAATGTCTTAATCTCTCCTTCATTTTTGAAATACAGTTTCACTATATATAAAATTCTTGGTTGGCAATTGTTTTCTTTCAGCACTTTAAATATTTCATCCCACAGCCTTCTTGCTGCCATGGTTTCTGTTGAGAAATCAACACTTAGACTTATTGGGACTCCCTTCCACACAACATGTTGCTTTTCTTTTGCAGCTTTCAGAATTTTCTCCTTGTCCTTGGCATTCAATAGTTTGACTATGTGTTTGGGCGTAGTTCCCTCTGAGTTTATTCTGTTTGGGGTTCGTTGGAATTCTTGATTTTGCATATACATATATTCCATTAAATTTGGGAACTTTATGCCATCATTTCTTTGAATAATATTTCTGCCCCTTTCTCTCCTTTTTATCTTTCTGGCACTCTCATAATGCGCATATTAGTATGCTTAATGGCGCCCTACAAGTCTCTTAGCTCTGTTCTCTTTTTTAAATCCATTTTTATTTCTGCTTCTCAGCCTGAATCATGTCAATTGTCTTGTCTTTGAAGTCACTGATTCATTCTTCCATCAGCTCCAGTTTGCTGTTGGTAACTTTTCATTTCAGTTATGTGGTCTTCAAGTCCAGTAATTTTGTTTTACTCCTTTTAAAAATTTTGATCTCTTTTATTGAGATTCTAATATTGTTCATTCATTGTTTTCCTGATATCCCTTAGTTCATCCTCTGTGTTTTCCCTTATCTTGAACATATTGAGAATCTTTTTTTAAAAAAAGTCTTTAGTATGTTCAAAGTTTGTTCCTGTTTGTTGATGGTTTCTGGATTTTCACCTTGTTTCTTTGGAGTGGCTATCATTTCCTATTTCTTTGCTTGTATTGTAATCCTTTTTGCACACTGTACATTTTAATATTTTGAAATTTTAACTATGGGATTAGTCACTGAGCTGTGTACTCCTTAATTTTTTATTCAGCTAGTCACATGCCAGAACTTTCCTTGAATGCCTGGTGCTAACAAAAGCAAACAAATTGATTTTTACTAATGTAAAAAACACTTTTCACAGTCTTTGCAATTTGTTCTGCATTGACTGGTACACTTCTTCAGAGTTTAGACCTCCTATCAAGAAGATCAGCCCAGTTGGATGTGAAATGCTTCTTCTGCCTGTTCTGGGAGGGTAAGACAGAGATAAGTTTCCTGTATCAGTCTTTCAGTCAGACTGCTACCTGATAGACTGGCACGGATGTACAGACACCCCAGAATGCACAGAGGAGTTTCCTGGTTCAGTCTTTCAGGCTGCTACCTGATAGACCTTGATGATGCCTTGATTTGGACATTCGCACAGCCTTGAACTGTAGGCTAATGATCTACTTTAAGCAGCCTAGGAAACTAAAATATCATAAATCTTTTAACTAGAAGACAGGTTTCTCAAACTTGCCTGATTAGAAGAATCACCCTCCACCTATTTAATGTGACCTTCTAGCGAGGGGCCTCAGAATCCTATTTTAAACAAATATTCCAGAGGGTCTTATGTCAGGCAAGTTAGGCAAACAACTGCAGTGGGAGTTGGATTGTGGGGAGGAGAATCAAGTGCTACCATGTCTAGCTGACAAAACTGCTCAAAGCTATGCCTAGGCAGTGGCTCCCTCCAATCCTCTGTTCTGGGCAATCTAAAGCAGTTCCCAGTGCTTGGGTTAACATCATCCCAGAAGCACAAAGTTTTTATGTTGGATGTCACCTTGGAGCTAGTGCTTTGCTCCCATCTGGTAGAGGAAAGCATGGAAGCTTCAATAGGTACTTAATTTGTCCGTGTGAAGCCAAAGAGGAAGGATAAAATTTATACCCAGACCACTTGACCCAGGGCCAGCTTCACGGGCATCATGCTTGGTTCAAGTCTCCACTGATGCTGTCCTGAAATCCTGAGTACTTTTATCTCTGATCTTGTGCTTCATAAGTGAAGTCTGATGGGACAATGGAGCCTGTGCATGAGCAGAGGAGAGAAGCACAGCATGCATGTCCAGTGTCCTTTGCCACCCCATTCACACATTGTATTCTGATGTCCCATGACTGCAGAATTCTGGTGGACCCACATGAGCCTCAAAATGTGTACATATGTTTGGTCCATGATGAGTAAGAAGGGGTGATGAGAGCCCAGACACGCCACACTTTCCATTTGAACCAGAACTTTCTTTGAACAGAGAAAGAGGGAAATGGCCTTTTCAGAAGCTCACATGACCAAGGAACCCTATCATGTCCTTTTTACTGGTCACTTCCTTGTATTAGACACCCACTTATGCTACAAATGATGAAATAAAAGGAAAGGGAAAGATGGGGCAACCATAGATCCTTTTCCTTCAGTCCTTCCTTCACATCATTAAGCAGAGGGTAGAGAGTATTG
Organism: Tolypeutes matacus; assembly: GCA_026826555.1. Classification (NCBI taxonomy): domain Eukaryota; kingdom Metazoa; phylum Chordata; class Mammalia; order Cingulata; family Chlamyphoridae; genus Tolypeutes; species Tolypeutes matacus. The sequence continues at coordinate 12,196,655 of JAKSZT010026446.1, read as the reverse complement.
CTAGAATGTACACATATCAAGAAGGGAAAAAGACACCTGAGCTACTGTTATGCAGCATTTCCACTATTCTGATAAGAACGAAATACATATGCATGTACAAGCTATAAAGTATGAATTGGGTAATTGTGGTAATTCTGCATTATTTATATTTAATACTGGCATTATAGCAATGAACAACATAAAGATGAACAGTAAACTTCATGCTAATTATCTAAAATCTTAATTCTTTGCTTAGAATATTAAAAAGCAAATAAAAAGCACCATGGTGATTTGGAAGAGTGACTGAGGAGGAAAGGAAAAAGCTTTATATGCTAGTTCCTCTAATGACACTTTTTGTCCTGTGTTTTGAACAAGGGGCCCTGCGTTTTCATTTTGCACTAGGTCCTGAAAATTATGGAGTTTGTGAGCTTTCCAACACAGTGCCCCTTCCCTGAGAGGGGCATGATGAAGGGCAGTAGGTTGAAAAGGAGGCAGGATGACAGAGGCACAAATGCCCCCTCAGGCATAATGCTGACATTCTGGCTTCTACAAGAAAAATCTGTGCAGCAGCTTTACCTTGGTCTCCATGGAAACTGGTAATGTATTAACATGAAAAGTCGATACACCTTTCCACTGGTTCTTCCTCTAGGAAGGAAGCTCCCTTAACTAACATATGTTAGTAGATGCAGGCTGCCATACCTAAGCCGATGTGGCTCTGTCTTTAAAGCACAGGTTTCCATAAGCAATGACCTTTCTTTTTACTCTTGTGGTCCAGCAAACAAGATGTGACCACATAAGAACCTACCCATTGTAGGCCAAGGTGTGTGAGCATATGGCTTCTCCGTCTCCTGGATTTCTGGATTAGAGTGTAGTTCTCAGTTTTCTTAGAACTGAAAGCAAACACCTTTCGGAAGGGATTGTTTATAGTTTGGTCTGAGCCAAACTTGGAAGACTGAACTCAACCCCAAGACTGTGGGAAGAAGATAGTGAGCTTGAAGGCACCCATCCACGCTGAGCTTCGGAGGTGTCCTCTGTGGCCAAGGAAGGGAGCAGCCCAGGGCAACAGAGCAGCAGGCTTCAGCCTGGCGCTCCAGGCTAGCTCTGGGAATGCGATGTCTAGTTCTCTGGCTGAGATCGGGAAACCCCGCCATTCCCCGAGATTCAGGGAGCCACCCTCATGCAACCCTCCACTCCAAGCCCCCTTTGGGATGGAAATCTGTAAATGAAGAACAGCACCAGGTGGGGCTTACACACTTTGCTCTGTCTATGCCCACAGCAGAAGCTATTATCATGCAAGAAAACAAACTCCTACCCCCTCCTCGTCTTCTACAACCACACTGCTTCCCACACACGTGGGAAGCTGTCACAACAGGCATTCTGGCCAGATTGCCCACAGTCACCTCTGGTGCTTCCTTGGTGGGAAAAGAAACAAGCATTTCTGTGGAGAGGAGATAAGTGTCCTAATTAGGATGGCTCCGAAAATGAGTGATTGAGGCATTATTTGATCTGATTTGGGTAGCTCTACAGTCTAAAGCCTGAATACATCAAACAATGGTAAATTAGAGCAACAGGGCGGGTTAGGCAGAAAGGAAGAAATGGAAAAGGTCTTTAGGGGAAGAAAATCTTTAATGAGTTTTCTATTGAAATATCCAATAGATGCCTTGTTAGAATTAGGTCAGGGGGGAAATCTATCTATATTCACACTCCATCCATCCTTTGCGTCCAGTGTGCCGTTCAGAAAGCTTTAATTCTGTGCTCTCTTAGCATTAGAGCATTAATGCAAATAACAGTGGCACACAGTAATGGCTTTCAACGTGACAGAATTATCTGGAAGTGTGTGCTGGGAAGTCAGGCTGATTTCTTTGCAGGGCTCCTTACATTGCCCTTCAAATCCCTGCTTAAAAATCTACTCATTTGTGAAGATTCCTAGGCTCTTCCATCTCCCACTATGCATACCTCTCATACCCTACAAGTTAACAAAGATTTCATTTTATTTTATTTTTAATTAGAGAAGTTGTGAGCTACGAAACAATCATGCATAACATACAGGACTCCCATACATCACCCCACCACCAGCACCTTGCATTGTTATGGACAACGTGTTACACATGATGAAAGAACATCATCAAAATATTACTGCTACCTGTAGTGTATAGCTTACATTTGGTGTATTTTTTCCCATAAATCACCCTATTATCAATACCATATTGCATATTTGTCATCATTCATGAGACAATGTTCTCATATTGGTCCTGTTAACCACAGTCCATCATTCACTACGGGTTCCCTGTGTTATACAGCCCCATGCCTTGTACAATCCATCCAAAGTGTACCCTCAGGGGCTTTCAGTTTCATCAGAGTTGTGCCGTCATCACCTCAGTCAATATTAGAACATTTTCATTACTCCAAAAGGAAAAATCCCATACTGCTTACATCCCCCCACCCCCATTGTTGACCACTAGCATTGACAAACTACCTTCTTTGTCACTGATGCAAAAACATTACAATATTGCTGTTGACTATATTCCATGTTACATTGGTTGTATTTTTCCCAGGTATCAACACAGTCTGAACACCTTGTAATAGTGACGTGCATTTGTTCTAGTTCATAGAACACTCTTGTATGTGTGCTATTAACCACACACCTCATCCACCACCGAGTTCACTATGTTATGCAGCTCCTTTTTATCCTCTAGCTTTTTTCAATTGACATTTACTTCCCTAGATTACCCCTTTCAGCCACAATCACATTTATAAATCAGCAGTGTTAGTTATACTCACTATAACGTGTTACACCTACTCTATCCATTTCTACACCTTTACAGTCAAGCTTATTAAAAATTCTACATACATTAAACGTCAGCTCCCCCCTCTCAACCCTCATTCTATCTCCTATTAAGTGTATTCTAGAGTTTAACTCCATGAGTTTCCTCATTGTATTTAGTTCATATTAGTGAGGCCATACACTATTTGTCCTTTTGTGTCTGGCTTATTTCACTCGACATAATGTCCTCCAGGCTCATCCATGTTGTCATAGGCATCACAACTTCATTTCTTCTTACAGCTGAATAGTTTTCCATCATATGTGTACACTACATTTTGTTTATCCATTCTTCAGTTGATGGACACTTGGGCTTTTTCCATTTTTTGGCAATTGTGAATAATGCTGCTATGAACATCAGTGTGCAAATATCAGTTTGCAACCTTGCATTCAGTTCTTCTGAATATATTCCTAGTAGTGGCATTGCTGGATCATATGGCAGTTCTATATTTAGCTTGAGGAATCGCTAAACTGTCTTCTACAGAGCTGCACATTCTACAATCCCACCAACAGTGAAGGAGTTTTCCCATTTCTCCACATCCTCTCCAGCACCTGTAGTTATCTGTTCTTTAAATAATGGCCATTTTATAAGGTGTGACATGAAATCTCATTGTAGTTTTGATCTGCATTTCCCTAATAAGTGTTAATGTTGAAATTTTTTTCATGTGCTTTTTGCCCATTTGTATAACCTCTTTGGAAAAATGTCTTTTCAAGGCTTTTGCCCATTTTTTAATTGGGTTGCTTCGCTTTTTATCATTGAGTCGTATAATCTCTTTATATAACATGGGAATCAAACCCTTATTGGATATGTGGTTTCCGAATATTTTCTCCCATTGAAAATATTTCAATGCCTTTTTACCTTCTTGACAAATTCTTTCAAAATACAAAAGTGTTTAATTTTGAAGAAGTTTAATTTATCTATTTTTTCTTTTGTTGCTCGTGCTTTGGGTGTAAGGTTTAAGAAACCGCTGCCTACCACAAGATCTTAAAGATGTTTCCCTACGTTTTCTTCTAGGAGTTTTATGATTCTAGATTTTATATTTAGATCTTTGATCATTTTGAGTTAATTTATGTATGAGGTATGAGATAGGGGTCCTTTTTCTTTCTTTTGGCATGGCTATCCAGTTCTCCAAGCACCATTTGTTGACTAGACTGTTCTGGCCCAGCTGGGGGGGGCTTGACAACCTTTTAAAAAATCACTTGCCCATAAATGTGAGGGTCTGTTTCTGAACAATCAATTGGTTGAAATGTCTATCTTTATGTCAGCACCGTGCTGTTTTTTTTTTTTTTTTAATGTTTTAACCACTGTAGCTAAGTAATATGCTTTAAAGTCAGGAAGTAAGAGTCCTCCAATTTCTTTCTTTTTTTAAAGATATTTTTGGTTATTCGAGGTCTCTTACCCTACTAAATAAATTTGATAATTAACGTTTCCATTTCTGCAAAAAAGGCTGTTGGAAGTTTTATTGGGATTGCATCGACTCTGTAAATCAATTTGGGTAGAATTGATATCTTAATGACATTTACAATCCATGAACATTCCATTTACGTAGGTCTTCTTTGGTTTCTTTTAGCAATGTTTTGTAGTTTTCTGAAAACAAGTCTCTTCTGTCCTTGGTTAAGTTTATTCCTAAATATTTGATTCTTTTAGTCACTATTGTAAATGGAATTTTTCCTGACTTCCACCTCAGTTTGCTCATTATTAGTGCACAGAAGCGCTGCTGATTTTTGCATATTAATCTTGTCTCCTGCCATGTTGCTGAACTCGTTTATTAGCTCCAGTAGCTTTGCAGTGCAAAGATTGATTTTATTACCATTTGTCCTCGCATCTATTATTGCATTAGTGTGGTGCAGTAGAGGAGGCATGGGAATAAGGAGTCAAGCAGGCCCATGTGCTTGTCCAGCACTGCTGCATATGAGCTATGTGATTTTGGACAAGCTGTAATTCCTACTTTTTTCATCTGTAAAGTAAGGATGAAGTTAATACCTACCTGGCACTGCAGTTACAAGATTTAAATGAAATAATATATGTTAATGCATTGCATACATTCAATCAAGAACAAATGTCTAAGATAATCTTTCAGGCAACTGTCACCTGCTCTACTGCAATAGCTTCCAAACTGTCTTCTCAGCTTCCACTCTTGCCCACAGTAGAAGGGAGTCACCCCCGAGGATGCCACCCTGTGATCCCTGGAACCTTGTCAATATGTTCTCTCCCACAGCAAAAGGGATTTTGAGATGTGGTTAAGTTAAGGACACTGAGATGGGGAGGTTGTCCTGGACTATTTAGGAGGGCCCACTGTGGTCACATGGCTCCTTAGAATTGGAGGAGGGAGGCAGAGGAGGAGGTCAGAGTGGCGAGATGTGGGAAGAGCTAGACCTGCCACGGCTGCCTTTGTAGGTGGTAGAAGCTGGCCACAAGCCACGGAGTGTGGGCAACCTCTAGAATGAGAAAAGGCAAGAAAACAGACTCTTCTTTAGAGCCTTCGGAAGAGGACGCAGACCTGCCAACACTCTCATTTTAGCCCAGTGAGAGGATATTGGACTTTTAACCCACAGAGCAGTAAAATGATAAATTAGTATCAAGTCGCCAAATGCATGGTAATCTGTTATAGCAGCATGGAAACTAATACACTCACCTTAAGTGTCACTCTCCACCCAGCACCCAGAGGGAAATTTTGAAAGCCCTGGACGGGTCGTGTTCTCTTCTGTTCCAAGCCCTCCGGAGGCAGCGCTGTCATTCAGAATAACCCAGAGTCCAACGAGAGCCTTCAGGGCCGGCGGGACGGGCCCTGCGACCTCCTCGGACCTCTCCGCCTCACAGGGCCTAGGCCCTAAGGCAGGCTCCCCCGACCTTGGAGTACTGTGGGCTACGGCAGGTGGGTGCCGGGGCTCAGCCCCCACCTCTGCCACTTCGGGAGGTTACGTTGGCATATTATTTAGCTCTGTTTGTGAAAGAATTTTTATGAGGATTAGAAGACTTAGGACAGTGTCCCCCAAAAAAGACGTTCTCAAGTCCTCCCTCACGGTCCCATGAATGTGGCCTCTTTTGTAAATAGGGTCCTTGCAGATGGAATTAGCGGAGTTACAGTGAGGAGCAGGGTGGGCTCTTACTCCAGTACGACATGTTCTTATAAGAAGGGAGGAGAGTCGCAGGCAGACACAGGAGGGCAGGATGCCACGTGGGGACAGGGGCAGAGACTGCAGCAGTCCAGGTGCAAGCCGAGAGATGACCCGGAGGGCTGGCAAGCGCAGGAGCCAGGAAGAGGCGAGCGAGGCTCCTCCCACTGGTTCCAGAGGGAGCCGGGGCCTGCCACCATTCTGATTTTGGACTTCTGGCCTCCAGAGCTGTGAGACAGTGGATTGCTGTTGTTTTCAGCCCTGTGGTACCATCAAGGCAGCCCAGGAAGCTAAGCCTCTGCTTAGCTTTCCACTCCCCTTCCCCCCTTTTCATCACCTTTTCTCACAGGACTTAGCACCACTGGGCATGTCTGTGTCCATCCACCAGTTCCTCATTATCTCGCCCACCTGTGAGCTCCGTGAGTGCCTGGACTTTGTCTTGCTCACTGTGGAGTCCTCAGCTCCCGGGTCCTGCTTGGGGCTGGTGGGCTCTCAATATTTGTTGGAAGAATGAATTCTTTCCTGTCAGGGGGATGCTGAAGAGAGAAGCTTAACTGTAAATCTGGGTTTGAAATGAAACCTCCAAGGTTATTTTCATCCCCAAAGTTAAATGTCTTGGTTTACCAGCTGCTATGATAAATACCACACGACGGGTTGGCGTAAGGTTTCGGTGGACACCAAAGCCGAGGTGTCCACGGAATTCTGGTGATGGCTTCCCACAATCCTTGGGGCTCCGTGGCTTGCAGCCGTGTCCCCAGTCCCACGGCCACTGTCTCTCTTTGTGTCTGCTCTTCTGGCTTCCACTGATTTCCAGGTTCTGTTTCCCTCTGTGGCTTTTCCCTGGCATCTCTTTCTAAGGCCTCTAGTGATGTGGGTTAAGACTCAGCCTGATTCAGTTAGGCCTTTGCACAATGAGTCCACACCCACGGGAATGGGGGTTCATGATTCAACCTGCCACAGTCACGTTGGCGCAGCTAATAAGTGGTCAAGCCCGAATTTGGGTCCTGGCTGTTTATTTGGCATGAAGGCAAAGTTTGTCTTAGTTACACACCCTTTTTAGACTTGGCCTTGGGCACATCTCATCTGGAAGCCTCATCACCCCATTTTTTCTCCACCCCAGATTGAATATTTGTTATGCTCTCAGAGCCTGTTGTACACACTTTTACCATGCCACCTAGGACCCTGTATTGTGATCTTTTGTTTTTGTAAGTGTTTCTTACAGTACTGGAAGGAAGGGACATTTTTAACTTAGTTTAATGTTTTTAATGCTTAGCAAAATGTGGTCTCAATAAATCCCTGTGGAATGAATAAATGAGTAAATGAGTCATCACCATCTGTATTATAGGAAAACATTTGTAAAAACCTGTCATCATCCCTCTTATCTTTCTTTAGAAGACATGAAAAAATAAGTTGTACTATTTATTACTAATACTTTCTGGATACCAAATAAGAATACAAGAACAGAGTTTGGTCAGTTTCTATAATATCTTTTAAGAGAAATAAATAGAATTAATGTAATACATGTAGTTTCTTCATAAACATTTTTTGATATTGCAAAAAATCCATCCCACACTTCCATTCCTGTAGGGCAGTCATCACAAAGCACGTTTCTCTCCCAGTTAGATACTTGTAGATTTGCTGCTCGTTCACAAATCTCACGTTAAACTCTTCTCGTAGTTCCAATCACTTCTCAAACAGCCACTTTTATTTCTGGTCATTTTCTTATCACTGTCCTGAGTTTCTGAGTGCGGATCCCAAAGCTGCAGTTGCCTTGTCTTTCCCTGGCTGCTCTCTCTGGCTTCACTGCTGTAGGGGGGGCCCCCAGCCCTTCAGCACGTTAACTGGTCAGCACAGGGAATCTCGGTCCATCCTTGTGCTTGCTGAGTGTTTCCACAGGCCACCTTGCACTGTAGTTCCTCCCTCTCAGTGCACTGTCTTCTGATTTTGATGTGATAACAGCTGATGATATCATCATTCTGGAGTATAGCCCTGCCAGCTGCATTATCCCCTGTTAAAGGTCAATTTAATCCACCAGAGCTGGAGAATGACCACAGAAAACTGTACTAAATCAAATTAGACGGAGTCCATTGAGAGAGCTGTGCAGGGCCCTTGCAAACTGACTGGTCATTTCCACACATTTATTTTGGGGAGAAGAATCAAAATTAGACCCTAAACAAGTAGCACTGTTAAAATAAAGGGGGGCGGTAGCTTTGAGCTTCCAGGGGACCAACTTCCTAAAAACAATTTGAGGAACCTAAAACACTTACCACTGCACAATTTATGCTACATGTGCCCTATTTCCTTTCCCATGGAGCCCCCTACAGTTTAGCTAAATCGGGCTGCTCATTCTTCCCCAACCACACGCTGAGCATTCTCAGTTCTTTTAATCGTTATCTGTTCTTCCCTCTCCTTGGGCAACATCCACCAACACTTTACTTCTCTGAATTCTGCCCATTCTAAAATACAGCTTCCTACAAGGAACATGCCCTGTTCTTCCCGGAACTATCTCTTCCTGCTTCTGTACTCCCCATGCACTCTCGTTAATCCTCTCCTCGCTACCCAGTGTGTGCTGGGATTATTTACCTATTTCATCTTATTCCGGATTAGTGAAGTTGGAGCTTGAATTTGGGTCTGGGTGGTGGTCAGGTGTGACACAACAGGAAACCCAGGTTATATAACACACAAAGACGTAGTTTGTTCCTCTCAGTTCCCAGAGCGGAGAGGGGTGCCACGGGGTCGTCGGGAGGAGTGACCGGCCCCGGGGGGCTCTTGCAGCAGGTGGGGAGCACACAGGCAGAGGGAGCAGGACCTGTGGGCCTGGGCCCTGGTTGTGGTGCAGGGGTGCAGGTGGGTAGATTTCCTGCAGGCGTCAAAGATTGGTTAGTTTACAGCAAACGTGTGTGATAAAGGAAAGGGACCGAGGTTGGTAGGGAGGGTTGGCTTTTCATTTGGGACCAGCTGTGGGTTTTGGGTGTGGCCTGTGGATGGTGTGGGTGGTGGTGGCAGATGTGAGTTTGGGTTCTGGGGTAGTTTACGCCCCAGAATTGGAAAGCCCAAAGGCCAGCGTTGAGACAAGTGGCTTAATCAATTATGATTCTCTTTAAAGTCCCTGCCGAGGCCTAGCACCGTGCCTTGTATCCAGTGGGCGCTCAATAAGGCTGGTTGAACTGACAGGCGCAAATGTGCGTGGTTCTAGCAGCCGTGGAGGGCAGCACGGAGGCACTTAAGTGGCAGAGCCAAGAGGTGGGGCTAAGGGGACCGCGGGGCAGGACATAGGAAGCCAAGGTGAAATGAGAGGTTGCACCTGAAACGCCAGGCTCAGGTTGTGGAATGGGGCTCTTTTGGGAAGCAAAGGATTGCGACTCCAAGGAGCCGGCAGGACCGAGGGTTCCCCATTGCTCAGGTTGAAGACATTGACAAAAGTGACCCCACGAAGAGCACGTAAGTTATTCTGGCAACTTCAGGGGAGCCACTGGTCTTTGGAGGGGAGAGCCAGGTAGAAACGTGGCCAGTTATATGTGCTGGCAAGGACCGAGTGATAGTCACTGTCGCTGAAGGAAGTTTGAGCTTTTGCCAAGTCCACCTTCAGCTCTCATTCTAACCTTGGGCTCTGGGGACCAGGGCAAAAATCCCAAAGGAAATTAGGCGTTTACCCACGACAGGGCTGCTTGGGCCAACTGAAACGTCAGGTGGTTTTTATGTTAGGTGTAGGCTAATTTGAAGCTGATTGTAACATGTGAAAGAATTTCTAAAACGCAATCCGTTCAGCGGGTAAGCCTTCACACTGTTGAACAGAGACCCGAGCGAGGTTTTCCCTTTTGCTCTGGGCTGAGATGGATGAATGTTTTGATCCCATCACTCAGATATTCTTTTTCCTGTGTGTTGTTGCTATTTGCACACATTTGAACTTCTCCTGATCCCCTTCTCTCACTTCACTTATCTTCTGCATCTTTAAATAGCTAATTAGCATCAAATTACTTTTTTTTAGATGCAAGTTTGGCAACAATTTAGGCTTCTATAATCTGCTAAAACCTCATTTAAAGAGACTGTTTCCTACTTTCTCTTGAAAATTTAAAACACTTTTGAGTAACAAAATATAACAAATTTAAAAAAATTGTGGTGTATTTTCATCACTGTGTATGTTAGAAGGGTATACTGTTACATTTATTGTTTCTTCCTGACATTTTAATTCAAATAATGATGTACCAAAGAACAATTCCAGGGAAATATTGCCATACATAATCCCATAAAATATTTTCATTTTTGTATCTTGTCTTTTACCCGGTTTACATGCATTTTAAGTATTTTTTTATTATCATTTCAATCATCTCATGCATGTCATTTTGGTTTTGGTATTCTTTAACCAGAAACCACATAGTATCTAAATAGTAATTTACTTAAAACAGATAAGGTAAAAAGCCAAGAGCATAACAATAAAAACTGGTGTGCTGAGAATTGGGGAGGACGTACTGATAGGGAAATAACAGGGAAGGGGGTGGAGGAAATCAATAATGATGATTTTTCTAATAATTAGATTTTTCACTTTTAAAATAATATTTTGTATATTCATGAGAATATATATAAATATATGTAAGTTACAATGCGTAATAATACAATTCATGTCTGGAGTCCACCACCCAACCCAGGAACGTGAAAAAATACCCATAATTTCCATCCACCCATGTGCTCCACTCTTCTTCCATTCTGCTGCTTACCCTTCAAACATAACCACTCTCCTGAATTTTGTGTTGATTATTCCCTTGCTGCGTCAGAAGTTGGGGTGCTGAGTAATATAGCTTCAGGCACTTTACTTAAAGTTATAAGGCTAAACCCAAGTAGAACACAACATAAGGCTATAAACGTTTCAAAATTCTAAAGAAGTAAAGATCAAAGAAAACATAAAATAATAAAAATAAAATACAAAGAAAATAGCAAAGAGGTATTGCAAATATAAAAGGTAAAATAAAACAAAAAATGAACAACAAAATCAAACTTATTTGAACAACAGAAGGGAATGAACTCATCTATTAAAAGAAAAAGGCTCTCAGAACTGATTAAAAAAAAAAAACATATAGCAGAATGTTGTCTATGAGAGACCTAGCTGAAATGAGGTGACTCAAAATTTTGAAAGGTTTCCCCAATATATACAAAGTGAAGATATTAAACAGTCAAGAGGGCCACTTCAATTAGCTATTAAAATAATGAAAATTTACAAATAAAATAACAGTTTTGAAATACAAATGGCAAATACCTTTGGGAATAAAAGGAAAAATTGACAGAAGCACAATAGTTGCAGCAGATGTTAATATACCTCCCAGTCCTTGAAAAATCATGTAGATAAAAGAAAATGGAGGGTATGAATAATATAATTAACGATACTGATTTTAAAAGATATATGTCAAGACTTATATGTTACAAATGGAAAATATACATTCTTTTATACCACTTATGATTTTTTTTACAAACATTGACCATATGTTAGATAAAACCAGTTAATGTTACTAAAAATTAAAATAGTAGAGACTACATACTTTGACTTTAGTTAACTGAAGCTAGAAATAAATAACAAAAGTAGAATTCACATCCACAATCACAAACTTAAACATTCTTTCCTAAATAATTCTTGGATCAAAGAAGAAATAAATTTGCAATTCCAAAAGAGCTAGAAAATAATGATGCTGAGAATAATGAATATTAAAACCTATAAGGATATGGCCAAAGAGCTAATCAGAATAAAATTCATAGCCTTGAACATTTTCTTTTTCAAAAAAAGAAAGAGTTGAAATCAATTAATTAAGTACCCAAATTCACAAAGTTAGAAAAAGACTAACAAACACGAGGAAAGTAGAAAGAAAAAAATCATTTAGATGCAGAAATCAATGACTTATAAAAGAAATAACAAAAAAGTCCACAGATTTGAAAAATAATTCCAAAAGAAAAATAGAGCAACCATAAAAGTAGTTAAAACATGACTCAGTCTAATCTTTAAAAGAAAAAAGAGGCAAAATGCAAATAAACAAAACTGGGGCTAAGAGAAGAACTACTACAGTTACCAAAGAAGAAATTAAAATAAATATAAAAAACATTCTATTAAGGATGTAACTGAATGAGAAGAAAGATTTTGAAGAAAATTAGAAACCAGCAAAATTAGCTCAAGAAGAAATCGTAAACCAAAATATACCAATTATCACAAAGAAATCTTAAAAGTTGTCAAGATCTACCATCCCCCAAAGCATAAGACATATATGACTTCATAATTACATTCCACCAAAATGTAGATCACTGTAATGTGATTTAACCCTTTTCATGGTCTGTAGGAAGAAGGGTGTCTTCTCTATTATTTGCACATTTTCAGCATAAAGACATGATACCAAGAGAATGATAGTGTTGAATAGAAAACTACAGATAAATCACACTTTTAGGTACTGATGCAAAAACCTTAAATTGTCAGCCAGTAGACTCTCATGGTACATTAAAAGAATTATACACTGTGACCACATTGAATTCATTCTAAGCATGCAATACTAAGTATATGCAGTATTAAGAAATAAACCAATATATTTCACTGTACTAAGTTCAAAGAAGAAAAACTATATTATCTCAGTAGATAGAAAACAATATTTGATAAAGCTCATCATCCCTTTCTGATTAAAAATCAGGCAAAATAGGATGGTATTGTCTCAATTTAATTTTCTGTTGGAAGAAAAATGGGAAATGGCAACGTTTTTGTTTTGGTTTGTTTCTTTTAAAAAACTAAACCTAGTTTTAGTTTTTGTGGTGTTCATAGCTCTATGCTATTTATTTCTTCTCCCCCGTCCCTTTTTCTTCCTCTTTCTTTTTCTCTCTCTCCCTCTACAAATTTTCCCTTGAGGTTTTATTCCTAGTCAGACTTTATCCCTGAGTTCCTGTCACGATACGTTACTATATTATTGTCCTGTGCATTTATGATCAGGGGAGGCGAGGAGGAGTCCCAGAGCAGTCCCAGAGGAGTCGGAAAGCTCCACCGTTAGTTGACTCAGGGACCCAAGCCAATGAGGGGCTGGGCCACAAGCTGTCTGAAGTTCCTTTTTGCACACACGTTTGATGATTTCGTGACTGCTCACACCTCTATGCATAACGGGAGATAATGGCGCCCTGTTCCTGGGGTGTCTTGGCCTTGCAGTGGCCTCCCCAGATCAGCCTGCCTCACCACAGCCTCATTCGAGACCCTCGTGTAGACCACGAAGCTTGGGTTCTCACCGCTGGCGGACTCTCGTTGAACTTTCCTTACCAATAACCTAGAAGAAATCTCAAGGGACAGATGCCAGATAAATGAAGAGTTCAGAGTTCTTCTGAGAGTGGCCCTTCCCTTCCCATCACATCCTCTCTGGACACTCGAGTTATGAATTCCATCAATGTGTAATGAGCACTGCTCTTTTAAGTGCCAGGGGTTAAAAGATGTGTAAAGCAGACCCTCAAGCTTACATTCTAGTTGGCCAACTTTGAATATAACCGCGAATAACTGTAAGGAAATCAGAACTCAAAACCTTAAGAGGAAGAGAAGCAACATTTATAGGGTTAAGAAGAGGGAGGTTTTAGGGTTGAGAATTCATGGTACTCCTCCACCACTCACCCACTTTGTGGGTATAAAAGCACTGAGAGGTGCTGGAGGAGGGGAGAGCCATTGGACTGCGCTGCTACCCCTCCATCGATTGGGAAGTTTTGGGGGGGTGCTTCCTGCTCCAAGCTGTGGCCTCGATCTGTGTCCCCAGCAGTGTGAGGGAACAGTGGAAGTCTAAAGGGGTGAACATGGAGACAAGCTGGCTTCTCTGCAGCTGCCGAGAAAAGGAAAGTGTGTGACTACGACGTGAATCGCCGATTTGCCGAGGCCAGGAGTTTTCCATGGGCCAGGTGTGGGTCACGCAAGGGAGTCCGCCTGAAGTTTTCTTATGTCCTGTTTAAGACATCTTGTTAAAGAAAAATTTGGATGTGCTGGATGTTTAGGCCTAGAGAAGTGGTTCCTAAATTTTTTGGTGTCAGAGCCGATTTACACTTTTAAGAATAAGTGAGGATCCCAAAGAGCTTTTCTTTTTTTTTTTTTAATGGGTTATAGCTATCAATACTTACTGTATTACAAATTAAATTTGAAAAAAAAAATTATTTATCAATTCACTTAAAAATAGTAACAAACTCACTATATGTTAAAATAAATAACATTTTTAAATGAAAAATCACCAATTTTCTAAAATGAAAAAATAGCTCAGTGAGAAGAGTGACATTGTTTGATATTTTGGCAAATCTCTTTAATGCCTGGGCTACTAGATGACAGCTGGATTCTCATATCTGCGTCTGCATTCAATCGCTGAAGTATAGGAATAAAGTCTGCTCTCACACAGGTGTATAGTTTGAAAAGGGAAGAGTATTTCCGTAGACTTTGCAGATAATTGTGAATATGGCATGCGACCTCTGGAAAACTCCACTGTACACATGTGTGAGAAAGAAAGTGAAAAGACACATCGTATCTTATTCTTATTATTAAAGCAGTTTTGACCTTGCAGCTCCCTGGACCACACTTTCAGAAGACGTGGGCTCGAGGAAGTGGTAACCAGCCAGCCACATGAACTCGTTCTCCATCGGGAGCCTGTCACTCGTGACGCGACCAAGTCCAAAACGGCCCAACTAGGAACTTTTCTGTTCCCCTCATCTCTTCTCTCTCCTCAAGCTCCAGCCCTGGGGGGGCTGGAAACAGGGGTTATCAGGGTCATTATGAAGGAGGAGGAATAGAAGAAGGTAAAGAGAAGCATCCCCCAAAGGCAGCCTTCCCGCCTGCTGCAGCCCGGAGGTGGGCAGACACTGGGATTTTAGGACTGACCTTTTCAATATAGCCTTTTAGTTCATCTCCAGAGGATCTTTTGTTACTGATGATGATCAGATAAGACATGGAGGCTGCATGACTTTTCACTCAGAGGTGGGAGAAGAAAAACACACCCATAGAATAAAGTTAAAGCATAGCAAGTGGAAAATGAAAATAAATTTATTTATATAAGATAAGGAAATAAAAATCAGCATCTTGGTTAAACTCACAGTAAACAAATAATTGCACAAGAAATTATGTAGTTTCAATGAAGGAAAATTACAGGGTGCTTTAGAAGTAAATAATATTGGTGCTTAGTCTAGTCTTGGGAAGAGGATCTTGGATGTAAGAAAGGATTGGGGTCATATCGGACAAGGGTTTGGCTGCCAGTTTGAGATCCTCGCGCCCACCTTGCTGGGCAGAGAGGAATGACTAATGCCATTTGAGTGGGAATCTGTTTTAGATAGGGCTGCTTTTCTCCTTTCCGTGGATAGAAGAGGCTGTTCAAACCCCAGAGGGTCTATCGAGGAAGCATGTTGGCAAAGCTGTTACATTTTTCTCCAGGAGTATTTCTGTGCATTTCCATACATGACATTTGTCTTTCTATCCTTCCTTCCTTCAGATACTGGGGCTCACTCTTTCCCGTTCTGTTCAGGCAAACCTTGCAGCAGCAGATTATGAAAAATGAAGGATAATCCACCCTGGATGAGGTGGCCTCTAACTGCACTGGCAGACTGTTTCTTCTTCCTTTTCATTCCATGTCTGTGGAAACACGCCCTCCATGTCCCTTTTGCCCCTCCCTCCGCACCTTGTGTTTACCTGCAATAGGGTCCCAAACCCCAGGAGTCTGGAGGGCTTTGAAGCCTCCCTGAGCTGCCTCAGGGACTACCAGACCAGAGAAAGAACAAAACAGTCCAGTAGCTCGGACTACGCAGAATTGAGGATGATGCTTTCTATGTTTGTTTTTAAATTTCGGAGGTAATAGAGGAAGAAAAGCTGGAGGAGAGTTATTTTCATAAATTGATCTGAAAGAATTCTTTGTTTTCTTTCAGGAAGAAGAGACGTCTGTGTCTAGAATGTGTAGAAAACATCTTTCTCCCTTCCCTCCCCTCTCCTCCCCTTTCTTTCTTTTGATTTCACTAAAAATACAGGAAGGTACAGATAATAATATAAAAAATATCCAGGTATCCACAAATTCTTCTCTGTAGATTAAAAACAAGTTTTCTCTAAAGGTACTTTTTGCATGCCCTTTCCCACTTGTCCCCCAAAAGAAAAGTCATCTCCTTATATGGCTTGGATTAAGATCTTATTTTAGCTCCCTCACTGGCAGACACCTCGTTTCTAATAAGAGCTCTTCCTGCATTTTCAGTTGCTCCTCTTTCCATCTACTTACTTTCCTCTCTTTCTGAAACAGGAAAACTCTTTGATGGTCATGTTCTTGGGATGTTAATGAGCTGGGAGAGATGCTATTTTGAGCCTCGTTGGGGAAAAAATTAAGGAATAGCCAATTTCCCCTGCTTTTTTGTGTACTTAGAAAAAGAGACTATCTTATTATCCCCACTCATATACAGAGCTCACCAGACACCACTCCAGGATTTACTGGAGGATAGAAACTGGGGTGTAGTTTTTAATTAAATCAAGATAAAAAAAAACACTCAGGGCCATTCTCAAACATTAGAATTAAAGCATGAAGAATAATTAACTGATAATGAAATGATAAAGCAGACCCAGTTCTTTGCATTATCAGTCAGGGAGCAAAGGCAAAGCAGTATAGTTATTTCCTACATCACCATGTGTTTGTTCATAATGTTTTTGACAATGTAGCTAAATTTTAACTATTTTATAAGATGCTACAGGTTAGGAAGAATAAATATGCCCCAGCTCTACCATTCGTTAGCTGTGGAACCGTGGCCAACTTACTTCACCTCTGAAAGCCTCACTTTCCTCATTTCCTCCGCATGAAAGGACTCACGCACGGCGCTTAGGGCACTGCCTGCTCCGTAATCAGTGCTCAGTCAATGATCGTGTAGCTTCTGCTACTGATTATAATGGTTCCAGCGACTGTTGGATGAGGTTGGGAAGCGGCATTTGCACCGTCCTTCCTGGGATGTGGGCTGCCACAGATGACACATGACACTGGAATTCCAAAGCAGCTTGGCTCCCAGTCCCTGTCGGAGGTGGGGAACTGCTCTGTCCAGATACCCTTTCAAGCCAGGATTTGTCCCGGCTGGGGAGAGTGTGGTTCTCCGCCTCCAGCCCCTTCCCAGTCAGCCTCTGCTGCAGAGTCCTGCCGTGCCTGAGGTTACGCCCTTCCCAGGGCAGCCAGCACTTGATGACTGAATATCTGAGACCCCTCTGGGTTGGCCGAGGCCTCATTGGAACTTCCACAAGGATTGATCCTTAATACACAGTTTGTACCCTGAGCGCCTCCTAGGCATCTTATTCCAGTGATACCATTCTGCAACACTTGGAATGAAAGGTAGCCCTTTGGCAGGTAATAAGATGGGATTTTGAACTGGATTGCTTCCCACTGAACCCTGTCGTGGGTGGTGGGTGGAGCACAGACAGTGCAACTGTTGGTACTTGCACTCGTGGTATATTGGGAGTGTACCAGTGAAAGGCGATGACTAGTGGCCTGATGCCCCGGCATTTGAGATACATGCGGGAAATATTAGCTATAAGAGAATAGTATGAGATGACCATGCTGATTACTGATGTGCTCCGAAAGGATTATGAGCAACTGGGGCAGGTAACAGGAATTTAAACTCCAGGTGTGAAGGCTAGAGACTTTCTGGTTGCATATAAAGAAGCCTCCTTCTCCTGCGGCTGGCGGGGGGCGGGGGGCATAGAAAACAGAAGGCCAAGCCCAGGGCTTAACAGAGTAATAGAGCTTCAAAGGTTATTAAATACCCCACCAAAGTATATCTCCTTTGTCCAGGACAGGGTCCTGGGTGATAACGCAGTGTCTCTAGGGGCAAAATAGATGGCCAGCTTGAACCAAGGGTAGATGACTGGAAGGCTAGGAGTGGTCAGCACAGTACGGTGTCACTGTCTTGCCCTGTGTCTGGAACTGAGTTAGCTTTCATTCCCAGAGCCTATTGACTGCTGGGGCAGCCAGCCCCCCAGGGGAAGCAGCTGGTGCTACCATGGAAATTATCCACGATGACTCTTCAGTCCTTGCCAAAGGGACCTATGGCCATTTGCTTGAGTAACTGTGCCCTGGGAGAAAGAGAATACACAGACATCTGGAGGACTGTTAGATACAATGTCTACTTTGACATCGGTACTGGGGTACAGTGTCATCATGTCCCCCCACCCCATCAGAGTGGGGCATATTGGGCCAGATTGATGGATTCCTGGCCAAGGCCCAGCTGACAGTGTGCCCATAAAATTGACGGATTCACTTGGTGATTATTTTGCCAGTACCTAAATGTGTAAGTGGGAGTGGTGTGCTTGGCACCTGGCATGTCCTCCATTTTGGGTCATTGGCCCTGTTTTAGGGAGGGAAGTCAAATGGAGGCCTTTGAAGCTACTGTCCCTGACTATGCTAGTTAATGAAAATTAGATCACACCCTGGAGGGAATGGCAGCGATTAGTCCCACCCTTAAGGATGTCAGGGAGGCAGGGGTGCTGTCGTCCTCTTTCGGTCTTGGTTTATTCATCCTTCTGGCCGCCGCACAAACTGGATGGATCCTGCAGGCTCAACCAAATCGTAGCCTCAGTCCCAGCTGCCGTTCTGCTGTGTTATCTTTGCTCCAGTTGATAGGGCTAGCTCAGTCCTTTCTATCCCTGTGAGAAGAGAGGAACAGAAATGTTTCAAATCAAATAGAATGAACACTATATATTTCCAGTTGGTACAAGCTACGTGAACTCTCCTGCCCTCTGTCAGGATAGTCCGAAGAGCTCTTGATCACCTGGACATCCATTTCGTCACAACAATTACGGTGATCAGTCTGGATGAGCAAGAGGCGGTTAGCAAGTTGGAATCCTTGGGAAGATACATATACCCCAGAGGATAGCAGGGCATTTGTTAAAGTTTTAGGGGCTCAGGAATCACAGGCATGCTGGGAAATCCTCTCCAAACTAAAAGACAAATAACTGAATCTTGTGCCTCTCTCGAGGAGCGAGCGCAAAGTCTGGTGGCCCTCCTGGTGTTCGGAAGGCAGCGTGGTCTGTACCATGCTGGGTGAGCCGAGGTGACAGCCGTGAAGAGGGAAGACCCCCGTGGCAGGCTCAGGCTGGGAGGTGAGCAGCCCTGAGGATGGGGCCATTGACGTGCCAGGGGCGGAAGAAGACGCTGCGTGGAGTTTGTGGCAAGTTTCCGTAGCAGAATCGCAATGCAGGCCCTGGGAGCTCTGGAGCAAAGCTGTGCCATCTGAAGCAGAGAATTTTGAAAAACATTTCCTGGCATGCGGCCGCACCCTGGTAGAGACAGACAGACCAGTAAAGGGCCTGACCGTGGACACCGAAGGATCATGTGGCTGGAGCTGTTCCTCATGGTCTGGATCCTCAGGGACCCATCACGTCGTGAGGTCAGAGGCGTGCAGCACGCTGTATTCTAAGATGAGATGGTGCATCTGGAATCAGCATAAGCAGGACCAGAGGGCACAAGCAAGCTGCACGAGCAAGTAACGCAGGCTCGTGACCCATCACTGTTGTACCAGCGCCTCTCCCTTGACTCACGTCCACGGATGTTTGAGGAATCCCATATGGCCAGCTGCAAGGAGAGGAAAAAGCCCAGCGTGGAGGCACAAGCCAAAATAAAGAGCAGTGGCCCTGCAGCATGCCTCCAAGGTGGGCTTGACGACAGTGGTGAGAGAAAACTCTCGTAAGGGGCAGAGCTTCAAGCGGTGCACCTGGCTATGGCCTTGATGAGAGAAGGCTAGGCTCTATATAGGGGGCCAATGCCTGCGCTACCGTGTTTCCACTCTATCATAGCTCTTCCAGGTACCCTCCCTTCTTTGATTTTGGGCCACAGTCCTCTGGCTCTTTAGATGTCTAGAGACAGTCCTCTTCCCTAGTGACCTGGGTCTCTTCTTCTGCCCCTGGAGGACCAGGTGTTACTAGACAGTAAAGGGAGGGTGGGCTTCTATGACCCCTCCTAGCCCTCGCCGAGACAATAAAGGAGGGTGGGCTGCCGTGACCCCTCCTAGCCCTCAATTAGGCAGTAAAGGAGGGTGGGCTGCCGTGA
The DNA here is from genome assembly GCA_026826555.1 of Tolypeutes matacus. Classification (NCBI taxonomy): domain Eukaryota; kingdom Metazoa; phylum Chordata; class Mammalia; order Cingulata; family Chlamyphoridae; genus Tolypeutes; species Tolypeutes matacus. The sequence continues at coordinate 12,176,714 of JAKSZT010026446.1, read as the reverse complement.
CCCCTCCTAGTCCTCAATTAGGCAGTAAAGGAGGGTGGGCTGCCGTGACCCCTCCTAGCCCTCGCGGTGGAAATGATTCCGAGGAGCTTCCACAGTCACATGACTTCGAAAGCACTAACATTGCTTTCCAGAGGGCTCTCTGCTGTTTGAAGGATAATTGCTTTTCTGAAGAGAAAACTAAGAGCTTAATGGTGTGATGAAAGCAAAGCCAGGGAACCAAGACATGTTTCTCTTTTTGCCTGAAGTGCCTAGAAAAGTAAACCCACATTCACTGCCCAAGTGCAGAAATTTGTTCTGTTGTGGCATCTAGTAGCACCAGCTCTTTCCTTTTCTTTATTTGCCCCAGGTTAAAATGTCCTATCGTGCCTTTGTGCTGTGAGCTGGCCCGAGGTCCTCCGGGAAGCACACAGTATATAAATCTTTAAATAAATATAGATAAGCCATCTTTCCTCCTCCTACCTCCAAAATAGAAAACAGTCAGAATGGGTTATTTTAGAGATAAGGAAACTGAAAGATTTTGAGGAAAGAGAAGTGACCAAATTAGAGATAAATGCTAGAACTTCCACAGAACTAGATCAACGATTATAGAGAGCTCACAGGCTCTTGGCACTGAAAATGAGAAATTTGAAACACACAGATTTTGCTGGGGAAAAGAGGGTCTGCTATTTCCATCTGACATAAACGGGGTGCCCATGTCCCCCTTTGTTTTTATTTCGATCAGTCAAGCAAAAGACCTGTTGATGAGTACTCTACATTTACCTCGTGGTCTTTGACATCTAAATCTCCCCCCCCAAAAAAGGATATTTTTTGGCTAATTATCCTCTTTGGCAGAAACAGGAGTTATATTGGTCTATCAGTTTACTCTGGCAAAAGGTTTTCTTTTTAGGCATATAATTTTCAAAGGAAACGACAACTTCATTTCACGTCCTTGGACCGTTACCCAGCGTGAAGGGGCCATCAGCTCGGGCGTCATGGCTGAGACCAGGGCTTCCCGTTCTGTTCCACGGCCATGGGGTTCACTACAGTCCTCGGTAACCTGCTTATACATGACAAGGTGTGGAGTTGGGGAGAAAATTTCCTGTCCTCTGCCAGTGTGAGCAGAGCCTGAGAGCAGTCCTGCAGAGAACACGGTGGCAGTTGTTGGAAGCAAAAGCACAGCAAAGCTGGAGGAGGGAGGGGTGCACAGAATCAGTAACCAGGGGGACAAGGGGGATCTGGGTGGAGCATTGACATTGTCCATCACTGTCCACCTCTTGTGCTGTCAGATACAGTCGCAGATCAACAAGTTCATTCCATCTTGTCACAGATTCGTTAAGAAGGCATTTGGGCACAATTTCTGGGGAACGTTTTACAGGTGGAGGGCTAGCAGGACAAGCTGATGCAGTTGATATGACTACTACCGTTTTTTCCAGTGTTGTAACTGATGTTTATAACTTCTCTCCTCTACCACCCACCCCAGATTCCCCAGCACTTGCACTGGTCTAGGTAGCTATCCCTGATGGATCTGATCGCCCCTGGTTGCTATAGCCTTGTCAGGCCATGGTTGCTTTAATTGCTTGTTAAAACAGTTAAAACTCGGCACGAGAATACCAAAATATGCACAACCAAATACCCTGAGTTCCACAAACATTCCTCTATGCTCCACCCTAAATCCACAGGATCATTGTGGACTGTTACCCCTTCCAATATCGTAACTTCTTTACCTGCTGGTCTACCACATAGAAAACATGTAACGTCCAGACTGCAGCCAGAGACTTAGGTGTAGAGGGACTCTTGTTGTGCCACATGGTGGAGCTTTTCCTCTTCTGGGAACAAGGTATTCTAGACCTTCAGAACCTGAAGTTTTGGGGGCAGGAAGCACAGATTCCTTTGGTGGGTTACTGGGAATGATGGTGAGAAGGGTCACTTCTACTTCCACTGCTTGCTTGCCAGGCTCATGTATTCTACACAGGGAGTGCACAGAACTATATGAGGCCCCCTGGCTCAAGGCAGGCATTGCAGCCTGAAGGAGAGTGCCTCAGTGTCGCAGGATGTCATCTCCACACTAGTGCCTCAGCTGCACCTTCAACGGCTGCCCCATCGCTGTCAGGCACCTTCTGCCTTCTGTGTGGTGCAATAAATTGTCCAAAATGTTGTCACAGTCCACAGTATTTTAGGGCCAGTGAATACATGATCTGTGTCTATTGTTGCAGAAAAGTGGGTCCCTCGGTTTTTGGTGACGATATGCAGGATCCTGGTCTGGCAATTGGGCATTAGTACGATACTAAGCACTGAGGCAGTACGAGCAGAAAAGACAGACCGATATCTGGCCTATGTCTCAGTGGGGACAAATTGTTGTCTTTTCTAGGGCTTAAGAGTTCCCATGAAATCAACTTGCCACCTTGGCTGGTTGGTCTCCCTAAGTGATGGTCCATTAGTGTTGATTTGTGCTGCTACAGGTTGGATATGCAGTAGCGTCTATATCAGCTTTGTTGGGAGGGACCTTTGGTACTGGGCCAGCATATTTATACTAATCTATTTGTTGGCCAATTTTGCAAGCACTGGGGTAGCCAAAGACTGAGACTGGCTGACGTTTACTGGATGAGTCATCCTGTCCACCTGGTTATTTAGTGCCTCTTCTGCAATTGACACCTCTGGTAGGCATTTATGTGCAGTACAAAGAGCCACACACTTTGTGCTCACTCCCGTCTGCATGTTTCTTTCCCACATCTCCTTGTCTCTGATCTTGAAATCTTGCTCCTTACAGCCCTACGACAAATCAGGTAATCATTTCACCAGCAGGCAGAAATCTCTGTAAATCCTTTCTTTCTTTCAACAAAAATGGATCACCAGGTGCATCTTCTGAAGCTCTGCCCATTGTTATCTTTCAGAGCCACACTTGATTGACACTATAGTGCAGCAGAAGTCCTTTTTTGACTCACACCAACATATTGAACTGCCCGTGCCTCTAGATATCATCTTCTTTCTCCCTTGGCCACCACCCTCCACAGCCCTCAGCCTAGTCCAGTCCTAAACCCAGGCCTCCTGCAGAACCTCTGGCAGGGTTAACACATGTTTTAGTTTCCTAGGCTGCTTCAAGCAGAAACCATGAAATGGTTCTGCTTAAACAATGGGAATTTATTGGCTTACAAACTTGCAGTTTTGTAGCTGCAAAAATGTCCAAATCAAAGTATCATCAAGGCCATGCTTTCTTCCCAAAGACCGGCTGCCAGTGATCCTTGATCCTCTGTCACATGGCAAGGCACGTGGTAGCGTCTGCTGGTCTCTCCCTTCTCTTCTGGGTTTTGTGGATTTCAGTTTCTTGCTTCCATGCTTTCTCTGTTTTTCTCTCTTCATTCCATTTAGTAGAGACTCCAGTTAAGAAGATTAAGTTCCATCCTGAATGAGGTGGGTCACACCTTAACTAAATTAGCCTCATCAAAAGGTTACAATGAGTTTATGTCCACAGGAATAGATTGGACTTAAGAACATATTTTTCTTGAGTACATGCAGCTTCAAACCACCACAGCACCTGAAGTCCCCACTTAACCAGAAAGGTTTGGACAACTTCTGCTGCATTTTGCTCTCAATTAGCTATAAAATATAATTGGCTAAGTTATTTCACACCAAGCAGCTAATGATTGGAAAAGGCACAGCATATAACCTATACCATGAAGGTTTACCTTTTAACTCAGGGGATAATACTTTAAACTGAAACAATAAGCACGTGCTATTTAAATTTCAGAAAATATGAGAAACTAATGGTAGGGACATTTTAGTGCAAGACCGGCATGTTCTTCCAGACTTGGTCACCACTGAAATAGCTTTCCCTTTCCACCTACAACTGGGCATAATTTTAAAATTGGTTTCTTCTCTATAGTTATGATGGAGGGTTTTCAGCCATCCAGTGATGTTTCTAACAACCAGTTTATAATACCAAATAACTTGGCCATTAAAAAAGATATGTTTTAGTCATGTGAAGTTAGAATATGATGGGTGTTAGTTAAATGAATAGGATTAATAATTGTCATTGTATGGTGAGGAGATGGCATTAGCATTTTTGTGTATGTGTGTATAGATGTACAGATGTGTGTAGCAAGAAGGTGAGAGGAAAGTGCAGAGAGGAAAATGCAGTGAATAGAGTATGTGGCTGGCACAGCCTGTTGGTTGCAAATCAGGGATAGAATCTAGATTTTCTGATTCTAAACTCAGTGCTTGTTGTGTTTCCTCACACTGCTTTGGGCCTGAACCTTTCTTAAAAATCTCATTTGCAAAATTGTTAATCAGGTGACATATAAAATAATTAAGTTTAATTTTTGTTTAATCTTTTGAGCCTAGAATTTCAGGATTTTTAGGCCATTGAAAACAAGTGCAATAGTTAAAATTACCTACTTTCTTCTAACAAAGATATTTCCTTAGGGAAGTATTCTAGAATACCTGAAATTGCTTCCTGGTAATGTCAGATATTGCTTCTTAAGCCCTAGAAGGTGGATTAATAGATCTTGAATTGCTTGACATTAACAGTTTTCTGTGACCCATTTATATATATATAAAAGATCATGTTTGAGGGTAAAGAAAGAAACAGGCAGATATCTAAATGAAGAAATATCTATTAATGGAAAAATGAGATTTGAGCTTCTTCATGTTAAAAGATATTAAGGGAATTGCAAAACAAAATGAGAAGATGTGCAATATTCCAAGGAAGAAGACTGAATATAAATTAAGGTCATCTGAAAGGCATTTCATGCTTTTTCTGTCCCTGATCCTGCTTGGTGGAATGACTTGAAATAATAGTCCAGTAATTCGGTTGTGGTGGCAAGCCTCATCTTTACTTAGTCGTAAACTCAGATATGGAAGGGCAGGTGCAGGGGTTATTAACTGCCTGCATGCCTGCCTGTCGGCCTGTGTGTGTGTGAGAGAGAGATTAGGGATTAGAGCGAGGTTTTATTTTCAGGAGTTATTTTTGAAAAAAAAAAGTTAGTAACAGTAGGAGTATGATTGTGAATTCTAGTCAACAAACGATTGTATTACACTGTGAGTATAACATAACCCCAAATCCTACCAAATATGGGGATCAAAACCAAAGAAACCCCAAGAAACTAATCAGAAAAACCATGATGATTGCAGAGATATTCACTTGGGGTCAATATTATTGTAGTTAGTGAGAATATAGAAGACGAAATAATTGTAAAATAGATTTCCCTCAAGGAATATGTCTATAATGATTATAACACTAAATAGTAGTCAGGTATATAACAATGCCTTTTCTTATTTTTTATGACTTTATAATTTTTATAAACTTGTAGGTTGGATTGAAAATAGTAACTTCCTATCTTTGCTCCAGAATAATTTCTAATGATCTTTGCTCATTGGTAGCTTAAAAATGGAACTTTCATTTGTCTACTGATTCTTCCAAATTCTGACAGCAGATAAGATATAAATGATTCCAGGTTCTCAGTTCAGCACTCACTTGAATCTGCCAAATAGGCTACTTTTAAATGCAATTATGCTTTTGTCAATTTATGGAATATTTAATAAACAAAGAATGACATGATCCAAATTTTACTTTATGAAATAATTATCTCTCTGATCACTAGGATTTGTGGGGTTGCTCCCTCTAACAAAGGACTGCTGCTAAAAAAAAAATAATAAAGGTTATCTGACAAGATGTCACTGGTTGATGTAAAATTATAAGAGAGGAATAAATAAAAGTCATAATATGTTCTATGAGTAGGATGAGACATTAGTTTTTACAAAGATTGAAATCCTTCCTGGAAATGTGTCTTAATCAGCAATCAATATTTTCCCAGTTGATTGACTGTTGCTGAAGTTCATGGGTTCATAAGATGGTAGAGCAAGAAAAGACCTTAAATAGAATCATAAAACCCCTTACCTTCTGTAAGTCAGGAAACTTAGAGATAGAGATTAGCAAGTTCTTCTTAATCACAACCCAATAAGTAGCTGGGACAAGAAACTGTGTCTCCTACTTCCCAGTCTAATTGTCTTCCCCAGTTATTTATTCTCCACTTAAAATGATTGAAGACTATGTCTCCCTCTGACCTTCAGTAAACTCAGCTCTATCACTTACACACAGCTTGATAAACCTAAGCCTAGATTTATAAACAGAATACACAGACAAACCAAAAAGAAATTAAAAAAACCTCTCAAAAGGTCAAATTTGTCTCATTTGATCTTTCCATGTAGACATTGCTTCAGACCAGAAGAGACAATAATTTAAAGGTGGGAGCAGATGTGGCTCAAGTGGTTGAGTGCCCACCTCCCATATGGGAGGTCCTGGGTTCAGTTCCTGGTGCCTCCTAAAGAAAAAAACAAAGCAGACAATGAGAGAAAGAGAGAAAGGGAGAAAGGGAGAAAGAGAGAAAAGGAGAAGGAAAGAAAGGAAAGAAAGGAAAGAAAGGAAAGAAAAGAAGGAAGGAAGGAAGGAAGGAGAAGGAAAGAAGGAAAGAAGGAAAGAAGGAAAGAAGGAAAAAGAAAGAAGAGAAAAAGCAGACAGGGTTGGGGTGGGGAACTGATTAAAGCCTTGGGTGGCTGCTTTCTAAAGTTCAGCACCGGACAGCTCCCTCATAAAAAATGGTACACTACTGAAGCCTGAATAGAAACTTCTTTCTAGGATAACAGAAAGAAAGGTTATTTCCAGGAGAGAGCTTTTATATTTCTTTTAAAAATATTTCTTGTTACTTAAGCAAGAATCTAAACTAACACAGTTTAGCAATGTTTTAACCACACAGGTTGAAACAAAAAGAATTCTCTGGCCAATCCAGAGTTAATCAACACATTAAATTAGTCAAAATACTCTGAGCATCTGGATCAATTAAATTCTTAGTAGAAGAGAGGTGAGCATACTGAATGGGCCATTTGAATGCACAGTGGGATTCAAAGCATGTTATGTTGTGTCCTGAATTTGGAATTGGAAACTAGTCTGTCAGGCGCTGAATGTCAGAAAAGTCTTTATCATTTGGGAAGGGTTTAAAGGGGATAAAACAAGGTACACTAGATGACATCAAGATCATCAGAAAATCTATTGAGGGTCCAAGTATAGAACACTGTACCTGCCACTGGCTAATAGGAAAAATTCAGTGAGCTAGTTATTTTGTCTATGCAGCAGTTTGATATTATTTATAAATTCTAAAAAGAGATATTGATTATGTTTATAAACTGATCTGTTCCTCTGGGCATGATACCCTTTGATTGTATTAAATTTAAAGGTTATGTTTGATTGATTAAATTAAGATTAGGGCTTTGATTCAGCCACGTCAGTAGGGCATTGAGTCCCCACCCCCTTGGTGGGCAGACACTCACACAGTAAAAGACACAGCAGAGGAAAAGAGACAGCTCATTAGACACAGCAGAGACCCCAGGAAGAGAGATAAGCCTGGCAGTCTAAAGCTGACCTTGTGAAGAGAACAGAGCAGCTGAACCTGGGAAGAAGTGAGCCCTGGGGAGAGAGATGAGCCTTATGCAGTCTACAGCTGAGATCAGAAGAAGCTGGGACCACGGAGCCTTAAGAGGAAGAAGGAAGGCTGAACCGTTGCAAATATTGCCTGCCATCTTGCTTCAACATGCCACAACAGACTTTGGGTGAGGAAGTACCTTGAGTTGGGATCTTTAGGGCCTTGTGGCTGTAAGTTTCTTCCCCCCAAAATACCCCTTATAAAAGCCAACAGATTTCTGGTACTTTGCATCAGCATCTCTTTGGCTGACTAATTCAGTCTGCAAGGAATGAAACAATCTGTTTGACTTTTAAAAATTAATGTTTTTATTAGAGAAATTGAAGATTTATGTCATGCAGAAAATAGAGAGTTTTCAGTGCTTCATCTGAATTACCTGGTGTGTGAGTGCTGGGAGGACACAGCATAGCTTTATACCTTAACATGTGCTGAGCTCCATCCTTCAGAGCTGTGACTTTCTCTCTCTGGATGATTCTGAGTATTTTCCCACTAAGCTCACTCTGGGAAGAACTCTCCAACCCACCCTATATAAGAAAGAGCTACACCACGTCATGTTCCATTCTCAAAAGCCCTTGTGCCAACACTAAATACTAATGGAACTTGAGTTTTATGGTTTCCTTTTAATTTCAACTATATTAAATATTGTATATGGAGACTACAAAGTTTCTCTCAGTTTGGACATGGAGTTAAGGAACCTAAGACCTTTTGGGCATAGCACTATGGTTCTAGGTCTCTTTCTGCTCCTGTTAAAGATACTGCTCTAGAAAGACAACTCATTTGCAGTTTTACTCGTTCACTGTCCCTATTAAAGTCCCATTTTGATTGCCAGCTCCTCAAGCATATGTTAGTACAGAAACCAACCATTTTTCCCCCATTTTATTAAAACTGCAGGGGAGATGTTTGTGTGGGATGTGGTGGGAGGTGTGGGAGGTGGGCGGCGTGGGAATCCCAGTGGGTTCCGTGTAGTATTTTGGGTAATCTGAGCACCTCTTAAAATATATGTATATATATATATAAATAGAAATTTTTTTTTTAAAAAAAAAAATATTTATATATATATTTTTTTATATAAAAAAAAAAAAAAAAAAAAAAAAAAAAACTGCAGGGGAAAACTCATTTGTTCCTGACTTAAGATTTTTATTGCAGAAAGGTAATGAGATTTCCTTACGCCATACCAGGATCACAATAAATGCTTTCTAATGCTTTCAATAAGCAGTAAGGCCAGATAGATTAGGGAAGGAAACTTAGCATTATATAAAGCTATTGAAAATGTAACCTTCTGAGGCCCAAGAAGTAGCATCAATAATAATAGAGGGCGGATGAGCCAGTGTTCATGGCTGCTGGCTCACTGACGCCTTATGTAATGCATTCTCCTTCTCCCACTTTGCACAGAAAGAGCACGGCTTCGATGGGTCATGCAGTTTCAATGGAATTCATTTGTTTATTCTATTAAAAAGTCAGTTGAATAAATTGTTGGAAATCAGCAGGAGTAATCAAACTGTCTCTGTAAGCGGTTAAAATTCAGGCCCCCATATTTTACATCAGCTCTGCCTTCTGATTAGAATCCCCTTTTCTATCTGGACTGCCTGGCAAACTTCTTCATACTTCAAAATCCAGTTCAGATGGAACTTCCTCTGGGAAGCCTTCTCTGAACACCAAACGTAGAGGAGGACTTCTAATCAGGGAATATTGTGTTTTTATGTTCCAGTGCTCTTCTAAAGGTTGCAACACTTCTCAGGAGGTATTTACCTGGCCTTTGGTGAAATGAAAGACTTCATAGAATTAAAACTACTTGGAAAAATGCCCAGCTAAGCAGTAATCCAACACAGGACTCTACCAATTCTCCTTTGGACCTACCACCTCCTTTGGACAGAGTGTAAGTAAGAATTTCTCTGGCCCTGGAGTCTTCCTATGGAATAGTGTTTTTCAACTGGGAGTGACCCCCCCACTCCAGGAACATTTGGCAAAGTCTGGACACATTTTTTTGTTGTCACAACTTGAAGGGGTGTCACTGGCATCTAGCAAGCAGAGGCTAAGAATGCTGCTAAGTACCCATTATAATATGCACAGAAAGTTCCCCTCCCAACAAACTGTCTAGTCAAGATATCAATAGTGCAGAAGTTGAGAGGCCCTGATTTAGAACAGTAAGAGTTTGAAATGAAAAATGCAAGGGGTCTGGAGCTGCTATTGGGAGGCCTCCAGAATATAAATTCCAATACTCGGGCAGTCGGTGGGGATCAAGGAGACAGAGGTCATGTTCAGAGTCCTGACGGCGACCAAAGCCAGGCCTCCTGGGCTGCCATCACCTCATGAAGTCCTTTGGGTAAGATCCTCAGCTGGGTTGGTCCTGAGTCCCCATCTGGTCAAGGCATCAAGAGTTGAAAGGGCTCTGGAGCACTGACTGTGAAAGAGAGAAACTCACAAGGAATCAAGGTGCAGAAGCGGTACATAATAGTTCTCATTGAATGCGCTACATTGCAACTAGAAAGACGGCTGTTGAGTAGACTAGCCCTTAACTCCTAACAGGACAATCTCTCCTTGCAGGGAATTTTACAGAGAAATGCGAACTACAACCAGATTTCTTGGTGACTCAGAGAAAGGGGTGTTAGCTGGATATGTGTAATGGTTAGCACCATATTCTGCGAGAGCTTCTGTTTCTGATTCCACTGTCATTAAATACACCTACCAAACATTAGGAGAAGGTGGGTGAGGGGAAGCCTCCACCCAAGGTCCTACTCTACATCTCTGCTTATATTTGTTTTCTTCACTGGGGTTCTGTTAAAGATTTCATTTGGAAAAATAAGGGTTCACTATTTACAAAGTTAGAAAATGGTCCTTGTTGTCCACTAGCATAGGCTCCCTCCCTGGTCCAATAACATGCTTCCTGTCTGAGTGGCCTTTCCTCGAGGCTCTAGGCTGAATTCTGATGTGTTCACAGAGGCCTTCTCCTGACAGGGCACCAGGACATAGTCAATCACATGTGGCTTACTAATCTTTAGTTCCTGGCCACCGAGATGAGAATTTTCAGTGTTTTCAGGCTTTGTCAGTTGCATACTGACAGCTCGTCTTTGGAATTATGCTTATCAGTCAATAACCCCATTCATCAGGAGTAGTTTTTTATTAGCTTCACTCTGAGTTGGACCCTTATTCCCAAATTCTTGTGGGAGTATGTGATACATTCCTTATAAACACAACACATCAAATACCAGTGGTTTTTGTTTGTTTGTTTTTTGTTTTTGTCTAAAATGTAGAGCTGGGGGAACCAATGAGAAAACCAAGTGAGAACCTCTCAGGGATTATTAGGAAAAAAAATCAGTTGGGTCACAGTATAAGTAAGGTCACCTTAGCTTATTCTTTTCAGAAGCAGATTTTATGATTGCTATTATTGCCAAGACACCAAGGGAACAGAGGATCAAGCACTTCTTAATTATCCAATATTCCAGGAATTGAGGAATGAGTTGGGAAAACAGCCCTTGACAGCAGGCAGTTCAAATAAGTTGGTGTGAGATTAATATGTTTCAATTACCAATTTCTATGCAAAAGTAGTTAAGGCAATAAATGCTGGCACTCTGTGCTGTAGGCTTATTTTCACTGTATTCTAACATTCTTGGCAGTTTTGCAAATCACCATGAGTTTAAAAACAACAGATAGTTACCTCACAAGGAATTTTTAGCCCCCTCATGCTGGGACTCAAAAGCGATCTCTTCTGCAACTTTAAGAGCCTAACTCTTGGAGTCCGTGATATGTCCACATAGAAACCTAGCAGCTTACTCAAGACCCCCTTCCTGGAGACATATCTCCACCCTGGACCTCTTCTAAGATCTTCTGTCTTAATCACTGACATCTTTCTCATTGAATCGCTCAGTCAGAGCCCAGTGAATTGTCCTTTATACCTTCCTCTCTCTCACTCTCTAATAGCCAAATCATTACCACGGCTTGTTGATTTTGATTCCTAAATAGCTATCAAATCCATACACTTCTCCAATTGCCACTATCTTCCTCAAAACAAACTATCATAATCTTTCACGTGTCGGACTGTAATAGCATCTGCCCTGGTCTCCCTTCTCTCCTTGCTGTACTCCAAGCCCTCCCCACCAACTTCACTTAAAAGGTTTCTATTCCTTCTCTTGATTTAGTCAAGTGCTTACTGAGCCCTCTTCTGTCAGGAGCAGGAGTAAACCAAGACACAGCCTTTGCTCATAGAGCTTAGCCTGGAAGGGAGTACGGAGGTGGGGGAGGAAAGCCATTCATCGAAGAAGCAAACCACTTTTTAAAAATAAAAGGTAAAATTAGACCAGTGGTAAATGCTAAGGAGGGATGAGAACTGATCCCATGAGGGAAGGCTCCCTCTAGGAAGTGATGATTAACCCAGGTGAAGAGGCAGACTGAACACTATCTAACAAGGTGCCTTACATGAGGGAGCCAGGCTGGCTGGAGAAAAACAGAGCTAGTGTGGCTGGAGAGGACATGTAAGTGCCAGGCATTTGGCTATGGTATGGCTTTTTATCTCTAGCCTTAGAGCAATGCGGAGACACTGATAGATTTTATGGTGAGTGTGTGTCATAGTACATTGAATAACCTTTGAGTTTTTATTTGAATTTTGAAAAGATCTCTATGGTTGCAGGGTACCAACTGGATTTGAGGAGCAAGAGAGGAAAAGGAGCAAAAAGGAGGCTGGGGAAGAAGGCTGGGCAGGAGGTGATGGTCTTGTGGATCAGTGTGGTAAAGAGCAGTGGACAGATTTAGTGGTGAAACTAAAAGGACTTCCCATTGCTTTTATGAGAGAGCACATAGGAGGGACATCTGCTCAGCCTTATGAGATCATGGAAAGGTTCCTTTTGCAAGTGAATTTATGCTGTGGCCTTTCCAGAGGAGGTAGGAGTAGGGTAAGAAGATAGAATGTGAAAGGGCTCAGCTATCTGGCTATGAGCTTGTGGACAGCAGCAGAGACAATGTCTTTTTGCTCTTTATCCTCCCAGCCAGGATCTAGCACAGTGGATGGCACATTCTAAGTAATGCATTGTATTTGAATAACCATGAATGAGCTTATGAACTTATATTTGAAATGAGTCTGTTGTCCATCTGATGCCAAGAGTCAAGATCTGTGCCATGCTGCCTCAGGTAATTATTTACATATTTCTATCTCCATTTTACAGATCAGGAAACTAAAATTCAGAGAATTTCAAACCAAGCATCAGAAAAGTGACTCTATGGCAGGATGATCTTTTGGGAAAGGTAGGACTTCATCATACCTGTAGACTTTTAAAGAAGTAGTAAGTTAGAATAAAGCAACATTTTGTTCCAGAATAAATAAGAATTGGGCTCTTGGTTTATGTATTAAAGACTGATTTTAATTTTTGGATCAAGAAGAGGATGGAGGAGTGTTAGTAGCATATTTTTTGAAAGTATGGTTATATATCATCTCCCTAAATGGTGACAACTAGACGTATATTAGTTAGGATAGGCTAGGGGAAAATGTAGGAAAAGAATAAATCTCAAATCTCAGTTTCTTCACATGGCAATGGGTAATTTCTTGTTCATACTGCATGTCCAATGTCCCTTATAGTGCCTCAGGGACCCAGGCTGATGGACACACTGAAACTTCAGCAAATGGCCTCCTTGGTCACCATGAGAGAAGAAAGCAAACCAAAACAACCCGAACATACATACAGGGGCTTTGCATTGCCTCAGCCTAGAAGTGATACACAATACTTCTGCTCACATCTCATTGTCCCAGGGGCTGTATGACCCTGTATGACCATGGAAGAAATGAAAACTGAGTATTTTACCAATTACAGAGTTCCGAATCCCCTTATCGAGGTGATGTGCTTTCTTCCTGATATGGATTTATGCTACTACTGGCCCCACACAAACTATCTCCTTAGAGTGAGGAATGAAATGTTATCTATCTGGCTCTCTTCTCTATCTCACTGATGAAAGTCTGTCTCTTGACTGCACATTTGCCAAGAGCTGATTCATGCTTTGTACATTAGCAGCATTGTTCATCCCTAAAGCAAACTATTTCCTGGCACACACCCCTGATAATAACTGTTCTTCCACACTGACGGCCATTACTTTGCTCACAGTTTCATTTCAGAAAGGATTTGTGCCAATAGCGTAATTTCATCAACTTTGCTCCTATTTTATAAGACATTTGGCAATTGTGTAGCTTACTCTATTTTTGTTATAAGGAATGAAACTTTGAATGATGACTTTGTGGTTTTGGTCTCTTCTTCACTTTTAGTGACTAAACTCATTAATTTTGTACCGAAAGCCATTATTTTGCAGTTGTTCCTGGACAAACTCATTGGTTTACTAGATATTTGCAAATGGCGCACAATTCTCCAGTGGCCTTCTACCAGTACTTAAGCACCATTACAGACCGCATACTGGAAGCAGATATGCAGTAACGTCCAGTCTTCATAGAGCCAATAGCATGATTTTCTTTATCAGCTGCTGCAAAGTCTTCATTTGTCTCAGACATCACTGGAATCGTCTTCCGTCTTCATATTTACTGCATTATTTTGAGGTGTTGTATTTAGGTTCTAGTTTCACCACTACTTTATGCATCAAAGTACCATTTCTGAGCCAGTAATCCCCTTTTGTCATTTGGGGATGTAATGCATCAAAATAATATTAAGAAAAACCTAAATTAAACAAAGAAAACATTACATGCTGGTGACATGAACATACATTAGCCAAGATGCTCAGGACCTATTAGTTAAATGTTAATCAAAATTATCTGATTCCGGGAAGCGGCTGTGGCTCAATCAGTAGGGCTCCCGTTTACCATATGGGAGGCCCCGGGTTCGGTTCCCGGGGCCTCCTGGTGAAGGCAAGCCCGCCCGCACGGCGTGGTTAGCTGACCCAGCGAGCACAAGCAGCAAGGGGGGGATAAATGAATAAATAAATAAAATCTTTAAAAAAAAAAAAAAAAAAAAAAAATTATCTGATTCACGCAGCCCTTTTAACATAGACATACAATTTAAGAATATAATAATTACTAAAAGCATAAGATTCTTGTGAAAATCATAATCAATTTTTACATTTCTAATATAAAATATATACACAATAAACTTACTTCATTATTTCTTTACTCTAAAACTGCTAAACCAACTCCAAAAAGCTTGAAAGATTTTCAGGAATTTCTAGGGATAGCCTGTAGTCTGAGGACCACACTTTGTTATTGTGACTTGGCAGGGATTCATGAAAACTGTGGTCTACCGCCGAGATCTTCCCTTCAAAACTGAAGGTCTTCCTCCCCTGCTGCTAGGAGAGTTGGCAGCTGCCAGCTCTCTGCTGGGCCCCTCTCAGGGAATTCCCTTGGCTGAACAGATCCACCTTGCCTAAGGTCACAGCATTTCTAAGGCAACCCATATCCAACGAGGAGTTGATGTCGGAGTAACACATCTGATGCCCTAATCTCAATCTGCAACAACTTTTAAGGCTCCCCTCAGCTCTAGAGTTCCTCATGGGGTAAACTTAGGTCTTTGTTGTGACTGCACCACAGTCTAACATCCTCCTCTGACCCCACTCTGTCCCCTCCCTCCCTCCCTCTCACCCTGCCAGCTAAGTGCTGATCCTGAGTGCACACCGAGTCAACTTCTTGCACACAAATCTTCAGCTCAGAGCCTGTTTCCAGGCAAACCTGTCCCATGACCTAGGGATGTAAAGATGCCGTAAAGACTCTACCATCCCTAGAAAACTCATATGACAACTTTGGTGGAGGTGTGGCAGATTGGCTCGTGTCTCCCACAAACACACACTCAAGTCCTCAGCCTTGGTCCTGGGGTGGGAACTCATCAGTAAATGGGATCTTCAAAGATCCTGGTAAGATGAGACCAAGTGATCCTATATGACAGGAATCCTTAGGAGAAAATGGAATTTGAACGCAGTGGTAAGAGCAGGAGGAGTGAGGAGGAGACAGGAGACAGACTGCCACGTGACTGAGGACTGCCAGCCAGCCCCCTCCAGAATGCTGCAGACTTTGGAGAAAGTGTGGCCTGCCAATACCTTGATTTTGGACTTCTAGCCTCCAAAACTGTGAGACAATGAATTCCTGCTGCACTTATGCCAACCTGTTTGTGGCATTTGTGTAGCAGTCCTGGCGAGCTAAGGCAGGAGGCTAAGTCTTTCATTCTGCCGTTGGAGGTAAGGGTTAAAATTCAGGTAGGACAATGAGAGGGTCACAGGGATTTAAAGGCTTTGAGTTTCAAAGTGGCCCGATAAAGAGCATATCTCTTCCTTTCCTGAATTTTGTTTTGATGCAGAAATAAAAAAATAAAAGAGTAAGGCTAATGGGAAACCAAAATATAATTTTTACTGATAAAGGCAATATTGGGGAATGCAGCTTTCTAATGCTGAATGCAAGACCTAACAGTCTTTCCCACTCAGTCACAAGCAGAATTTCCTGTTGGGGCAGAGTCTGCTCCTGGAGGGGCAGAGAGAACCTGTGCTTCCTGTGGGAGCAGTTCGCCCAAGCCTTCCCACCACCCTGAGTCCGTGTGAAAGTAATTTAAGTGTAGTGGCTGATACAGCTGCTTTTAGGCCTACCACATTGCTATCTGCTTTTCCTTTGTCACGTCTGTTCTTTTTCCTTTGTTTCTCCTTTTCTGACTTTGTTTGGAATAAACAAGTTTTAAATAATTTTTTGTCCCATTTAGGCAGTTTTAAATTACATCTTTTTGTAATCTTTTAGTGGTTACTGTAGATCACAACATGCATCTTTTACTTAACTCCATAAACTTTCTGTTAATAATTGTACCACTTTCCTAAATGCACTATACTTACAGCAGTTAAATTCCATGGATCCTCTCTCTGCCTCTGTGTGGTGCTGGCCTAGTTCACATAAATAAAAGAGGAGGAAATGATTCTGTATCTCCAACCAGTCATTTGCATGCCTCTGAATCTGTACCGTACACCGGTGGGTTTAGCTTTTTCAAAGCCCATTTGTCATCAGCTCAAATCACAGCACGGAGCAGGGTGGATAGTTTGACACTCTCTGCTTTTGATGGATAGCTTTAAATGACAACGAACATTTCCCCCACAACATAGTACCTGGGGGTGGGACCCCTTGGGGTTGAACAGGTGTTTCCTGTCTGATTGTGATGAGAAGGGCATCAAGGGGGCGAGGCTGAGAACAGGATACCGGCTCCTCATTGCCCCCAGAGTCACCGAGCTCCGCCACTTCCCAGCTTTCCAGCAAGTTAAACTGGGCTTCAATTTCCTCTTCTGTAAAATGGGGTTAAAGACACTTCCCACCTGACAACACTTACGTTATTATGAGGATTAAATGAGCTAATCTCTGGAAGGCACTTAAACACCTCTTGAAAGGAGTGAGGAATTTACAGCTTCTCAAGCCCTGCTGCTCCCAGGGGCCTCCGCAGCCTTCACCCTAGCCCAGCGCCCTTGGTGCCATGGGTGCTGTAGCTGCCTTACCCATCCTCTACCACCCACTCCCCTCATTATTCTCAGGATGCCTCACGGTCCCCCCGCCTTCTTCTTGGACTGCTGGCCATCTTTGCCCTAACGTACCAGTTCCCTTCTTCATGCCCTTGTCGTTTATTCCTCTCCCCCATGCTTGTCTTTTCCTCCCCAATCCTTATTTAAGTCTATCCTATAACATAAGCCAACTCGAATCCTCCTTCTTTTGGAGTCACTGGATAACACGTCTTGCCTGGCTGTGCCTCTCGTCTTCAGCCTTCAGAACCTGCATTAGGCTTCTAGTGCTATTTATTTCTCTGTTCTCTGTTCTCCTCAACGGTGCAGTTGTTTCGCTCCCTCTGTATGACCCCTCTGGCTAGTTAGAAGCTAGTTGAAGATCCAGCGCTGGCTACTTATCTCACAGCTCTGGGGAGCTCTCTTTACAATTCTGCTTGCCAAAAGTCAACAGAGCTTTGCAGTGGGTTATAAAGCTTGCTTTGTTTCCCCTACCTTTCAGAGGAGATAATCACCTACAAACCCTTCCCATTCCCCTTATAAGGACATTTACTTTCTTGAAGACAGTGTTTATAATTCTATTTTGCCCAGCAGTCTCACATAAATTAATATTTAATTTCCAATGGAAATAAATACCTGCCAAGGAAATGCCAGATTTTTTGAGCAATGGAGCTTTAACATCCCAGATGTCATCTGCATTTGCCTTCTATGAAATACACCTTCCCTTTACTGCAATTTTTGTAGGGAGTGGAGGGGCAATTTTATATGGTGCTGAGGACTCTTGCTTGCAAGCCAGACAGGCCGAGTTTGAATCCTAGTGCCACAAGGCTTTGAGCAAATTTCTTACCCCTTCAAGCCATAGGGGATTATTTGTAAAATAGAAATAAGAATAGCACCTCCCTCCTAGGCTCTTTGTGTATTAAATGAGCTAATGTCCACAAGGTACCTAGCACAGTGCCCTAGCTGTGAGATCTTCTCCATGAATGTTAGCTATTGCTGCTGCTACTACAAGCTTTTGTCCTATTAGCAGACACTCCCTTCACTTCACAGAGGGGACCACCCTGAAGTGTTCTGATTTTCCTCCCCTCCGCACTCCCCTGCGCCTAGGCTTTGAGACAGATGCTTGTGCTCAGAAGAGCTGCCTCCTCGGATGCCACTTGCTGTAAAATCACTGGTTTTAGAAAAGGCCAACGTGTCTCCAGGCTTTGCCTTTGACATGACCGGGAAACTCTCATATGATTCTAACCCCCTCGATTACTTCATTCCTCCAGTGTAAACCAAACAGGGACGTAAAGCATTTCCTGGTGCTGCGTAAGGTTGATGCCTAGTTTGGCAGGAATTGCACCCGATAAATTCTGTGATTTTAAAATGTTTTCACAGATGCTGTTAGGTCTCCTTTTCTTTGATCTCTTGGTTCACTTTCTTTTCCTAAATATAAAATGTAGCTCATGTTAAGCAAGAACTTCAATTATTTTTATATCAAGGTTGCAAGTATAATTTATATTCTGTAACAGCTTCTACTGATTGGCAAAGGCCATTTGGAGACCTGGATTGAACACAGTTCTGGGGCTTTGGTGGGAAAGCGTAGTTGTCCAATTATGGCATTTGTTGTGGGCACGAGAATCAAGGTGGGATGAGATGCTTGTCTGGTGTGTGCCGAATGTCACCGTTTTCCAAGGCCTGCGTCCTTGATCAGAGCCCTGTGGGGTGAACCAGGCATCCCAATGGCCTTTGTTCTGCCTGAATATGAATGCCAAGAGTGGCTCACACGAGCTCACCAACCTCATCTCACGTCTGAGGAGTCTTTACTTCAAGCCCAGGGAGAGAAGTAAGAGACCGTGATCAACGAAACCAGATGAAAATTGACAGACGTTTATTGGGAAACAACTCGAAAAGATTTTAGGATACAAAATGGCATCTACTACAGATTTTCTTCTTTTTCAATGTCATCATATTGACATTAACCCAGATCTACCTCATTCCTCTCTTTTCCGGGGGAGATATAATTTAGACACCGAAATATTAGCACTGTCAAGCAGCATATATGATTTCTAGGGACAAATGGGACCGATTATTAGAATTATCATGGCCCCAGGAATTCCAGCCTGGAGGTGACAGCACAGCTCTCCTCTCTCAGGGCCCCTCATGATGACTGGACCCCAGCTATCAAGCTCTCGAGTGCTGGATCTAATCCTGGCTGATGTGAGCAGTGCTTAAGCTTAGTATATGTAGGTGAGTTAAAATGAACAGGACCCACGCAACGGCACGTGCATGTGCGTGTGTAAGGGGGACTTCTTGCGTGTGGGGGAGAGACTTCATGATTTTGTAGTGCAGCTGCACACTTACTGCTATGATTCTGCATATTCATTCAAAGATATTCACTGAGTGCCTAGTTTGTGGGAGGCCCTCCTCTCCAAGGCGCCCTGCCGACTCTGCAGTGTGGGCCGAGAAGAGGCCGTCCCTGAAAGCTCGCCTTCTCTGCATCGCCCAGGAGCCACCTGGGCAAGGCCACCAGCACCTCCTATCCGCCCTCCCCCGGGCTTGTCCTTTGTCCGCAGAACTGCTCCCCCGTGCCTTGTTCCGACCACTCCCAGCGGAGTCATCATCTCCCGTCAAAACGCGATCGCCTCATCCCCAAGCTCCAGACCTTCGACCTGCTCCGGGCTTCAGTGCCTGGAATCTGCTTGTTGCTTCTCGATCGTTAGGTACAGCTGAACCCTCCACTTAGGGTTCTCGGCCGTCTGCTGCCCTGAGCCCCAGGCCCCCCTTCCACACACCTGTGCTTGGCTAAGTCCTACTTATCATCCTAAATCAGACATCTGCTTCTTTGGGAGCCCTTCCCTGACGTGCCCCCAATGTTCTGTCCCCACTGAGTGCCATGACTTGTACTCACCCATGTGATGGTCGTTTCTCCTTTAGAATAAGCCGCCGAGGGCAGGGATCAGCTTTGCTCCTTCATCACTGTAACAGCAGTGCCTACCACCGAGGTCTCAGGGAGTATTTGTTGTTTGAACTGAGTTGAACTAAACTGAGTGGTCTGCTAGACCACTAAATTGAGTGCTGATTCTGTGCCCCCAGGTCTGTTTGGGAAGACAGAATTTGGATGTCAAAATCTAACTAAGAAGAGCTGATCAGCCTTCTTAGTGCAAGCAATAGAACCTAACTCTGACTAACATAAAGAGACAAGGAATTACTTGAGAGGATGTTCAGATGACAGAATTACAAAGAGGGCAAGAGAACTAGATGTGGAGGTTATGTAGTTAGGGCTGCAGCCAAAATCACAGCTCACACCTGGTCCAGGAGGGCACCACTGCCACTCTGCTGAGCTCTTAGGTGCCATCGCTGGCGCTGCCAGGACTTCTGGCACTGGGCACAGGATGCTGCCCTAACCAGCTGCCCCTGGAAATGCTGTGCTGCCTTGGCTGCCACTGCTGGGACCTTCTGACACCACACTTGATTCTCTTTTCTCCCTCCTTCTTGGAGAGGCAATGTGGGGTTCTGATTCAATTTTCTAGCTGTGTATTCTTGGACAAATGATTTAATCTTTCTGTGCCTCAGTTTCCTCATTTGTAAAATGCAGTAGTATTAATACTCATTCCATAGAATTGTGAGAATTACATGTTAAAACATTCAGAGTACTTAGAAGCATGCCAGGCACGAATAAACGCTCTGTAAGTGTTAACTATTATTATTAATGTTATGATGATGATTCAAAGCTGAGGGTGGATTGTCTAATGGGCACAGTCTAGGCTACAAATCCCTGTTCCATTTGCAAGAGAGCCTAGAGGTGCCTATCTGCTGTTTTAAATTTCTCTAATGGGAGGCGAACGCTGCCTCCCAACAAGACTGGTTCTCCAGTCGTAGGATAAGGGTTTAGAAGATGACAGTCAAGAACCAAAAGGGAAGAAATAAAGAAAAGGTAGATAGAAAGGAAGGAAAAAGGAAAGGGAGGGAGGGCAGGGGGAAGAAGGAAGGAGAGCAGGAAAGAAAGAAGGAAGAAAAAAGAAAATTTAGAGAGAAAGGAAGGAGAAAGGAAAAAGACTAATGCTTACCATAGTCTACCATTTTGGGTACTCTATACCAATACACACTCTTTCAAAATTTGCATTTCTAATATAACACATGCATCCTCCCCCAACATAATGTAAAAAATTCTTCTATAAAACCAAAAATGGACACTTCAAATGTAATTAATTTCTGCCTCAAACAACAAGCCTAAAACCACTGGGAGAAGTACTTTGCTACGATGAACTTGTTTTGGTATTACGTAAGCTTTGTGGACTAAATTGAAGATAAGTCATCAGCAGCATGGCCTAACAAGAAATAAGGATGGAAAGAGAGGAAACTAAAAAGAGAATGGAAATATATGCATGCCATATTGAAGAGGAGGTTCTTATTTCTGCAGCTGTTGAGATTTAAGACTGCCAGGTCTCTTATGTGAGAATGGTGCCTGGTGGCTACGGCCTCAACCCCTTACACATAGTTTGAAAATGTGTCCTGAGCACATGGTGGATTCCCTGTGTAGGACGCTGGTTAGTGGTGTGAGGACTGCTGTGGGTTGAGTGGAAACCCCTGGAACTGTCACGTCTTAACATAGCAAATCAAAAGCAATACCACATCCCTGGGAATAATCAGAGCTTAGGCCCACTTTAAAACACAGGGGCTCAGTGCATGGGTCTTGTACTCTTTATGTTTTATTTATTCTTAAGTACTTTATTCTTTTTGAGGCTATTTGAATGGAATTTTATTCTTAATCTTATTTTTTGATTCATTGCTCATAGTATATACAAATACAATTAATTTTTGACTATCAATTTCATATCTTAAGACCTTGAAAAACCTGCTTATTAGTTCAAGTAATTTTTCTTGTGGATTTCTTAGCATTTTCTATATTCAATATTATGTCATCTTTTTTTTTTTACTTTATTTTGTACATTTAATAATTGAAAATATAAACAATTAGAAACTAAAAAGTAAACACAGATGAATAAATATATACATTTCTCAATGAAATATAATGGATACATTTTTTTTTTTTAATTCAAACAATATGTTACACAATATGTTTGGTTCATAGTAATGCAGTCATACAGTATTTGTCCTTTTGTGTCTGGCTTGCTTCACTCAACATAATGTCCTCCAGGTTCATCCATGTTGCCATATGCTTTATGACTTCATTTCTTCTTACAGCTGCATAATGTTCCATTGTGTGAATAGACCACAGTTTGTTTATCCATTCATTCATTGATGGACACCTGGGTTGTTTCCAACTTTTGGCAATGGTGAATAATGTGGCTGTGAACATTGGTGTGCAGATGTCTGTTCGTGTCACTGCTCTCAGTTCTTCTGGGTATATACCCAGTAGTGGTATTGCAGGGTCACATGGCAAGTCTGTATTTAACTTCTTTAGAAACTGCCAAACAGTCCTCCATAGTGGTTGTACCATCCTGCATTTCCACCAACAGTGAAGAAGTGTTTCTATCTCTCCACATCCTCTCCAACACTTGTAGTTCTCTGTCTTTTTAATAGTGACCATTCTGATAGGTGTGAAATGATATCTCATTGTAGTTTTGATTTGCATTTCCCTAATCATGAGTGATGTTGAGCATTTCTTCATGTGTTTTTTTGCCATTTATATTTCTTCTTTGGAGAAATGTCTATTTAAGTCTTTTGCCCATTTTTTAATTGGGTCATTTGTCTTTTTATTGTTGAGTTGTAACATCTCTTTATATATCCTGGATATTAAACCCTTATCAGATATGTGATTTCCAAATATTTTTTCCCATTGAGTTGGCTGCCTTTTCACCCTTTTGACAAAGTCCTGTGAGGTACAAAAGTGTTTAATTTTGAGGAGGTCCCATTTATCTATTTTTTCTTTTGTTGCACGTGCTTTGGGTGTAAGGTCCAAGAAACCATCACCTACTCCACGGTCTTGAAGATGTTTCTCTACATTTTCTTCTAGTAGTTTTATGGACCTCGCTTTTATATTTAGATCTTTGATCCATTTTGAGTTGATTCTTGTATAGGGGGTGAGATAGGGGTCCTCTTTCATTCTTTTGGTTATAGATATCCAGTTCTCCCAATACCATTTGTTGAAGAGACTTTTTTTCTCATTAGCATGAGCTTGGTAGGTTTGTCAAAAACCAGTTGGAAAAAAAAAACAAGAACAGTTGACTGTATAGGTGAAAGTTTATTTCTGGGTTTTCAGTTCTCTTCCACTGATCGATGTGTCTATCTTTATGCCAGTACCATGCTGTTTTGACCACTGTAGCTTTGTAATATGTTTCAAGGTCAGGCAGCGAAATTCCTCCCATGTTGCTCTTCTTCTTCAGAATGCTTTTGGCTATTCGGGTGCACTTACCCTTTCAGATGAATTGGTAATTGCCTTTCTCTAATTCTGTAAAGTAAACTGTTGGGATTTTGATTGGTATTGCATTGAATCTATAAATCAGTTTAAGTAAGATAGACATCTTCATGATATTTATTCTTCCAATCCATGAACATGGAATGTCTTTCCATTTGGTTAGGTCTTTAAAAATTTCTCTTGGCACTGTTTTGTAATTTTCTGCATATAAGTCCTGTACTTCTTTGGCTAAATTAACTCCTAGGTATTTGAGTCTTTTTGTTACTATTGAAAATGGAATTTTCCCCCTGATTTCCTCCTCAGGTTGTTCAGTCCTAGTGTACAAAAACATTACTGATTTTTGCGTGTTGATCTTGTATTCTGCCATTTTGCTGAACTCATTTATTAGTTCAAGTAGCTTTGTCATGGATACTTCATGGATACTTCAGGATTTTCTAAGTACAGGATCATGTCATCCACAAACAGTGAGAGTTTTACTTCCTCTTTTCCTATTTGGACACCTTTAATTTTTTTTTCTTGTCTAATTGCCCTAGCTAGAACTTCTAGAACAATGTTGAATAACAATGGTGACAGTGGGCATCCTTGTCTTGTTCCCAATCTTAGAGGGAAAGCTTTCAACCTTTTCTCATTGAATATGATGTTGGTTGTGGGTTTTTCATATATGCCTTTTATCATATTGAGTAATTTTCCTTCTATTCCTATCTTTTGAAGTGTTTTTATCAAGAAAGGATGCTGGATTTTGTCGAATGCCTTTTCTGCATCTATTGAGTTGATCGTGTGTTTTTTTCCCTTCAATTTGTTAATGTGGTGTATTACATTGATTGATTTTCTTATGTTGAACCAGCCTTGCATACCAGGAATAAATCCCACATGGTCATGATGTATAAGTCTCTTAATATGCTGTTGGATTCGATTTGGAAGTATTTTGTGAGAATTTTTGTATCTATGTTCATTAGAGAGATTGGTCTGTAATTTTCTTTTCTTGTAGACTCTTTATCTGGCTTTAGGGTGACGTTGGCTTCATAAAATGTGTTGGGTAATTTTCCCTCCTCTTCAATTTTTTGGAAGAGTTTAAACAGGATTGGTGTTAATTCTTTTCAAAATGCTTGGTGGAATTCACCTGTGAAGACATCTGGTCCGGAACTTTTCTTTGCTGGGAGATTTTTGATGACAGATTCAATCTCCTTAATTGTGATTGGTATGTTAAGTTCTTGTATTTCTTGTAGCGTCAGTGTAGGTTGGTTGTGCGTTTCTAGAAATTTGTCCATTTTATCTAGGTTGTCTAGTTTGTTGGCATATAGTTTCTCATAATATCCTCTTATGATTCTTTTCATTTCTGTGAGGTCATTTGTAACTCCCTCGCTTTCGTTTCTGATAGTATTTATTTGCATCTTCCCTCTTTTTTCTTTGTTAGTCTAGCTAGGGGTGTGATGGTTAGGCTAATGTGTCAACTCGGCCAAGTAGTTGTGTCCAGGTGTTTGTTCCAGTAAGCACTGGGCTAATTGTAATACAAGAGCATTTATGGACTTCAATCACCAATGAGTTTACTGCGTGGATGGCTGATTACATCTGCATCAATCAGGGAGATTACATTATCAATGGGTGGTGCTTTTATCCAATCAGTTGAATGACTTAAAAGTGGAAGTGATTTCAACATTCAGAGAGAATTTCCCAGCTCATTGTTGGACAGGCAACTTCTCCCAGAGACTCATCAACGATCTTTCATCGGGCTTTCATCGGAGCCCCTGGTTTGCAGCCTGCCTGAGGAACCTGGACTTGAACGTCCTCACGGTCGTGTGAGAGACTCTTTTAGAGTTCCATATTATTCACAGATATCTCCTGCTGATTCTGTTTCCCGAGAGAACCCTGACTAATACAAGGGGCTTGTCAATTTTATTGATCTTCTCAAAGAACCAGCTTTTGGTTTTGTTGATTTTCTCTATTGTTTTTCTGTTCTCATTTTCATTTATTTCTGCTTTAATATTTATTATTTCTTTCCTTCTGCTTGCTTTGGGATTGGTTTGCTGTTCTTTTTCTAGTTTCTCTAGTTGTTCAGTTAAATCTTTAAGTTTAGCTCTTTCTTGTTTTATAATATAGGCATTTAGGGCTATAAATTTCCCTCTCAAGATTGCCTTCGCTGTATCCCATAAGTTTTGATACGTTGTGTTCTCGTTTTCATTTATCTCTATATATTTACTGATTTCACTTGCAATTTCCTCTTTGACCCACCGATTATTTAGGAGTGTGTTGTTCAGTCTCCACACATTTGTGAATTTACTTTTTTCCTGTCTATTACTGATTTCTAATTTTATTCCATTATGATCTGAGAAGGTGCTTTGTATAATTTCAATCTTTTTATATTTATTGAGAGCTGAATTGTGACCTAACATGTGGTCTATCCTGGAGAAAGATCCATGGGCACTTGAGAAGAATGTATAACCCGCTGAGTTTGGATGCAGTGTTCTGTATATGTCTGTTAGGTCTAACTTATTTATCATATTGTTCAAGTTCTCTGTTTCCTTGTTGATCTTCTGTCTAGTTGTTCTATCTAATGATGTGAGTGGGGTGTTGAAGTCTCCAACGATTATTGCAGAAATGTCTATTTCTCCCTTCAGTTTTGCCAGAGTTTGTCTAATATATTTTGGGGCACCCTGGTTAAGTGCGTAGATATTTATGACTGTTATATCTTCCTGGTGGATCATCCCTTTTATTAATATATAATGGCCTTCTGTATCTCTAATAATTTTTTTGCATTTAAAGTCTGTTTTGTTTGATATTAATATAGCTACCCCTGCTCTTTTCTGGTTACTATTCACGTGGAGTACCTTTTTCCAACCTTTCACTTTCAGCCAGTTTGTATCTCTGGGTCTAAGGTGAGTTTCTTGTAAGCAGCATATGGATGGTTCATGTCTTTTTACATTCAATGATATTACTGTAAATGTACTATTTACTTCCTCCATTTTATTCTTTGGTTTTCATAGGTCATCTTGTTTTTGTCTTTCTTTTTACTCTTTTGGTTATTCTTTCTGCTATTTTTTCTTCTATACTCTCCAAGCCTCTCTCTCCTGTCTTTTTCTTTCAGGTTCTAAGGCTTCCTTTAATATTTCCTGCAAATGTGGGTTCTTTTTTGCAAACTCTCTTAGTTTCTGTTTGTTTGTGAATATTTTATACTCACCTTCATATCTGAAGGACAGTTTTGCTGGATAAAGAATTCTCGGCTGGCAGTTTTTCTCTTTCAGTTTCCTAATTGTATCATACCACTGTCTTCTCACCTCCATGGTTTCTGAAGAGAAATCTACACTAAGTCTTACTGGATGTCCATTGTACATGATCGTTTGCTTCTCTCTTGCTGCTCTGAGAATTTTCTCTTCATCTTTGACATCTGACATTCTGAGTAGTATATGTCTTGGCATAGGTCTATTTGGATTTATTCTGATTGGGGTACAGTGTGCTTCTTGGACATGTAAGTTCATTTCTTTCGTGAGAGTTGGGAAATTTTCAGCTATTATTTCCTCAAATATTCTTTCTGCCCCTTTTCCCTTCTCTTCTCCTTCTGGAACTCCCATGACAATTATGTTGTTGCATTTTGTATTGTCATTCAACTCTCTGAGCCTCTGCTCAATTTTTTCCATTCTTTTCTCTCTCTGTTCTTTTCTCTCTTCAATTTTAGCTGCTCTGTATTCAGTATCACTTATTTTTTCTTCTACCATTTAGAGTCTGCTGTTGTGTGCCTCAAATGTGTTTTTGACCTCATGTATTGTATCTTTAATTCCCATGAACTACTTTACTTTTCTGTTCAGGATTTCAAATTCTTCTTTGCCTTTGCTCAGTGTCTTCTTGATGTCATTTATCTCTTTAACTGTATTGTCTTTCAACTCATTAATTTGATTTTGGAAATTTGTGCTCATCTCACTGATCTGTTCTCTCAAATTCTGCATCTCTTCTGAGACTTTGATGTATTCCTTTTCTTGGGCCATGTCTTCTATTTTCTTAGTATGGCTCGTAATTTTTTGCTGGTGTTTAGGCATCTAGTTAGGATGTATTTTACTCAGATGCTTAATCTCTTTCTCTTTTATAGGGATTTAGTGGCAGGAGGCTGTGAGTTACTACAGCTTTTTGATTTTTGGCTCGACCTGGATTGTTAGGATTGTCCTGCTGGTTGCTCAAAACTGGGCACTGGACCCAGTAAATGGTTGTAGAGTCACTTCCTAGGGCCTTGGGCAGGGAGACTATAGAGGCCAGGAAAAGCCTCTCCTACTTATTTTTAATTTTCTTATGTGCACGTCCTTGGTCTGCCAGGAGATGGCGCTCTTTGGAAGCTCTCAATTCAATGCCTGGTCAGAGTGTATTTGTTGTGACACAGACCAGATCAATGTGATAGAGCTTTCTGTCTGGAGGCTAGGAGCCTTGTAATCCAAACTTTCTGAGAAGTTCTCCAGTCTTCTCTGGCATCCCCCTCCCTTTTTTCAGCTGGGAAATATTTCACTCCCCTCTGAGTCCTCAACAATCAGTCCCTGTTAGTAGAGGAGGAGATTGGGAGGTTTGTATATCCTCCAAGGCAAACAATGGTGCAGCCCCACCCAGCCTGAAAGTGCTCTCGGGACAGGGCAGTCCAAACCTGCAAGTCAAAAACTGAGTCAGCCCGAGTCAGCCCCAGAGTCTCTCTCCCCTCTCCTGTGGAGTCCTCAGCAATTAGTTCAGGCTAGAAGAGAGGGAGATTGCAAGGGTTGGATTTCTCCAGTCCTTCACCAGCTTCCAGGGCAAACCACTGTGTTGTCCCACCTGGCCTGGAAGGGCCCGTGGGGCACCGCAGCCCAAATTTGTGGGTCAGAACTTGAGTCAGCCTTAGGCTGTGTCCCTCTCTCTCCCCTTTCCTGGGGTGGTAGATCCCTGGAGCCCCCTTTGTCTGTAGTTGCAGGCCCAGAGGCTCAAGAATTCTAAAGAGTCTTTAGTGTGGGGGAGGGTGCCAGCAACAGCAGTCGCTGCTGGTTCCAACTCACGATTCTGTTGTCGCAATTTCCCTCTTTTGTCCCTCTCTCCTCTGGGTGGTGTGCAGCCTTCACCTGCTGTCCTAAACCCTAGAAGATCTTTTTTAGGGCTGTTTCAGCCTGTCCTCTAGCTATTTTTCTGTAGAAGAGATTCTCGTGTCTTACTAATCCGCCATCTTCCTGGAAGTCCCTCTATGTCATCTTTGAATAAAAACAGTTTTAGGGGAGCAGGTGTAGCTCAGTGGTTGAGGAACTGCTTCCCGTGTACAAAGTCCTGGGTTCAATCCCCAATACCTCTAGGAAAAAAAAAAAAATCAGTTTTATTTGTCATTCTTTCCAGTCTTTATATCTTTACTTTCTCTTTCTTATATTCATGCACTGGCTAGAAACTCCAGAAAAATGTTGACTAGAAATGGTGAGAGTGAAGAACTTTACCTTGTTCTGAAACTTAAAGGGAAGTATTTTGTTTTTCACTATTAACTCTGGTGGTAGCTATAGTTTTTGTAGATATATTTAATCAGTTTGAAGAAGCTCCTTTCTACTTCTAGTTTGCCAAGAGGTGTAATGAAGAATAAGAGTGAGGAGGTAAAGGTGGAGGTGTGGAGGAGAAAAAGGAGAAGGAATATGGGATGCTGGATTTCAAGTGCTTTTTCTGCATATATTGAGATGATCATATGGTTTTGTCCTTTTTTCTACTAATATGTTACATTACATTACTTGATTTTGATTTTCAGGTGTTAGATCAACTTTGCATTCATGGGATAAACCCTATTTGATCATGGAGTATAATCCATTACTGGAATTAACTTGCCAATAGTTGGCGACACCATTTTTCATCGACAGTGGTGTTCCAAAGTGGCTTGCAACAACTCGTGAGAGGAAATGATGCACATCTGTCCTCAAGTCCACGTTCCACGACATTGGTTGGCAGGTTGAAATAGGCTCTGCTGGAGGAGTTACACATGGTCCTTGGCAGATGCTACTCATCAGGGTTCCCCATCTCCCCCTGCCTCAACACTGCCCACCTCCCCCAGGAAAGCGATTGTTAAACACTTACCAGAACACAACTGTCCACATCCACGTGTGCTATAGGTCTGTCGTTTTCTTGTGATATTTTTCTTTTATAAGACTGCTGCCTTATAAAATGAATTAAGAACGGTTCCCTTCTCCTCTCTTTTCTGAAACAGTTTGTGTAAAACTGGTATTTTTTCTTCCTTAAATGTTTGACAGAATTCCTCAGGGAAGACATCTGGGCTTGAATTTTTCTTTGTGGGAAGATTTAAAATGACTAATTCAATGTCTTTACTTGATATCGTATTATTCAGATTTTTCTGTTTCTTCTTGTGTCAATTTTGGTAATTGTTTCTAAGAATTTGTCCATGTTCTCTAAGTTGTCAAATTTATTGGCTTAAAATTGTTCATAGTATTCCCTTGTAATCCTTTAAATCTATGTAGGATCTTTAGTCATTCCTCATTTTGGTAATTTGTGCCTTCTTGCTCTCTCTTTTTTCTTGTTCAGGCTACCTAAAGTTTTATCAGTTCTGTTGATCTCTTCAAAGAACCAAAATTTTAAAAATTTCTCTATTGTTTTTCTGTTTTCTATTTCATTGGTTTCTATTCTGATTTTATTATTTTCTTTCTTCTACTTTCTTTGGGTTTGTTTACTCTCCTTTTACTAGGTTCTTAAAGTAAAAACTTAGATTATTGAGTTTAGATATTTCTTCCTTTCTAGTATAAATATTTAAAGCTATAAATTTCCTTTTAAGTGCTGCTGTAGCATAGTTTTTAATTTCATTATCTTTTTTTTTTCTATTTTGAAGCAATCACAAACTTTAAGAAAAGTTTTAAGTAAAGTTCAAAGAAATGTTTTTCTGAGCCATTTGATTGTTAGCTGCCAAGCTGATGCCTCACTGTCCACTAATGCTTCAGTCTGCATTTCCTACAAATGAGAATATCTCTTCGTATCCCCGAAACAAGCATCAAAGTCAGGAAATCATCACTGGTCTGTTACTACCATTCAGCTTACAGATGCCACTGCAGTTTGCCTGTTGTCCTCATATTCTTCTTCATAGCAAAAGGATCCAGGTCGGAATCACAAATTGCATGTAATTTTTTAAAAAACAATTTATTGAAGTGTATCATTCATACATGAACATATATAAACTATAGGTGTTCTGTAAACATCGTGATCTTACAAAACAAACATGCATGACATCACACAGGGCTCCCACACATCACCCCCAACAAACACCCCGCATTGTTGTGAAACATTTGTTAACAAATCATGAAAGAGCATCATCAAAGTACTACTACCAACTATCTTCCATATCTTCCTCCTCTATACATTTTTTTAAAGATTTATTTATTTCTTTATTTATTTTTGTCCATTTTTACCCCTCCCCCCATTTTTGCTGTTTCTGTGTCCATTCGCTGTGTCCATTTCCTGCCCTCTCTTATCATCCTTCTCCTCCTGTCTTCACTGGGATTCTATCCTTGGAATCTCCGATGTGGGAGAGAGGCATCTTACTGCCTGCGCCACCTTAGTTCCTAGTTTTTTGGTGTG
This sequence comes from Tolypeutes matacus, assembly GCA_026826555.1. Lineage (NCBI taxonomy): Eukaryota > Metazoa > Chordata > Mammalia > Cingulata > Chlamyphoridae > Tolypeutes > Tolypeutes matacus. The sequence goes on along the minus strand of JAKSZT010026446.1, from coordinate 12,145,913 downwards.
TCTTATCTTGGCTCTCCCTTGTGTCACTCTCCTGTTACGTCATCATGTTGCTGTGTGGCTCGTGGGGCCTGGCGGCTCACCTGCACACAGGGCCTGGTGGCTCACCTGCACACGGGGCCTGGCAGCTCATCTGTGCGTGGGGCAGGAGGTCCTGGGGATTGAACCCAGGTCCCTCCATAAGGGAGACGGACACCCAACCACCTGAGCCACATCTGTCCCCTGCTATATCTCTTAAGGTTGACCAAAGATACCAAAAGTTATAATCTTTTCCCATATAGGATGATCATATAATAAATCAGGCTTAGTTTATCACCAGCATTCTAAAAACCAGACCTAGGGAGAAAAACTTGGTCTGGGGACACATGCATGGTTTCTAATGTAGCTAATGTTTAGCTTACACTGATTATCACAAAATCAGGACAGCGAGAACATTTGCATTGCATGTAATTTCTATGTCTATATTCTCTTTCAGTCTGGAATAGTTCTTTATTATTTTCTTGACTTTCATTACCTTGATAATTTTGGAGACTACAGGTCAGTTATTTTTTAGAATGTCTTTCAGTTTGGGTCTTCTCCATGTAGCCGTGTGACTAGATGAGGGTTATGTATGTTGGGCAGGGATATTCCAGAATTCTGGAGCTGTATTCTTGTCTTTGCATCCAACTTGGGGGCAGTCCATTTTGATTAGTCCCCATTCCTACTGACATTCACTCTGATCACTTGACTAAGGTGTTCTCTGCCAGGCTTCTCTGCAAAGTTACTCTTCCCTTTTCAATTAATAAATATTTTGTCAGGAAGTACTTTGAAACTATTTAATAATCCATTATTTATTAAACTTTCAAATTATTCATTTATGTATATCTGTATAGACTCATGGTTTCTTACTTTATTAGATCTGTTACTACCACTGTTAATTTTGATGCTCAGTTGTGTCCAGTTTAGTGAGAGCTCTTCAAGCTGGCTCCTGAGTCCTATTGACGTATCCCCATCATTCTTTGAGCACGTTCTTGCTTTCTGGCATAGCAACATGCTCCAGGCTTGTCTTGTTTTTTCCCTACCCCAGTCCTGGAATCCGACAATTCTCCGAGGAGCCCTGTTTCATTTTCAATGGAGAATGGTAATTAAAAGTCAGTATTTGGCCACTAAGTGTGCTCATTGCTATTGGAATGTCTCTACTACCAGTCTCTCCCTGTGGACAGAGCTAGGGAATATATAGAGACACATATGTGGTATATATATAATATATATAATATATATAATATATATAGACACACACATATATACATAGACATTTATACATCTGTATATATATATGTATATATGCATATATACACACACACACACATTTGTACCTGGATTTCTTTCTTATATGTCTATATATACATTCAGGCCATGTGTTCTCACCAATATCTCCAATTTCAATGCGATATCATTCACACTTTTTTCTCTTTCAATATTTGCAATTCCTTCCTCCAGCAGCAAGAAACATAACTCCTGTTTTCTGTAACGCCGTTCCTTCGCCGATCACCCCCTTTGTTTTTTTTTTTATTGTTTTTTTTTTTTTTTTTTTTTTTTTTTTTTTTTTTTTTTTTTTTTTTTATAAATCCCTCTTTGTTTTTTGTTTTTTTTTTAAGATTTTATTTATTTATTCATTTATCCCCCCCTTGCTGCTTGTGCTCGCTGGGTCAGCCAACCACGCAGTGGGGGCGGGCCCACCCCCACCCCCACCCCCACCCCCACCAGGAGGCCCCGGGAACCGAACCCGGGGCCTCCCATCCCATATGGTAAACGGGAGCCCCACTGATTGAGCCACAGCCGCTGCCTGATCACCCCCTTTGTGTATCGCCAGTCTCCCATCTCCGCCACGTCCTCCTGCACTTTGACGCCCTCCTCGCCGCTCTCAGGCTCTCAGTCCCATGCCAGGACACCACTAGGCTCCGACTCCCAGCACCAGTTGCACCCCCTCCCGCATTCTACTCGTGCTCAGACTCCCCAGGCTGAAGTGCTCCTCTGCACGGGTGCTCCCTCCAGCACCTGGTCACGGCACCTTGCACTTGGCCATTGCCCTCTGCCCCATCCCCCGCCTGGTCACGGCCCTCAGCCCCTCGGGCTTTAACCCCTTGCATGGGGTTTCCCACACTCCACGCTGGCTGCCCTTTGTGCAGTTGTCGTCTGTCCCTCTCATCTTTACCCGATGACCCTCTCACGCCCCTTGGGCTTGCACTCTGCAGGCCGGGCTGCCCACCGCAGAGCTTCCCTTCCTACCGGCTTGACCCTGACTCCTCCTTAGGCGCTGCCACCTCATGGGCACCCTCCTCACTCTGCTTGGGCCCCTGCACACCGGACCAGACATCCTCATCCTCCTGCACGAGGCCGTGCTCAGCCCACTCCCCTCTGCCTGCCTTCCTGGGCCCTGGCTAGTGGCCCAAGGCTTCAGGTGTTCAGTGAGGAAAGGGAAGAGAGAGAAGCACATTTAGCCTTTTTTATTATAAAAGTATTTATTGAAAACATGCAAAAATAGAAAAAAATAAAAGGAGGAAAACAACTGGCCATAACATGCAGAGATTCCCCAGTGAGAATCCAGTGATCACTATTTTGCTGTATTTTCTTTCTCTTTTTCCTGTGCGTGTATATCTTTATCTAACCCTAATCTATATTCCTATTTCTAACTTGTGTCTTTATGAATATTAGGTGTGTTAGTCGTGCTTAAAGCTAGAAAACAAAAGTGGTGTGGACCTTAGAGAACAAAACACCTTTGTATTTTTGAGGCTGAGGCTTTTTCTGTGACAATCAGGACTATTTTATTTAACAAAGTCTGGAACTCCATCTGGGTTTTACTGAGGATTTTGGTCAAGGAATTGGCATAGGGACTGAGCCAGCCCTTCTTGCCTACTCTGCCAAGAGGCATTCCAGCTATGATAAGAGGTTAACAACTCTCTTATTTGGAATGCTCATAAAAGCATTTTATACAGATGGTTAAGTGTTAATAAACATTTAAATATGAGAATAAGTGATTTAATGTATTTTTTCTCTAGTCTTCTAGGGTAGTAGACATCTTAATAAGCATGTACTTAGGTTTAAAGCAAGAAAAAATCATCAGGAAGCTTAAAAATGCTTTGTGAATTTAACTAAATTTCCCTAACAGGTTCAAAACACATATCTTCCAGGCAAGGAATGGAAGTAAATAGCCAGGGTTTAAATAATGTTTTACTGGACTTACATCTGCTTTGCTTTTTGTTACTGTCGATTTGTGTGCTTATCATCTAACCATGTAAAATACAGATGTGTACTTAGAGAGATACACGTAACTAAGAGCAACGTACTTACCGTTTTCTAGACCTGTTGGCGCCCTTCTGAGCGAGGCAGGCTCTCTCTGGCGAGGGGGAGAGACTGTGAAGCAGCTGCTTTCATAAGCTGGTCCAAGATGCGGCCGGAACCAGAACTCCAGGGTTCTGCCTCCAGATAGGGGCCTGGGAGGGCTGTTGGTCCAAAGCACACACCCAGAGGATAAACTTTTAATGAAATGTCTGTGTAGGAGAATGTTTGTTCCGGAATTGTGACTGGGGAGAGTGATTCATCTGGATTTGGTGAGGAAACTCCCACACAGTATCAAGCCATTGCCAACTATAGATGATAGTGGGTGATAAAAATAGCCAGCTGTCAGCAGCCTGCTGCTGCCTCCCGGCACCTCTGTGGCTGGGGGGCCTGGGGAGCCCCTTCCTTCATTCCCTCCCGGCACCTTGTTCTCCAGGTGAGTACAGAGGAGTACATCCTATGGAAATCTTTATACCACTCAGGGTTCACGTCTTTGGGGGTAATTTGTGACTGTGGTGATGCTTGCTCCAGGCACTCAGGGAGGCTGCTTAAGTGGATTATACCAGAGAACGGCCAGGAGCCAGTCTGGAGTCCACCGTGGTCCTCTGGGCATTAGAAAGAGATGGCCCATGGTGGGAGGAGAAGGGCAAAATGGGTACTAAGTGTGACAGACAATGGGAGGACTGGGCAGCAAGCCTATCCATGCCTCTGGCTCCAGAACTTGCTGTACCTCTCAAGTTCACAGATTCTTCAAAAGTCTCACCCCTCTCCTTCAAGTATTAGCTCAAGCTTAACCTTCTTAAGATTAAGTGATCTCCGCCTCTCCATCTGTCAAACAATTCCTGACTCACCATATAATTCTCTCTTTGCTTTCAGGATTCCAAAAGGTTATATGTGGTTTAAGTTTAGGAGAAGGACTATCTCTTGACCCATTAACTCAGCAGCCAGAACACAGTGACCACATTCTGGTTGCCTGACAAATAATATCACAAGCAGTAACAAATATTGAACCAGCTTTCTGATTGTTTTCCCCAAAAATCTAAATTTTTGATAAGCATATTTACAGGTATTTTCGAACGTGGTTAAATATTTATAATTTCTAAATATAATTCCTTTAGCTGATATCTTTAGAAATATCTCCCCAAATCAAAAGCATTCTTCTGGAGAAATGCCCGTTTCTTTTTCTTGCTCCCCTCCTTTTAAATGTAATACTTATAAAGTGCATTTAAACACACATGAGCACTTGGTGAAGCTAAATCTTAGCACTCAAAAACCAGCTCATGTATTAGCTTTATTATTGTTCCAACTTATTCTAAATAAGCTACCTCCATGTATATGTGATAAACTCGAGCTTCACAGAGAGATGCATCTGTTGTCAGGAAGTCAACTCAGGACCAAGAAGAAACTGCTTCTACATTCACCTCGGCTGTGACTCTGAAACCGTCAAGAGTATTTAGGAAGGACCAGAAAGAGGAAAAAGAAGAGACCACTAGGTTTTTCCCTGGCCCTGAAAAAAGAATAGGACTACCTATAAGCTCTTTCAATATAATCAGAGTACGTGGGTGGAAATCAACAACGAGCTGCTGAAAGGCAGGGAGTACTAAATTCAAAGCAAATTTTGTTCTCTGCATATTTCTTTAAGTCTTGGGTTTGCTTGCAAATGCTTATATTTCATATTTTGGCTTTAAATCAGTTAGGAACTGTCTTGGTTTGCTAAAAGTGCTAGGAATGATATACGAGAACTGGGTTGGCTTTTATAATGGGGATTTATTAGGTTAAAAGCTTACAGCTCTGGGGCTGTGAAAATGTCCAAATCGAGGCATCATCAGAGATGCTGTCTCACTGAAGGCGGCTGCTGGTAACCTGGACTCCTGCCACGTGGCAAGACACAAAGGCAGCTCTCTGGTCTGGGCCTCTACTCCAGGCTGATTTCTTCCCCGAGCTCAGCTGTGGGCAATCAGGCATATGGCTCGTCTCTCCCCTCTTCTCCAGCGTCTTCTCTCCCAGCTTCTCAAGGTTTCTCTCTTTTCTCTCTGTGTCTCTGCTTTCAGTCCTCTGTTTATAAAGGACTCCAGCAAGAGGACCAAGACTTACCCTGGGTCACGCCTCACTGAAGCAATTCATTCAAAGGCTGCCAGCTCACTCCAATCCAATCAAAGGGTCCCACACCCACAGGAACGGATTGGCTCCAAGAACATGCTCTTTTTGGGGGTCCTCAAAATGCTTCAAACTGTCACAGGAACCCTCATCAAAACTGGCCTATGTAAGGAAATGATCGGCTTACATAACAGAACAGGCGTTGACTATGAGAAAGGATTGGTCCATGACTCAATGCATTAGGCCAAGACCTCCTTCCTCCCTTCGCTTCCCAGCTCCACTTCCTAGTGTTATCTCTAAGTTCAAGGCAGATTCATCCTTTGTAGTACCAAGATTTCTGCCCACAGTTTCTGGAGCTGCAATCATCCTTGATTGTGTCCAGCAGGATACAAGAAACCTGAAAGCTTAGTCCTGGAACTGAATCTAACTAGTCTTTACTGGCCTCCCTTGGATTATATGCCAATTCCTGAGCCAATCGCTTTTGTTGGGATGAAGGCAATATGATATTGGCCTTAAGCCACTCAGAGCCCATTCTGGATGTGGGGGCAGGGTCAACTCCTAATGTGTAACTCTTAAATTGTACAGTGGAAAAAGCATTAGGCTTTGGAATAAAGACTTTGGTTCAGCCCTCATCTTGAACACTTACAAGCTGTGTGGACTTTGTAAGTCACATCAATGCTACTAGCTTTGGCTTCCTGTGGCAGATTTAGTTATGAACCTCAGTAAAAGCATGTTCTTAATTTTAATTCCTTTCCTGTGAGTGTGATGCCCTAGGTCCTTTCCAGGATGTTATTTTTAGTTAAGGTGTGGCCAAGTAAATCAGGATAGGTCTTAATCTTGTTACTGGAGGCCTTATAAAGAGAAGAACCATGAAGGCAGAGAGAAGGAAAGCTAAAGGGGAGAGCCAGAAGGCAGAAGTCAATGAACAGGAAGAGAGAGGGGACAACAGGAAGAGAGAGGGGACAACAGGAAGACAGAGGGGACAACAGGAAGACAGAGGGGACAACAGGAAGAGAGAGGGGACAACAGGAAGAGAGAGGAGACAACGTCTCCATGCGACACAAGGCAGGGATGCAAGCCAAGGAATCCCAAGGAATACAGCAAACCAGCACCAGAAGGCTATCGAACTCTGAGTAAAATAACAATAATGATAATAATAATAAAGTTATAGAAGGATTGTTGTGAGGATTAAATGAGCTAACCTATGTAAAAGGCTTAACACCAGTCACTGGCCCTTTGCAGCCACAAGGCGTCTTTTGGTACATAGTCCATTTAGAAGCTTAGGCAAATAGCATTAGGCAGGTGCCTGGATGCCTGGACCTCAGCACCTATGAGCATTATAAATATAATTTACATCAGACTCAGTTCTGATCTTTGAGGACAGTTAACTCAATATCCCTACAGTTCTGACCCCTCTAGAAATTGTAAACTTCTTTCTGTACTGGCATTCCCAGATAGCTTGAAGATTCAGATCTCTAACTCACTCTTCCACTATTGACCTGCCTAGCAACAATTTCCTCCCTCCCTCTAGCCCTGCCATTATCCACGTGGACATGGCTGTTGGAACTAAACAACTCATCAAACATCCTTGCAGATATGTGACCTCCTCAACATCAACATCCTTCATCTCCAATCCACACCAGCCCACTTGGGCACTCCCTGGATTCGGTCATAGCCCAGAAACTTTCCATCACTTAAAATTAGAACCGTAACATCATATTTTCTGATGACAATTTTACAAATTTCCAGCTCTCCCATTCTCATTTCCCATTATATCTGCTCTCCAGTCTCATGCCCATTTTAATTAATCTCATATTTTTCTTCCAGTTAGTAAACACTTAAATCATCACGTTTTTCTAGATCCAATGGCTTATCAGTTCAAGCACATTTATCTCTTTGATCTTCTACCACCCTTGGCTTAACCCCTGATCTTGAGGGTCAATCCAACCATCCTTCCTGAGGTGCCAGGTTGCAGAGGATTTCTGAGGAAAATCACAAAATTGCGTGAATTGGTGTCATTAGGATGTCATTGTCTCTGATCACAGGTAAGCCCTCAGCAATGCCTTACAAGCCTCAGGGGAGTTCCTAGACAATTCCTTATATTGTCTGTTTAAATCCCCATTTTTTTCAAATCCCCTCTCCTGCTTCTTAAATATTTTCATCAGATACTTCCTACTTTATACAGAAAATGTAGCCTAATTTCTTGACCATCCCCCTAAATTATGTCCTTGAATCTGCATTTATAATTCATTATTTCCTTCTCTGATAGAAAGCAAATTATGCCAGTAAGACTATGGCTCTATCCTCATAACAACAACCTATAATTGTATCAATTATTCCCTCTCATGTAACCTTAGCCTCTTCCTCTCTTCTGGTTCATTCCCATCAGTATATAGACGTGATCTTTATCTTACCATATTTAGTCATCAACTGAGGTTTCTCTTTCCATTCACAGCTAGATCTTCCCAATTTTAATTTGCTCATTTATTTCATTGGAAACAGTTCTTTCTGAGATCATCAATGATCTTCTAGTTACCTAATTCAAGAAGACTTTTTCAGTCCTTTAAAAAAAAAAAAAAACTCTGACATTTAGCATGTTAACCATTCCTTATTTTGATCTGGTGCTCTGTTATATGGTATTTCTTTTTCTTTTCAACATATTTTTAGTTCTAGTTAGGCAACTAATAAATGAGTAAAATTTTATAATATTAGAACTCTTCAAATAAAACTAAAGTTCCCCTTAACATATAATCCCTAAGTACAGTGGTTTTACAACCTTAAAAAAATTGATTAAACCATTTTCTTCAAATGAAAATTTATGCAGAAACCCAATATTCTTTCATTCATTTAATAAATATTTATTGAGTATGTACTCAATAGGCACTCAATATTCTAGGCAATTAGAGTACAATTATGAAAACAGTTACTTGTTAATATATATCTGGGTGTAGGACTTAGTTCTTGTACTTACTTTCTCCTCTGTAGCTAAACTAATTACCTTGACTAGCCCATTCAGTCTCATGACTTTAAATACCATCTACATAATGATGAAGCCTCACCTTTTATCTGTAGCCTAGACTTCTCTTTGAATTCCAGACTCATATATCCAATTGCATGTTAGACATGTCCTTGGGTGTCTAATAGATATTTCGGATTTATCATGTTCAAAGTCTAACTTCTGGTTTTTTTCTTATAAGCCTTTGCCATTTCAGTTAATGGCAACCCCATTCTTCTAGTTGACGGAATTGACAACCTTGGCTGTCGAACTCTATTTTCCTCACCTTCCAAACCAATTAACTAGAAAGTGCTGCTGCTCTGCCTTCAATATATGGGCATAGTCCAAGTACTTCTCAGCATCTCTGCTGCTGCCACCTTGATGGATTCTGCTTGTTATAGATCATTCACACTCTCTTATTGCGCCCACCAGGTTCTGATGGATAGAGCAAGGTGTTCTTGGGATGGGAACATAAGCATCTATCAATCCAAACCCCTGAGGTACTGAGGTTCCCAGTGTGGTTGTCTGACTCGGCTCCTGCCAGAGCGCTGGGTTTGACCTGGCTTAGCTTCGCTTGCCTCAGATCCCCCTCTTGATACTGAATGCACTTCTTTTCTTTAGGAAATTATAAAAACGTGAAGTATAGCTATCCTCTATTGAGTGCCTGCTATATTCTAGGCACTAGGGTAATTGCTACATCACTTCACTTCTGTTCAGTGTAACTGAACAAGGTAGGTACTAGTGCGTTCAATTCAGAAATGAAGAAATGGAGTCTTGGAGCGTTTGTGACTTCCCCAGCCCCACAGGTAACATGGTGGAAGAATGTAGTAGTTACTGCATGCTAGCTCTGGAATTAGACTGTGTGGGCTTAGACGCCTGCTTGGCCACTTACTAGGTGTGTGACCTTGGGCAATTTATTTTTTATTTTTTATTTATTTATTTGTTTATTTTATTTTATTTTTTGATTTTTTTTTTTGGGTAATTTACTTAATCATTCTCTGTCTCAGTCTACTCCTCATCGTTTGCTGTAGGAATTTAATAAGTTAATAAAAGCATTCTGACTAGTACCTGGCCCCTAGAAAGCGCTCAGTAAACATCGGTAGAGCCAGGATTTCAAACTCAAGTCTGTTTGATTTTAAAACTCATGCTCTTAATCATTCTAATTGGCCTCCCCTCTAAATGATTTCAGAAAACCCAGACAGGGTATTTTGCCAGGAATAATAGAAGTTTATAATGCCATCCTTCCCTGTGCAGTTGACATTTGATTATGCCACAGTCTCTCAGCCTGCCGCCCACCTAGATGCTAAGGGACAATGCATGCCTCCCACTCGTAGCTCTATGGAGTGTTCTTGCATTCCGAGGCTCGTCATTGCAAAAGCATCCAGTGCTTTTGGAGACGGTGTCCCCTCTTAGGAAATGGGGTAGAGTTTAAAGTACACAGGACCTCCCAGATTTTATTAGCACTCGGCATGTGTACACAGTGTGAACTGGAGGCAGTGTTTATACTCTAGGGTTACTCATCTAAAACCTTAGATAGATTAATCTCTTAAAGTTGCAAATCCCAGAAAAGGGACACACTGGTGATTTTTACCACGTACCTGTACTGTCACATTTAGTCATACAATTTTCTGAGTTTGCCAGCTTTTAGTTTCTTCCTCTTTCATCACTAACATGGGTGATATTAAAATTTGCTACCAATATGTGTGGAGATATCTATATATCTATAAGTCTATATCATTATCTGGTGCTTTCATTTGTGATTGCAAACATCTAAAATAATTCTTCAACTCCAGCTCAATGGATTCATTCTCATTCTCCTTGCACTCCAGTTTTTTGGACTGTCTTTTTCTATGTTGACATTCCCACGTGGCCCTCCCATTTGATGCACTCTCCCAGAGTGACCTTTCCTGGTATCAAAATTCTACATTCCTAAATTGCTGTCTGAAGCTTCAGACCCTTCTATTTGACTTTCTGCTGGAGAGCTTCACTTGTATGTTTCACGGGTTCTGCAAACCAAGCGTGTACCAAAAATAAATTCACTGCTGCTTCCTTCTCCGACCCAAACCTATCCATCCTCTTGTGTTCTCAGTTTCAGTTGCTCACGCCATCTACTCAGCCATATAAACCAGTTATCTGGGAGTGTGTGTTCTTAAATGGCTTCTTCCACCGCACTCTTCACCCTTAGTCACTGAATCTTACTGATGGGTGCCTTGGCATGGGACTTGCTCCCTCACCTAGAATGCTCCATCACTCCTGACTGATACCTCTGCCTCGACTTTGCCTGGGCAATGATTTTAAAAGGAAATTGGATTATCTTGCTCCCTTACTTTGATGTCCTTTAGTGACTCCCACACAGCCTTAGGGGCAAAGTTCAAACTTCTTTGTCTTACCTGAGCAGAGTTCAGCCACCAGTGTTGCATCATCTCTTGTCACTCTCCCATCATGCTCTCTGCTCCAAACATGTCAAAAGTCCTAACTTCAGTTTCCCCTTTCCCTTTCCTAGCCTCCCCTTTCCCTTCCCACATCCACATTTTTTCCTTTTTCCCTGTCGAGGCTTAGTATATGCTGTTCCTTTGATATCCCTCCCCCCTGTTCCCATTCATGTGCATAACTCTGCTTTAGAGTTCAAGGGTTCAGTGCAGGCATCACCTCCTCCAGGGAGCCTTCCCTGATTCTTCTAATCTGGGTCAGACTGTATCCTGATCCCCTATCATGTGTCTGAAACTTTATTTAAAACGTTATCTTATTTTATCTTCACCATCCTCATGAGGCAGGTCTGCTATTGTCCTTATGTCACTGATGAGGAAAGAGTACAAAAAGATAGTTATTTGCTGTAGCAATGAAATGACTGTGTGGAGATTTGAATCAGGATCTTTGTGGAGGGCAGGGCCCAGGTCAAATCCACCACTGAAATCTTAGTGTTTAGATAAATATGACAGACTCATTGCTTAATAAATATTTGTGAATATTTATTAAGACTCCATGGTTGGGTCTAGACCCAATCTGAAGTAAGAAAATTTGTTTTGGAGTTCTTTAGCCTTCTTCATAGGAGTCCAATTTTCCTTACAATGTCTCAATCTTTTCTTCACACACATGAGACAAGTTTCCTCAGACTCAAGGGGCACTAGTGGATTTGAACATGCTCACAGAATGGCTCAAGTCAGGTGCAGTTTGACCTAGGGTCTCTGGAAGCACAGTGCCCTGGGACCTAATGCCCTTGTGGTGAAGGTGGAGGTTGGATTGGGGTACTGGGAAAGTTTGTGGACAGATTTGGGAGTGGTGGACCCTTCCAGAAAGCCTAAAATCACTCTTTGCAGGTGACTTCTTTAGGGCTGTTGGCAACTCTGTTTCATGAAGAATCAACTATTCAGCTAAAAAAGGCACCAATATTAGCTAAAGGTTAACAAACTTCCATGATATTTAATCAGAATAAAAAAAAAAACGATCGTCAGAGGAAACAAAAGAACCCTCAAGTGAAGCGGTTTGAGTTCCACTCCTTCATGGTCTGGGCTGTAAACCCAAATCATATCTGCTAATTGGATTAAAATATAAGTGAAAGAATATTTTTAAATATTCAACATACCCATTTTTAGGGTAAAAACAGTATCTGTTTAATTATGACATTGTTGACATTTACTTTGCATTTATTTTTGGTAATTGGGCAACTAGAAGAATCTCTTTCCTTCACCCCTATTTAATTATTAATGAAGATTCACCCCTTTGAGGCATTTTAATCCCATCTGTAAAGAGCCCAGACGGTTAAGTCCTGAAACAGTGACCTAATGGACTTTCCCTCAGGCTAGTTGCCAAGCTGGGGGTACAGCCTTGGTTTCCAGATTCCCCATATGGTGCTCCTAATCTACTGTGACTACAATTGTAGTCTAAATTAGCTTACCCACCTCTTTTTTTCATAAAATCTAAACACTTTTTTTGTTGCTACAATTAGAATGAATAAGGTAACAACAATAAAAAAGTGGGACTGGAGCTTTGAAGTTAATTGAAGAGAGAGAGAGAAACACCTGCCCCAAACTACCTGTTCATGTCACTTCCCACTCTCAACTTCTACAATGCCATTTTTAATTTTTTAAAATATTTTTTTCCATTTTATTTATTAATTTACTTTATTTATTTATACCCCACCTCCTGTTTGCTCGCTGTCTGCTCTCTGTGTCCATTTGCTGTGTGCTGTCTGTGTCTGCTCGTCTTCTCTTTAGGAGGCACTAGGAACCGAACCTGGGACCTTCCATGTGGGAGAGAAGCACTCAATCGCTTGAGCCACCTCAGCTCCCTATTTTGTTGTGTCTCTCATTGTGCTTTCTCCTTGTTGCGTCAGCTCACTGAGCCAGCCCATCACGCCAGTGAACAGTGCCATTCATCATCACCAGTTGAAAAACAACTGTTTGACGCTTTGCTCCTTTGACTGAGTTATATCTTCTATTTAAGTTTAAGGTTTTAGGGTGTGTGTGTGTGTGTGTGTGTGCGTGTGCGCGTATATGTGTATGTAGGGCAAATGCTCTTTATTTTTTTTTAAAGGTAACCTTGACCTAAATATTACACTTTATATTTTTAAAAAATTCAAAATGGATCACAAACTTAAATGTAAAATGTACAATTATAAGTCTTTTAGGAAAAATAGGAGAAAACCTTTAGGAGCTAGGGCTAGGCAAAGAGCTCTTTGTGTTGACAACAAAAACATGCTCTTCAAAAACAAAAAGATAAATTGAACCTCATTAAAACTTTTTTCTCCTTGAAAGCTCATGTTAAGAAGATGCAAAGATAAGCTACCAACCGAGAGAAAATATTTGTAAATCACATATCCATATAAGGAATAGTGTCCAGGATATATAAAGAGCTCTCAAAATTCAACATTAATAAAACAAACAGTCCAATTAGAAAATGGGCAAAAGACATGAACAGCCATTTCACCTAAGAGTATATAGATGGCAAATCAGCACATGAAAAGATATTCAACACCATTAGCCACTTGGGAAGTGCAAATAAAAAGCACAATGAGATATCGCTACACAGCAAATGGCTAAAATAAAAAGTAGTGACAACTCCAAACCTGGCAAAGACACAGAGAAACTGGAGCCCTTATGCTGCTGATGGGAATGAAAGATGATACAGCTACGCTGGAAAATTTGACAGTTTCTCGTACAACTAAAGATGCGACTGCTGTGTGACCCAGTGACTGTACTCCTGGGCATTCATCTCAGAGAAACGTCAATTTAGGTTCCCACAAAAACCCGCAAACAAATAGCTGCTTTATGCACAATGGCCCCAAACTGGAAAAGCCGAGATGTCCTCCAGTGGGTGAACGGTTAGACAACGGGCATGCTGCACTGCTCAGCTAGAAGAAACAGACTGTCGACCTGGATGGATCTCCGGGGAATTATGCTGCATGAAAAAAGCCAACCCCAAAAGCCACGGACTGTTACCCTGCGATTTTCATAGCTTTCTGAACTGACGAAGTTTTTGGTTCCTTGTGACGTTGCCACTGTTGAGTGTCTTTCTGTGGTGGCGATACATGAATGAGCACATGTGTGGCTTAACCGTGTCGTGCAAGTAAAGTAGGAAATCCGAGTAAGATCAGCAAATTGCGTTAATGTCAGCATTATCACTGTGAAGTTATACTATAGTTTTGCAAAATGTTACCATTGGGGAAACTGGGTAAAAGGCGCATGGGTTCTCTGCATTGTTTCTTACAATTGTATGTGAATATTCAGTTAGATCAATAAATATTTCAATAAAAGTGGGGGAGGTTATTTTTACTCCACTCTTCTTTTGCCTCCAGTTTCTTCTGTCTTTTCCTAGAGAAAACTAGCAGGGAAATTTCAGAAACGGCTGAATTTGTCTCTATTAACGTGACCATCCTAGAAGCTGAGGAAAGAGACACCAGTCAGAATTTGGCTGAACTAAAATATAGTACGAGGGGCAAGCGGTCATCGTGCTAAATTAAAACTTCCTTTATCTGTGGTTTTATATCAGTGGGACAGAGTCAATCCCAACTTTATGTTTATATTAAAGCAGAACAAGTTGTAGTTTTAGCAAATTTTTCTTGTGATTGTTGTCTGTGCACTGGCTGAAGCAAAGAAGCAGAATGATTATTCAAGTTTCATGTTTTCTTTTTTGTTGTTGTTGTATTTTAAAAACTTGTGGGATATACAGAAACATACAAAATAAATCACTCCAAATAAACAAATATTAACATTTGCTTCAAAATTCTTTGAATTTCCTTCCCCAATATTTTTTGCTGAAAAATCACATAACTACTATATAGCATGTGATATTCTGCAGTTTTCTTTCTTCAACAAGTTTCTGTTTTAGATATTGTTTCATATTGATACATAAGGCTCTATTTCATTCATTTTAACAACTATAGAGTATTTCATAATATGAATATGCCATAATTTATCCATTCTTCTATTGATGGACACATTTGATCTCCAATTTTTGCCTATTAAAAATATATAGAATATTTTATACTTGCCACAACACTTGCTTAGGAGATAGCAAACTAAATGCTCAGTTTCACTACAGCTACTTCTAACCACCTTAAGCTGATCAGGGACCATAAACGTGGAGTGACTTAGGTACATCAGACTCTCAGTAACCTAGCTGAAGAGCGAACCCTTCTGACAGTATGAAGAAACAAGTCTCCACACTCTTAAAGGTCATAAGTAAACAGCAGAACTAGTTTAAAACCAATTTATTCAATCAATGATAGGTCTATAGCCGTATCAGCCAAAGGGATGCTGATGCCAAGCACCAGAAATCGATTGGTTTTTATGAAGGGTATTTATGTGAGGTAAAAGCTTACAGCTACGAGGCCCTGAAGAGTCCAACTCAAGCTACTATAAGAGGTACTTTCTCACCAAATGTCTGTTGCCGCATCTTGAAGCAAGATGGTGGGCTATCTCCGCCTGGTCTCTCCTTCCTTCTTCTTCTTAAGGCTCTGTGGTCCCAGCTTCTTCAGATCTCAGCTGTGGGCTGGCATAGGGCTTATCTCCCTTCCTGGGGGCATAGGATCAAAGCTCTCTCTTCTTTCATGTCTGTGGAGCTCTCTTTCTTCCTGTGTCTTCTTCTGGGTGTCATCTTGAGTGAGTGGCTGTTTTTCAGCCCACCAAGGGGGCGGGGACTCAACCCTGAGTCACGCCCTGCTGACATGGTTGAATCAAAGCCCTAATCTTAACAAGCAATTTAATCAAAGGCATCTCAGCTGAATCTCATACAATCAAAGGGTATCACACCCAGAGAAACAGACCAGTTTACAAACATAATCCTTCTTTTCGGAATTTATAAATAATATCAAACTGCTACAATAGCCATGTAACAAGTAATCAATAGAATTGATATTACAATCCTCTCATCATTCTGGCAACTCGCTCCAGCTTGGACGAAAGCCAACCAATCAGTGGCAGCCTCTGGCTTTGGAAGTCAGCCAGTGGGCACCGAACTCACTCCAGTTACTGTGCTTCTGAGGCCGATGTCTCCATTCCCACCTTTACAATGAACACCAAACATGCTTCTGTAGCCAACGCAACCCATGCTTCCTAGAGTAACATCAACCCGCTCCTGCCTCTGTGGCCAGCACTACCCAAAGTAAACTCTATGCAAAGAACCTTATATATGAGATGAGCTTAATGAGACCGTATCTGACCAGCATCAACTGTCCCTTGGTTTCAGATACTGAGTGATGCTTTCCTCCTTCAACATTTTCTACTGTCTTGTTTTCATCAAGTGCGTGGAAATAGGGAGTCATTTTACCTTATATAGGGCACAAGCTTCAATCTATCATTAGCACAGCTTCCATAACGCCTCTCTCTTTTTCACCTTAGAGAACCTCTCAGTGAATTTCTTGATTGTGTGTCTTCTCTTATCTGGCACGTAAATAAGCTCCTCATTGGTCACCATGGTGGTAATTGTCTTTCCTTTGATACAAACAATGTTGTAATGAACAATCATTTGCATGTCTTCTTACCTAGAAGTAGAATTGCAGGGCCAAAAGGAATGCAGCTTTATTAGAAATTTCAAGATTGCTCTCCAAAACGGTATTACCAATTTGTTGTTCCCACTAACACCTTTTAGTGTCTGTGGCAGTTTGAATTTTGTGACTCCCAGAAAAGATTATGTTGAACTAATCCATTCCTGTGGGTGTGGGGCCTTTGATTGCATTGAATTCAGTTAAAGGACTTGTGGTTGGAGCACCGATTAGATCCCTTTAGGGTTTTTGATTGGACTGTGTCAGTGAGAACTGAGCTAAGTTGGATCGCTGCCCTCTTGCTGGGACTTATATAAAATATACTCGAGGAGAAAGTAGAGGGACACAGACAGAAAAGGGAGCTCTGCCATGCTGACCCTGCCATGTGAAAGGGAGGACTCCAGGTTTACTACAGCTGCAAAAAGACAGAGAAGCCCAGGGAGAGATGCCTGATGACCCACAGCCGAGTTCAAGGAGAAAGTTGAGAGAGACCAGCAGACTCACCATTTTGCCTCATCACATGGCAGGACTCCAGGATCCATCCAGCAGCCCATCTTTGGTGAGAAAGCATCTCTGATGATGGCTTGATTTGGGCATTTTCACAGCCTTGGAACTGTAAACTTTTACCCTAAATAAATCCCCTTACAAAAGCCAATCCAGGGCCTCCTGGTGCTTACCACAGGCTGTGCTCTTGCACTGACTGTATAGAAAAAGGAGGCAGAGGGAGCCTACCCCAGATACACCTCAGCCCACGCCTGGTGCCTGGTCTGAATTGTGAGTGGGGGGACATGGAAAAAAAAAAAAAAGCCAATCCATTTCTAGTACTTTTGCATTGGCAGCTTTTGGCAAACTAAAACATTGTCAGACTTTTAATTTTTGCCAATCCTATGAATAGGAAATGATATCTTCATGTTTCCACGAATGCTACCTTATTACCCAAGTGTGGGCAATCGCCTTGCTGTTTATTAGCTGTTTCGTTTTCTTCCCATTTGACTTGCCTATTAATATTCTTAACCCATTTTTCTATTGTGTAATTTATAATTTTCTTATGAAATTATAAGGGTTCGTTGTGAATTCTGGATATTAATGTTTTGCTATATATGCTCTAACTACTGCCACTCGTGTCTACTTGTAAAACTCATAGCTGACGACATAAATTATTTCATCAGTTTGATCAGTGTTTATCTTTATGATTTGTACTTTTTGGTCTTATTTAAGAAACACTCCCCTCTTTGGGAGTTACAAATGTATTCTGCTTTATTTTCTACTAATAGTTTTCCTTCAAATTTGCTTTTAAAGATCGATCAAGAGATTGTTTTTGAGTAGGGTGTGAGGTTGGAATCTAAATTTATGTTTTTTATATGAAGATAATTTTTTTTTTTTTTTAAGATTTTATTTATTTATTCATTTATCCCCCCCTTGCTGCTTGTGCTCGCTGGGTCAGCTAACCATGCCGCGCGGGCGGGCTTGCCTTCACCAGGAGGCCCCGGGAACCGAACCCGGGGCCTCTCATATGGTAAACGGGAGCCCCACTGATTGAGCCACATCCGCTTCCCTGAAAATAAAATTTTTGTGTGCACAACATGAACTCATGCACAACCTGAATGAGTCTTACAAGTGGATGATGAGTGAAAGGAGCAAGTCACAGAATGAGGCACTGACAGAATTGGCTAATTGATTGAATGTAAAAGCACTAAGAAATTCATAGATAAAAGGAAAAGCTTTGCAGCTCACATTGCAGCATATCTAAAATGGGTTGTAACATTGTTATTTAAATAATAAAGTCCCTGTTTATTATTTTATGTAAATTGGTGTAATTCAGTTGCTGTAATGCTTTATCTTTTCCATACTGCGTTCAGAAGAACTCTTTCATTTTAAAACAATGCCTGCACGAGTGATTCCCAAGCTGGGGAGCAGCAGCAGCTGCCTCCCTGGAGCTTGTCAGAAGTGAAGAATTAAGGCTCCAGCCCAGACCCACAGAACCGGAATCTGCAGTTTAATAACTATCCCCGGGGGGTTATTATGCATGGTCTTGAAGCTTGTACAGCCCTGGTCTGGGAATTTATTTTTTAAAAAGCTTCCCAGGCGTTCCTACTGATGAGTCAGATTTAGGGATAAGTGAACTGGTCCTAGAGCATCTTTCTTGCAAGAAGACCAAATATTTGGCATATGTGCTATGATTAATCGACAAAACAGACTCTTTCACCTATTTCTTGCTCTTGTAGAAAAATAAGTGAGGCAGGCTAGTTTAGGGAATGAAAAGATGAATCTGGGATCTGAAACACATGGCCATGGAATCCCACCTGGAAATCCTCTGAGAGAAAGGCCACACCAGAATTTTCCTTGATTGTCTGGGATCAAGGAAAAGCCCTGGATATTCTCAAGGGGACTTGTCATTGGGCCACTCCCGGGGGACTTGATGGGTAGGATAATCAATCAAAACAGCAAACAACTGGGACCCCTCCCCTGAACATTAGCAAGTGGGAGGAATAATCGATGGTTTAAAAAGCAAGCAAAGAGGTAAAATCATCCCTTTTTTCCTTCTCTGCCTGGAGCAGCCCGCAAGTATACCTGGGACCCAAAGTTGGTTATTTTCTCCCATGTCTATTCTCTTCTCTCATTTGCTTAATAAACTGCTGGCCTAACTAAACCGCATGTTCTTAAATTCTTTTATGTAACTTAGCCAAGAACCTAGAGGGAATCTGGCAACATAAAGAGGCCATATCTCCATGCACACAAAGGAAATGGAAAAGTTGAGATGCTCAGATGGAGTGTGGTCAGGTGTTTTTGGTCAACTCTTTGACTTCCAATAAGTCAGTTCTCCTGGTCTTGGTGGAAGGAATCCTCTAACTAGGAAAATAGCTTTGCCAGATAACTTTATATCTTATTAAAAACACACCTGATATTTTCCTGCTCTTCTAGATTGGGTAGGATGTCTCCTGATACAGTATTTATAGGATGAACTTTATTGATAAAATATTTTGGGGATCACTAATAAAATCCATGAAATTTGCAAACTCTATATAAAGACCTGAGCTGTTCTCTAAAGACCCATCTCTTTAGACAGTGGAAATTTTTCATTTTTGCTCTCTAAGGTAGGTAAGATATTTGACAAATGCTTTGAGGTTGGACTAAAGACAGAGAGAATAAAAAGTGTATGGGTAGCCTTGTGTTTGGGTTTGCTTACTTATTTTGCTTCAGATCTAGACTGAACTAGACTCTCTGTATTCTAATGTGTCACTCAATGTGTTGGCAAATCATTAATTAATTGGATTTAGGCAACTTCTTATTGCTAATTATTCTTTTGCCTAAAGAAGAGACCCATTATTTTCTCATCACTCCAAGGGCTGCATATCAGAGAACATTCCATTTAACCAATTTTCAGCTATTAGCCAGAGCTGATTCGCTAAAATGACGAAGCTAATGATATGTTGGTGTGGATGACTTACTGCCTACAGGAGATAATGCTTGCTTGATAATGAAGAAATGGAAATCCACTCTCTGGGCTATCATTGCATCTAATTAATATCACATTATTTAGTGAATTGCACCTTAGAAAAGAGAGGCTGAAAGAAAGCTTGCAGTGAAATGCAAAAAACAAAGCAAAGCAAAGCAAAACAAAACAAAATCCCACAAAAAACCCATATTAGGTGATTTTAAAACCACTTTATTCTTATTTTCCCATTTATGATTTGACTAACTCTAAATGCAGTTCTGATTTTCCTGGACCTGAAGAGTTCCTTAGCTCATTCATTTCATGTCTTCTTCCTTTTTCTTATGTCCCACAACTTTTTCTCCCAGATTAAAGAAAAAGTTGTAAGCAATTAGGTAAGAAAGGAATGAAATGTTGTGCATCCTCATAATTTTGGTAGAGGAGACAAATGCCAGATTTACAATTTTAAAACGAAGACAAGATTTTTGAGGGCAGGAACCCACAGAACTAACTCAGGGTAGAAGAATACAAGAGGAGTTCAATAAATTAGGCACTGAGCTATGCCTTAACTACACAGGAAGGCCCTTCCTCCTCCCTGCGTAGGTATCTATGGGACATCAAGCAGGTAAATGCATGACTGGCTTGATGGGTAAGAGATATGTCATTTGGCAAATAATAACGTATTTTTTCATCAAAAATTTCTTAGTCTATATTGCCTCGTGGAGAACATAATAGGATAGGAAACGATCAAGACTTGGATGATATGGGGATATAGTGGGAAGGATATATTGGCCAATGCCTTTTGGCTTATCTTTTACTGGATTATTCCTCATTCCTCATTTTAAAGAGTTTGAAAGGAAGGTTTATAAAGTAAAAGGTAAAATAACCCTGAAACCCTTATTATCTCATTATGGAAGAGAAATTTTAGATTCCTCTGGATTAACAATTCATAAATTTCCTGGGCAACACAGATTATTATGAATTATTGCTGAGTAGAAGCTTAGCTTCTAGCTTGCATCATCTGCAGTCATATTATAATTGAAAAGTCCATCCAGTGGCACTCTGGTGACACAGAGTAAAACCATACCAGGTATTTATACCAGTTGCCACACAGCTTTTGAGTTTGGTACAAGAGTTTTCCCTCAGAGCTATGTATAAGATTATTTTTGTGAATCCCAAAAAAAGGGAAAGATTATGTTTGTAAACTAATCTATTCTTCTGGGTGTGATACCCTTTGAATGCATTAGATTCGGCTGACATGTCTTGATTAAGTTACCTGTTAAGATTAGGGCTTTGATTCAACAACGTCAGTAAGGTGGGACTCAGGTTGTGTCCCTGCCCCCCTTGATGGTGCTATATAAATGGACACTCCCTCAAAAAGATACATGGAAGAGGAGAGAACGTGGTCATTTCAGTCCTGCCGTGTTACAGAAAGGAGAATGCCCAAACAGCTGAAGCCCCAGAAAGGGAGACGAGTCATTTGCCCAATAGTTTGCAGCCAAAGGAAACAGAGCCCTGAGCATCTGAGAAGGCCTGAGAGACCAGGCAGAGGTCGCCCGCCATCTTGCTTCAACATGTGGCCACTGACTTTGGTGAGAAAGCAGCCTTGAGTTGGACTCTTTAAGGCCTTGTAACTTACGCTTTTACCCCCCCATAAATACCCTTTATAAAAGCCAACAGTTTTCTGCTGCTTTGCATCAGCACCCCTTTGGCTGACTAATACACATGGTTACTCCTCCTACAAAGCTCTTCTGCTCAGAGGTGAACCCAGCACAGGCTGCAGAGTCTGACCATGTGATGATGAAGGGAAAGGGTTAGCCCCAGCCATGCTTTAGGACAGTATTTCTCAAGGTAGTTCTCAAACCTCCTGTGTCAGAGTCCACAGAGCCTAGGGAACGGCACGTTTCATAAGCTCCCCATGTGATGCTGATGCACATCAAGTGTTGAGAAACTTCTTCAGATACCACCAGTGGTCCGAGAAAGGTGACCACCCCCCACTGAGAATGCTGGAAACGTGGGACATTAGCTACTCCTCTGAATGGGTCCTGAATTCTAGTCAATGCCTCCTGGTTGCTCTCTTGGGAATTGCAGGAGGTACAGTGTGTGAGGCTTAGATATTCGGTAAGTAAATACTACAGAACTGGGGAGCAAAGCAGAAGGAAAATAAAATTCCTTAGGGAGGTATATTGGATTGAATGGTGGCCCCCAAAAGATATACTCAAGTCCTAACCCTCTAAACCTGCGAATGTGACCTTATTTGGAAAAGTGTCTTTGCAGATGTAATTAAGTTAATGATGTTGAGATGAGATTTAGTGATGGGTGTCTTTATAAGAGAGAGGCAGAGGGATTTTTGAGACTAAGACACAGGCGAGAAGACCAGGTTAAGATGGCTGCAGAGATTGGAATTATGCTGTCACAAGCCAAAGAATACCTGGAGCCACCAGTGGAAAGAGGCAAGCAAGGCTTCTCCCCCAGAGCCTCTGCAGGGGATGTGGCTCTGCTGACAGCTTGGTTTCTGATTTCTGGCCTCCAGACCAGTGAGAAAATAATGTTGTGTGGTTTTAGGCCACCAAGTTTTTTTGGTAATTGGTTATGGCAGCTGTAGGAAACTAATATGGTGTGTGTGTGTTTTCCCTTATAACTGTGAAAACCAAACTCTTGAGATTAGTCTCAGTTTTTGTGGTAGCCTAAGGCTCACTTTTCTCTCTAACCTGGATCTAGCATTTATCTGGTTTGCTTCATTTTAGGTTCTAAGAAGAGTAGCCAGTCTTTTTCCTGATCTACTTGTAGCAATTCCCTGGAACAGAGAGAAGTGTACCCCCTCTCTTTGAAGTAACTTTCTGCTTTTGTTAGATTTTTCTCCTCTCTGTCATCCGTCTGAAATAAGCTTTGGTTGCCTCCTATATAAAATGAAGGGTTTGGACTAGATAAAGTAAAACCCTATTTTGTGAAGTAGTTCACCTTCACTGAAAGTCTGAGTGGCCTTTGGCTTTGGAATCTCATGCCTTTCTGTGAACATGTATTTGGCTGCCTTACATTGTCACTGGCTGAGTGACTCTACATAGAGATTTTCAGAAATCCGAACTCTTTATCATTTACAGAGAAATATGTTTAAACTCTTTGGCCACAGCAAGTATGCCTACACTCCTCAGTGGCTGGGTGTCCTTGCCCTGCTTCCATGAGTTATAGAATATGGCAGCACGGCTGTAGTGTACTCAACTGTGGCCCCTCAAATGATATGTCCATGTCCTGACTACCGGAATTGTGAATGTGACCTTATTTGGAAAAAGGATCTTTGGAGATATAATTAAGTATCTCAAGATGAGATCTTCCTGGATTATTCTGTTGGGTCCCAAATCTACCCAGAAGTGTCTTTATAAAATGTTTTCCCTTTTAGCTACATTCAAATATATAATTCAATGGTTTTAAGTACATTCACAATATTTTGCTACTATAATCATCATTCATTACCAAAGTTTTCCTTCACCCCCAACAGAAATTTTGTACCAATTAATCATTATCTCTCCCTTCCTTAAACCTCGATAGCCCCTGATAACCTGTATTCTAGTTTCTGGCTGTATAAATTTGTTTATTCTAATTGCTTCATCTCATTGAGATCATAAGATATTTGTCATTTCTTATGTGGCTAATTTCACTCAAAGTGATATCTCTAGGGTTCATCCCTATTGTATTATCAGAACTTAGTTTTGGTCATGGCAACATAATAATCCATTAGACATATACAACACATTTCGCTTATCCATTTATCTGCTGGTGGACAGTTGAGGTGCTTTAATCTTTTTGCAATAGTGAATAATGCCACTATGAACATTGTTATGCAAATATCTGTTTGAATCCCTGCTTTTAGTCCTTTTGAGTATATACCTAGATGTGAATTGTGGTCATATGATAATTCTATACTAAACTTTCTGAGGAACTTCCCAGTTGTTTTCCACAGCAGCTGCAATATTTTACATTCCTGCCAACAATAAATGGGTGTTCTTGTTTCTCAATATCCCCTCCAACACTTGTGACTTTTCAAGCCTTTGTAATAGCCATTCTATTTTGTGTGAACTGTTATCTCATTGTGGTTTTGATTGACATTCCCCTAATGACTAATCATGCTGAGCTTCATTTCATGTGTTTCTAGGCCATATGTTTATCTTCATTGGAGAAATGTCCATTCAAAGTCTTTTGACCATTTTTGGATTGGGTTGTTTGTCATTTTGTTGTTGGATTTATTTCTAGATTCTTGAAATTAAACCCTTATCAGATTAAAAAAAAAAAAAAGGCTGAAGACACAGGTACAGAGAATTAAGTTGAGTATCTCGAGATAAGATCATCCTGGATTTTCCAGGTAGTCCCTAAATCTAATGAGAAGTATCTTTATAAAAGACAGAAGAATTAAGATAGACACAAAGAAGGTCATGTGACAATGGAGGCAGAGATTGGAGGGATGCAGCCACAAGCCAAAGAATGCCTGGAGCCACCAGAAGCTGGAAGAGGCATGGAAGGATCCTCCCTAGAGTCTTCAGAGAGAACATGGCCCTGCCCACACTTAGATTTTGGACTTCTAGCCCCAAGAAATGTGAGAGAATAAATTTCTACCAAGTCTACTAATTTGTTATAGCCTTCATAGGAAACTAATACAATGACTTAGCCTGGGAGCTAGGAAAGTTTTTTTTAATTAAAAATTTTATTTTTTATATCTGTGTTACAAGATACTCAATTAACACAAGATAACAACTACAATAACAATAAATCTGCTTTGGTTGGTGGTTATAACCCCCCCCCCCATATCTGTTCAGTCCTCAATCTTGAAGGATTTGGGACAATGTTCACTCTGGCTGCTTCAGGCTAAGAGGGCATGCAGATATTATGGGACAGTGGAATGGAATTGTTTTGCTTGCAGTTGAAGATGTGCCTTGCTCTTAGGGTGGGGCTGGTTCATCGTCATCATTTTATTAGTTGTCCAGGGCAGGTCCGAGGACCTGGAGAGTAGGAGTTGGCTGCATATCTGCTATGTTTCAGAGCTCAACCAGCATATGAACAATCTGAAGACTTTTAAGTGTCTGAGAAATATCCTTAACAAACAGGTAAATTGAAAATTATATAAAAATTTTCAGATAAAAAGAGTAGAATAATCATGTTAAGGAAATTTATAAATGATTATATCTATGCTATATTGGGGAATTAGATTTTCATATATCCCCAGATAAGGCTTGCTGAGGGGGTGTCGAGTTCATGGGTTGTGTAGCTTGCTTATGGTGTCCAGACATCCTAGGACCCTCAGGAGCACTTTGTTTACTGTGTCAGTTTGTGAAGTCTAGCTGAGACCTACGTAAGTGTAACCTCTGTAGTGACTTCCTGACTCAATTTGAAATCTCTTAACCATAAAAACTCTATTTTATTTAATATTTCCCCCTTTTGGTCAAGGTCTTTCTCCAAATTCATCAGTTATTAATGCTTAGTAATAATCCCTCAGTGCCAGAGAGGCTTATCCCTAGGAGTCATGTTCCATGTTGGGGGTAGTGAGTTTATTTGCAGTTTGGCTTAGAGATAGGCTGATACTGAGTAACAAGGAGGTTTTCAGGAGATAACTCTTAGGCATTAGTTTCATTATTACAGGAATAAAGTTCATAAGTGCAAGCCTTAAAATCAAGGACTTGGCTTATTGGCCTATTTTCCTTTATTAGGCAAGGCTTATATATGCAGAGCATTTTTGCCATCTTATTTGAGAAAGTAGCAGGACTTTTCCGGAAGGGAAGTTTAATATTTTGTTATAGGAAAAGTATTGAAAGAACACATTGGAGCTAAGATCTGAAGGAAGAGTAGAAATTAACCAGGTGCAGAGGAAGGGTAGTATTTTAGGCAGAAGCTCGTGCTAGGCTGGCACAAGCATGGCTTCTTTGGCTGGGAGGCAAAGAGCAAATAAGGGAAGTGTTAAAAGTCAAGGCCATTGAGGTGCTGGATTATTTAGGGCTTTGTCAAGAAGTAAAGGGCAGTGTGTGCATGTGAAATGAAGACAAGGCAGCAGCATTAGGTTGCTGCCGCCTCTGGGAACTCTGCCCGTAGCCCAGGAACCTGGAGGTCCGACCCAGCCTGCTGCAGGTGCAGCATTTGAATGTGAACACAGGGACTTACATCAGGCTTCGTGGCGAAGGAGCAGAAAGCTAAGTAGAGCAAAGGGTGCGAAGCCGCGGTCTGCATGGCCTATCCACCGCTAAGGTGCATTTCGTTTAAGTTGCATAAGATTATTTAAGAAACAACTTTGAATAGCTTTACACAACTAACAGGGATATTTATTATAAAAGCATGAATAACAGGTTTCTTTTGAAAAATTAGCGATGTGGAAACCAGGAGCACCTTCTGTCATGGAAATGGTTTGCTAGAGATGGATAATGGCAACCCCTTTACACGATGCCTTTGGGATTTCCTCTTTCCAGCTGCTGCTTCTCCACTGCAGCCTACTCATGCCACCTGCCCAGCTCTTGTAGGCATTTGAGTTTACAATCCCATAATTAGCAGATTGAAGTTCTCCTTCTGCTGAGTAAGAGACACTGGCTGTTTGCCGCTGTACTCTTGATGCCTAGGGCAGTGTCTGGCACACCATAGATAGTCATTAAAATATGTGTTGAAATGAACTAATACAGGCCAGCAGGAGGCATCCATTTCTCTAACAACACTGAATCATGGTCTAACTTCGGGGGCTCTCCCGCTTATCTGTGGAGCAGTTCAATTAGGATTTGAAATTACCTGTCCCCCCGCTTGGCATTTAGGTGACTATGAAAGAATTGAACACACTGAAGATTTGAAGCTGTAGCCAATTTACTTGCTCCTCATAAAGAAATGGGACAGTTCTGCTGGAAAATACCGACAGTAAAAGGGAAGAAAATATTATATACAATAAATATTACGTACAATAAAAGGTTTAACCGGGTCCCTTATTGCAGATGTCCTCTCAGGAAGAACCAGGGTGCAATTTTAACAAAAGAGGGGTTGGATGTAGCTCAACTGGTTGGGCGTCCGTCTCCCATATGGAGGGACCCAGGTTCGATCCCTGGGACCTCCCGGTAAAAAAAAAAAAAAAAAAAAATTAACAAAAGAGAATTCGACTGTAACATTAACATGCTTTCTCACCATAGAAACAGCACCATTTGGAGCCTTTAAATATAAAGAACCAAATACCAAAGTGTAAATGATATAATGCAGAGTAAGCGTATATTGGCTTTTTAAGGAAACTTATGTTTATGTGAATGCCAAGTCCATAGCAAAGCCAAAAATGAACTCTTTGCTTTTGAAAATGGAATACATTAATATCTGATTTTAATTGTAAAATGTGCTTATGAGAAGACATGGTTCAGAAAAGTATACAGAAAAAATGTAAAAACCACCACATAAACCCTAGCATAATGTGACTATTAAGAGCCCAGGCTCTGGTGTCAAACTGACTGGGGTTGAATCCTGGTATCAACTCCGTGTGACCTGTCTCAATCCTCTTGCTAAATTTTGTTATTAATTCTAGTAATTTCTTTGTTAATTTTAGGATTTCCTGAATAGGTCATCATCAGCAAATAATTACAGTTTTGCTTCATTCCAATCCTAATGCCTTTAATTTTCATTAATTTCTTATCTTATTGTGCTGACTAGGCCCCCTAGCATTTTGTTGAAGACGGTGTCTTTGGCGTTTGTTTATTTATTTGTTTCCTTATTTATTTATTTCCAGGATTGCTTTGAACATTTTACCATTAAGTACGACCTTTGTTGTAGGTTTTCAGTAGAGATCCTTTACTAGGTTTAGGAATTACCATAAATTCCTAAGTTAATGAGTTTTATCCTCTTTTATTCCCATCATGAATGGATGTGGAGCATTATTATATGCCCACCCCTCTGTGTCTATTGAAATAGTCATGCTGTTTTCTTCTCTTATTCTCTTAAATTTGTTCACAATGTAATATCTTTTATTTTGTATTGGATTTTTGCATGTCTTCTCATGAATATCATTGGCCTGTAATTTTTCTTTCATGTACTAATCTTGTCTGGTTTAGGAATCAAGGATATATACCAGCATTGTGAAATGAGTTGGAGAGCATTCTCTCTTTTTTGCTGTTTTTTGGAATTTTTTTTATGTTTGGAATTACATGTTACTATATCCTGCTCTTTTATCTTACTACTGTGGAAATCTCTCATATGAATGCATATAGCTCTAACTTTCTTTTTAATGGAGGTAAAATGATTCATTGTTGGGAAACACTATATTTAATTAATCCCATTGAGGGGCATTTCATTTGACCTCAATTTTATTTTCTATTATAAACAAAAGGACATGATTCCATGTTGAACTTGCTCTTGCTCCTCTATTTTAGATAGTGCTTTCTAAAGAACGAGTTTATTTTGCCTTCACCTCTTTCCACTTAGTAAATAATGTTCTTTTATCCCAGCACCTTCCCCCAGAGACCTCTGATGGATTATTCTGACTCTAAAGGTCATAGAGTCAGAATGAGTACAGAAATGCAATGTATGAGTTTCTGAGCACAGGAGGAGCCTCCAAATGAGGGGAGAGAGTGGACTGAAATTTGTTTATAAGCTAGTATTCAAGTTTTGTCCTAGCATACTGCTTTAGTAAATTACAACAGGCCTTCTCCCCCGTCCCCATTGCAATTCTTATTACCACCCATCAGGGGTCTACTGATCACTTCTTATTTTCTAAGCTGTGTTCTAAATTATGGTATTATTGGTCTACCTAATCATCTTATTTCCACTAGTCTTTTTCTTCTCTCTCTCTCTCTCTCTCTCTCTCGTATCTATCTATCCATTCACCTATCCATCTATCCATATACCTATCTACATCAATCATCTTGTGTAACAGGGTAATGGGGAAGGAGATGAAGGAGTGGAAAAAGCAAACTATTTCATCTATACATCCTAAAATCCTATCAATGAGAGAATACTATAGTTTAAAAAGAAACCAGTTTTAAAATCCAAAACCTCCTGGGAACTTAGAAGTTATCAATTATTTCCACATTAGTGTGACTTGGCTGCTAAGTAAATTTCCTTTCCATCTTCTTCATGACTAGCATCATTGAAGGAATGAGAATTTGGTTGAGAGGAATAAGAAAGATTTTTGGAACATGTGCAGTAATTGGGGAGAGCCTTTAAGCCCATTGTTCTTACATAGACCTGTTTTCCTACATTGTTGGGTATAGAAGGAAGAAGGAAGAAAAGAATTCCAGGGAGGGATAGGAAAACTGAAAGACAAACTTGAACAACAAAAACTTGCCTGGCGTCAGCTTTGAACATACCATTGAGTCCCTGAAATCTTTGCTCATGGGGTAATAATAGCTAAAGCCACCAAGTAATGTGGCAAATCTAGTACATTTCTAAGCAGACGTGAAGAACAAGAAGGACTTCAATTTAGGAAAGAGGGGCAGAAAAAGTGATTCTGAAAATGCAGGGTGAAGATGGTGGGTGCATTTGGTAGAACCAAAGCATTCCAGAGAGTTCACTTAACATGAGTCAGAGAAGGAATAGACCCAGTTTTTATACTCTTCAAGATTGGTTTGTAAGTCACTGGGGAAAGATCTGGATGAGTTATTATAGGTTAAATAAGTATAAAGTACATAACTAATCAGAGAAGTCTAGATATATTTTCTTAGTTAGCAAATCATTTGAGCCCTAATTCAAAAGTCTGTGATTTTGCAATTAAGTTACAACTTAATATTAGAAAGAGAATTTATAGCAGAGAAGGCCAGTAAGAAAGATTTTAAACATTTTATTGTTTAAGGTCTGAATATCTGTAGGTTGTGACAGAAAAATAAGTAGTCATAATGTTAAAAATAACAAGAATTTTAAACCACTTCATTCTGTTATATTCATCCAATGTTAATGGGCCTCAGGTCCCTGCTACTTCTGTGCCCTAGGAAAATTGTTCAACAGACGAATTATCGAAGGTGTCAAAGACCAGGTGTTAAATAGCCCCTGAAGAATCCAGCACTGCTGGACTAAGCGCACATGGGTATAACTCCCAAGAAACTTATGAGCTCTTCTTACACTTTCAGAGAAAGCAAAATAAACTAACTTGCCCTTTTATTTTTCAGAGATGAGAGGTAAGACAGACTGAACACATTTAGAGGGCAGTATAGTGAAATAATCTACACTGTGGAAAGCCATTGGGCTAAAAATAACACCATACTCTTTAATGCATTTCTAGGCTTACAAGAAATTAATTAAATTAAGTAAATTTCTAAGCTCCCAATTTTCCCCACCCAAGCGTGAATTAACCAGAGAAAGGAGGGATATGGAGTGAATAACAAACAAGAAAGGCGGACTTTTTTGAGGAAAAATCTCAACATCAGCCTTGTGATTGGACCACCAGCAGAGTGGAAGAGCCAGGCCAGAGAATCTGCACTAATCCTGGGCCCCTGTAAGGGGGATCAAGGGGTCATCTGCCAGTGGTGCCCCCTGGAATCTGGACTGAAGAAAACATGAACCCTTCTGGAGAAAGGGATTCCCATGGATGGAGATCAACCAAATATTAACTCACAATCAGTCATCAATAAGCACATAGGGAAAGAGAGTAAGTGGAACAGAAATCATTTAGATCCCAATGACTTTGGATATTGGAATTATCAAACACAGAATATAAAATTTTTATGTATAAGATGTTTATAGAAATTAAAAATGGGTTTACAAAAAACAAGCAAGCAACAAAAGACTTTTTATAAAATGCTTAGTCAGACTGGAATAAAACCAAATAGAATTTTGGAAATGAAAAACATGATTGTTGAAATAAAAAAAAATCTCAATTAAGTAGCACATTAGATGCAATTAAAAAAAAAAAAATCAGTGAAACAAAGAGCATTCTTAAGAACTTACCCAAAATGCAGGAGACAGAGAAGTAGAATTGCAGAGTTTTTGAAAGAGTGGTTAAAAGCTATGGAGGACAAAGTGGGATGATCTAACAAACATCTAATTGGAGTTCCAGAAGAGAAAATAGTGAGAAAAATGTAGGGGCAATATTTGAAAAGATCATGGCTGAAAATTTTCTAGCGCAGTGTCTATACAACAGAATAAATAAAAAGAAATCCATAGCTCATTATGAAACACAAAGAGAAGAGCATAAAAACAGGCAAAGAGAAAGACAGATGAGTTAAATATAAACTGCAAGTAGATTGACAGAAGAATTCTGCACAGCAACAATGGGGTCTTGAAAAGAGTGGAATAATTTTTAAATTTGCTTATAGAAAATAACTATTAGGCTAGAATTGGGTTTTGAGAAAATTCTATTTTAGGAACTATTGCAAAATAAAGATATTTTAGAAAGAAGAAAAATGTGTTGAGTTTACCACCAACAGACCCTCTCTAAAAGAACTTATAAAGAATGTTTCAGGAAGAAGTCAAAGAATCTAGGAAAATTTTTCTGAGTGTAAGAGGTAGGTAAGCAAAGAAATCATTAAACCTGTAACTATATCTAAACCAGCATTGTCTCTATAAAGTAAATGAAAAGCATTGTTGTTACTACATAATTTTATATCCCTAAAAAATGTATTAATTTTGACTGTATTATATGATTAGAATTAAATCTATGCATTCTTCCATGATTGCTCCAAGTTATTTTCTTAAAATTTATCTATATTGATTTTTATAGCTGTAATTAATTTCTTTTCATTATTATATGGTGTTTATTTTCATTGCTACATAATATTTTGTATAACACAACTTCTTATTCCAATCTACAACTGATGAACATTTGGATTGATTCCCAGTTTTTGCTCAAGCAGTGCTACTAAAAATATTTGTATATATTTCCCTGGAGAAGATGTACCAGAATTTTTATATATGGTGAAATTGCTGGGTCATAGAGTACACACATGTTCAGTGTTCAGCTCAGTGGCTTAATGTAACAGATTCATTTATTTGTTATGCTGCATGTCAAGTATGGGTCACTGCAGCAGGATTCTTTACTTCATGTTATCTTCTTTCCAGAAATTTTGCCATCTGGAAAGCTGCTTGGCAATGTGGCACATAAAAGAAAAGTGGAAAATTGTGGTATGACTCTTAAATACAAGCATCCAGAAATAATACACACCTCTTCTGCTCACATTTCACTGGCCTAGGAGCAAGTTACATGGTCACACCTAGTTTCATGGGTGTATGGAGGTGTACTTCTACTGTTTGATTAGATTGAAGATAACTGGGAAATACTGGTCAAGAGCACAAATGTCTACCACATGCACTGTTCTAGACGCCAATGTTTGGTTCACTTTCCTTCACCCATGCAAGTAAACACCCTTTCCTAGGAAGTCAACACAAAGTCCTGCCTGGTCATGGCACTGAGCTCAAAATTCATGATCTCTGAATAATAATGCTTAAATGAAGTGTTATCATCCACCCCCTCCTGCAACACACACACACACACACACACACACACACACACACTCGATACATATTACTGCAACAATGGTGAGTAGTTCAGTATGAGGGAAGAAGATGGAACAGAATATGTGGTGACCAGAGGAGGGACCACTTCCACTGATACCCAGTTTCATTTTCCTTCCAGGTACATGTTAGGCTTGTCCTTCTGTGTCCCTTTGAAGTTAGTCATATGATTGGTTCTAACAAATGGATTTAGGTGGAAATGATGTCCTTTAATTATTGGCCCAAGACTTCCCAGCTGTCATGAAAACGCTTTATGAGATAAAGGCTCCATCAGACTGAGTCATAGAGCCGAGTGACATTGATGGAGAGATCCCTTATCCATCTGCATTGGGCATGCGGAGTGAGTGGTAAATCTTTGCCATTTTAAGTCACTGAGATTTGGAATTTTTGGTTACAGCATAACTTAGCTAGTCCTGAAAAATAGAGCAATCTTATAACTCAATGGCCTATTCTTGGAAATACTGTATTCTATCATAAAAATAAAAGAAATCAGAACCTGACTCCAACTTCTGTTACTTAAATCACGATATCATCCAAACCCTTCATTCTTCAGATGGAAGGTAATCTACACTGTAATGACCCCTCTAAACTTTCTGTTCATTTCCTTGTGCTGTATTATTATCATCCGTGCAGATTCATAGTTATTGAATGCCTACTATTCATCAGGAACTTTCCTAGGCATTGGAGTTTAAAGATAAAGACACTAAGCAGCTCACAATCTGACGGGTAGACAAGCATGTAGGCTACTTAGGCTATTGCAGTGAGAACTTCTCTGCGAATCTTTCACTGCCTGGTCCTCCTGGATAACAGGGCATGCCTGCTGCGAATGCTTTTGGGGGAAGAAACCAGTGTGAGGAGACCCTGTGGGGCGCATATGGTCAGGGGTCTCAGGTGGAAATAGGGGAGGGGTCATAATTATGCTTGATTAGTTGTGGAGACACTATATCAGAACAAAAGGCAGCTGCGAGAAACAAGCAGTCAGAAAGCCTGAGTCCTGGAGAGGGGCAGAAGCAGGATGAGGGGATACGTGTGGGGTCAACTGGGGAATCTGCGAGCTAGAGTGAGGTTTGAGCTGATGAAGTGGCTGGGTGAGGTTATGGTGGCCCAGGGAGCAGTGCTGTAGGGAGGGCGTGGGGGCAGGCAGTTATTAAGAGGACCGAGGTACTTTCACAAGGCGCTACAACAGCTGAGAGGAAGTGTCATTCGAACTGTTCCTGAAGGACCATTAGGAGTTTCCCACGAATCCAGTCATCAAACCAACAGGGTTTATTGCAGGTGGGTAAGGAATGTCAAAAATCATTTTGGGCAGAGGAAATGGACACAAAGTATTGGCGGGGACTCGAGTTCATGAGGATGGAATTGGGGTAGCCGGAGCTCCAGACAATGAAGAACACTAAGGAACTTGGATTTCATTTCAGAGACAATAGGAAGCCAAATGAAGCTGTTTTTTTTTAAAAAAACGGAAGCATGGCATGATGAGAGCTGTTATTTTGGACAGAGGGATTTTGCAGCAGCACAAAGAACAAGCGTGTGTGCTGGTGTGAGCGGAGCCGGTGACAGGACGGCTGGACCAGGGCTCCTGCGGTGGCCCAGGCAGGAGGGGGCGATGGAGTAAGGGGTGCCATGGGGGGAGGGGCCCGAAAATAAAGCCTTTTTAAAAAGGTTTTTCCTTTTATAGGAAGTTGTGGCTTCACAGAACAATCGTGCTTAAAATACAGGACCTTGCATCGTGTGGAATATTTGTTACACTTGCTGAAAGCACGTTTCTATTTATTAACTGTAATACTTAGAGCCCATGGCTTAACTAGGTTCACTCTTTGTGTAGTGCAGTTCCACGGATTTTTTAAAAAGCTTTTTTCGGTTATCATACATTCGACCTAATATTTCCGCTTTTAACCACATTTAGGCATACATTCCAGGGCTGCTAATTACGCCCACAATGTTGTGGTGCCATCACCACCATCCATTACCAAAAAATCCCATCATTCCAGATAGGACCCCTGATTCCCTATCCCCACCCTGCCCCTGATAACCTATATTCTAGATTCTGACTCTCTGAGATTGATTATTCTAATTATTTCATATCAGTGAGATCACATCATAGTTGTCCTTTTGTGACTTCCCTCAACATGCTGTCTTCAAGGATCATCCATGTTGTTGCATGTATCAGAACTTTATTCCTTTTCATAGCTGAGTAATATTCCATTGTAGGTATGTTATTTCTTTTTGATGAGAAATCACTCTTTCCTCTGGGTTTAGTTTGCTCTTTTTTTTTCTAGTTCTTCTGGTTATGAGGTTAGGTCTCTAATTTGAAGTATTTCTTCTTTTTTAATGCAGGCATTAAAATATTTGTCCTTTTGTGTCTGACTTACATCCCTCAACATGATGTCTTCAAGGTTCATCCATTATTGCATGTATCATCAGAGCTTCATTTCTTTTTATGGCTGAATGATATTTCTTTGCAGGTATAAAACACATTTTATTTATTAATTCATCGGTTGATGGACACTTGGATTGCTTCCATCTTTTGGCAATTGTGAATAATGTTGCTATGAACATTGGTGTACAAAGATCTGTTCAAGTCCCTGCTTGAACAGGTATTTCTCTCTCTTTGGGGCACTTACCTAGTCGTGGGGTTGCCAAGTCATACGATAATCCTATACTTAGCTTTGTGAGGAGCTGCTAAACTGTCTTCCACAGCAGCTGCACCACTTTACATTGCCACCAGCAACAAATGAGTGTTTCCAGTTCTCTGAATCCTCTCCAACACTTGTAATTTTCTGTTTTATTTTTCAATAGCAGCCATTCTAATGGGTGTGAAACGGTATCTCATTGTGGTTTTGATTTGCATTTCCCTGATAACAAATGACGTTGAGAATCTTTTTGTGTGCTTTTTGGCCATTTGTATATCTTCTTTGGAGAGATGTCTATTCAAGTCTTTTGCCCATTTTTAAATTGGGTTGTCTTTTTGTTGTTAAATTGAAGGATTTTAAAATATAGTCTGCATATTAAACTTTTATCAAGTATGTAGTTCCCAAATACTTTCCTCCCATTGAGTAGGTTGTCATTTTACTTTCACAATAACGTCCTTTGAGGCACAAAGTTTCAAATTTGGATGAGGTCCCATTTATCTATTTTTAAAAACAAATCAATTTTATTGATTTGTATTAATAAAGCATAAATCCATCCAAAGGGTACAATCAGTGGTATTCAGTATAATCACATAGTTGTGCATTCATCACTTCAATCATTTTTAGAGCATTTTCGTTATTCCAATAATAATAATAATAAACAACAAACAAAACTCATCACCTCACCATACATAGCTGCTATTCTGTTTCCGTCTTTCTAGTTTATTTGTACTTATATTTTGTAAAAACAGTCTTGTACATGCAATGTCACCCATGCTTGTATTCCCCATGAGGCTTCACCATGTCATACAGTCCCATGTTACAATCTTTAGATTTCCTTCTAGTAATATATATATGTCCTCAGACGTACCCTTTCAACCACTCTCATACTCATATAATAGCTTTGTTAGTTACAAACACTATGATGTGCTTTCATCATTTCTATTTAATTTCCCAAGATTTACTAACATCCACCCCACTTTTTTTTTTTTTTTTTTTTTTTTTTAATATCAATTCTGCACAGATTAACCCTCAGCTTTCCATTCTCTACCCTCATTCTATTTTCTGGTGACCTATAGTCTAATAATTAACTCCATGGGTTTACATAATATATTTAGTTCATAATAGCACAATCATAAAGTATTTGTCCTTTTGTGTCTGGCTTGCTTCATTCAACATAATGTCCTCCAGGTTCATCCATGTTGCCATATGCTTTATGACTTCATTTCTTCTTACAGCTGCATAATATTCCATCGTGTGACTAGACCACAGTTTGTTTATCCATTCATTCATTGATGGACACCTGGGTTGTTTCCAGCTTTTGGCAATGGTGAATAATGTGGCTGTGAACATCGGTGTGCAGATGTCTATTCGTGTCACTGCTCTCAGTTCTTCTGGGTATATACCCAGTAGTGGTATTGCAGGGTCACGTGGCAAGTCTATATTCAACTTCCTTAGGAACTGCCAAACAGGAACTTTTGGTGGACCATTCTAATTCCCACCAACAGTGTATAAGTGTTCCTAACTCTCCACATCCTCTCCAACACGCATAGTTTTCCAGCTTTTTAATAGTGGCCAGTCTAACAGGTATGAAATGATGTCTCATTGTAGCTTAGATTTGCATTTCCCTAATCGCTAGGGATGCTGAATGTTTTTTCATGTGTTTCTTTGCCATTTGTATTTCTTCTTTGGACAATTGTCTTTTCTAGTCTTTTGCCCACTTTTTTAAAAGTATGAATGTATTTTTCAAAAGAGATTTTATTTTATTTATTTATCCCCCCCCACCCCACCCCCCGTTTTTGGTGCTTGCTGTGTCTATTTGTTGTGTACTCATCTTCCTTTTGTAGGAGGCACTAGGAACCGAACCCGGTAACTCCCATGTGGGAGGGAGGTGCCTAATCACTTGAGCCACCTCCATTCCCTGCTTTGTTGTGTCTCTCATTATGTTTTCCTCCTTGTGTCTCTTGTTGAGTCATCTTTTTGCGTCAGCTCATCATGCCAGCCTGTCATGTCAGCTCACTGTCTTGCTCATCTTCTTTAGGAGGCACCAGGAACTGAAACTGGAACCTCCCATGTGGTAGGCGGGAGCTCAATTTTTAATCGGGTAGTCTTTTCATTGTTGAATTGAATGGTCTCTTTATATATCATAGATATTAAACTGTTATCGAATATGTGATTGCCAAATGTTTTCTCCCATCGAGTCAGCTGCCTTTTTACCCTTTTGACAAAGTCCTTTGAGGTGCAAAAGTGTTCAGTTTTGAGAAGGTCCCATTTATCTATTTTTTCTTTTGTTGCTCGTGCTTTGGGTATAATGTTTAAGAAACTACTGCCTACCACAAGATCTTGAAGATGTTTTTCTACATTTTCTTCTAGGATTTTTATGGTTGTCATTTTTATATTTAGGTCTTGATCCATTTTGAGTTAATTTTTGTATAAGGTGTGAGATAGGGGTCATCTTTCTTTCTTTTGAATATGGCTATCCAGTTCTCCCAGCACTATTTGTTGAATAGACTGTTCTGACCCAGCTGGGAGGGCTTGACAGCCTTGTCAAAAATCACTTGACTGTTGATGTGAGGGTCTATTTCTGAGTCCTCAATTTGGTTCCTTTGGGCAATCTGTCTGTCTTTATGCCAGTACCATGCTGTGTTTGTTTTTTTGTTTTGTTTTGTTTTGTTTTTACCACTGTAGTTAAGTAATATGCTTTAAAGTCAGGAAGTGAGAGTCCTCCAACTTCATTCTTTTTTAAGACATTTTTGACTATTTGGGGCCCCTTACCTTTCCAAATAAATTTGATAATTGACTTTTCTATTTCTGGAAAAAAGGCTGTTGGGATTTTTATTGGGATTGTGTTGAATCTGTAAATCAGTTTGTGTAGAATTGACATCTTAATGATATTTAGTCTTCCAACTATGAACACAGAATGTCCTTCCATTTATTTAAGTCTTCTTTGATTTCTTTTAACAATGTTTTGTAGTTTTCTGAATACAGGTCCTTTATGTCCTCGGTTAAGTTTATTACTGAATATTTGATTTTTTAGTAGCTATTAGAAATGGAATTTTTTTCTGATTTCTTCCTCAGGTTGTACATCAGTAGTATATTAGAAATGCTATTGATTTTTGCATATTAATCTTGTATCCTGCCACTTTGCTGAATTGTCTATTAGTTCTAGTAACTTTGTTGTGGATTTTTCAGGATTTTCTAGATATAGAATCATATCATCAGTGAATAGTGCAAGTTTTACCTCTTCCTTTCCTATTCGGGTGCTTTTTATGTCTTTTTCTGCTTAATTGCTCTAGCTAAAATTTCTACCAAAATATTGAATAACAATAGTGA
Source organism: Tolypeutes matacus (assembly GCA_026826555.1). Lineage (NCBI taxonomy): Eukaryota > Metazoa > Chordata > Mammalia > Cingulata > Chlamyphoridae > Tolypeutes > Tolypeutes matacus. The sequence continues at coordinate 12,107,691 of JAKSZT010026446.1, read as the reverse complement.
CAGTGGGAATCCTTGTCTTATTCCTGATCTCAGCAGGAAAGCTTTCCATCTTTCACCATTGAGTACAATGCTAGCTGTAAGTTTTTCATATATGCACTTTACCATATTGAGAAAGCTTCCTTCTATTCCTATCTTTTGGAGTGTTTTTATCAAAAAACTTTGTCAAACTCCTTTTCTGCATCAATCAAGAGGGTCATGTGATTTTTTCCTCTTCCATTTATCAATGTGGTTTATTGCACTAATGGATTTTCTTGTGTTGAACCACCCTTGCATACCTGGGATAAAACCCACTTGATTGTGGTGTATACTTCCTTTAATGGGCTTTTGGATTCTGTTTGCAAGTATTTTGTTGAGGATTTTCCCATCTATACTCATTAGGAATATTGGTCTGTAATTTTCTTTTTTTGTAGTACCTTTATTTGGTTTTAATATTAGGGTGATGTTGGCTTCATAGAATGAATGTTCTTTCCTGTTCAATTTTTTTGCAAAAGTTTGAGCGAGATTGGTATCAGATTGTCTTTGAATATTTGGTAGAATTTACCTGGGAATACATCTGGTCCTGGGCTTTTCATCTTTGTGAGGATTTGATGACTGTTCAATCTCTTCACTTTGTGATTTGTTTGTTCAGCTCTTCTATTTCTTCTAGGGTCAGCATAGGTTGTTTGTGTGTTTCTAGGAATTTGTCCATCTCATCTACACAATCTGGTTTTTTGGCATATAGTTGTTCATAGTATCCTCTTATGATCTCTTTTATTTCTGTGGGGGCAGTGATAATGTCCCCCCTCTCATTTCTGATTTTACTTATTTCCAACTTCTCTCTTTTTCCCTTTGTCAGTCTAGCTAAGGGTTTGTGGATTTTGTTGATCTCAAAGAACCAATTTTGGTTTTGTTGATTCTCTCTATTGTTTTTTGTTCTGATCTTTATTACTTATTTCTTCACTGATATTTACTATTTCTTTCCTTCAGCTTGATTTGGGATTAGTTTGCTGTTTCACTTTTTTTAGTTCCTTGAGGTATGCGGTTTAGAGCTTCAATTTTAGCTCTTTCTTCTTTTTTAATGTGAGCATTGAGGGCTATAAGTTGCCCTCTCAGCACTGCTTTTGCAGTGTCCCATAAGTTTTGATATGCTGTGTTTTCATTTTTATTTGTCAACAGATATTTTCTGAATTCCCTTGCAGTTCCTCTTTGACCCACTGATTATTTAGAAGTGTGTTGTTTAATCTCCATATATTTGTGAATTTTCTCTTTTTCTGTCCATTATTGAATTCCAGTTTCATTCAGTTATAATCAGAGAAAGTGTTTTGTATAATTTCAATCTTTTAAAATTTATTGAGTCTTGTGTTGTGACCCAACATATGGTCTATCCTGGAGAAGGATCCATAAGCACTTGAAAGGAATGTATGACCTGCTATTTGGGGTGCAATGCTCTATGGATGTCTGTTAGGTCTAGTTCATTTATAATATTTTCCAAGCTCTCTGTTTCTTTATTTTTATCCTCTGTCCAGATGTTCTATCCAATCCTGAGAGTGGTGTACTGAAGTCTCCAACTATTATTGTAGAGACATCTTTTTTTCCCTTCAGTTCCGCCAGTGTATTCCTCAATTATCTTGGGGCACTCAGGTTAGGTACATACATTTTTAGTGTAGTTATTTCTTCTTGGTTAATTAATCATTGTGTATAATTCTTTTAATGTGCAATTTGATTCAGTTCTCTAGTATTTTGTTGAAGATTTTTGCATCCAGATTCATAAGAGATATTGATTTATAATTTTCTTTTCTTTTGGTATCTTTTTCTGGTTGTGGTATATAGACAATAGTGGGCTCATAGAATGAATTAGGGAGTGTTCCCTCCTCTTCAATTTTTGAAAGATTTTAAGCTGATTTGAATTTAAATCTTCTTGGAATGTTTGGTAAAATTCCCCTGGGAAGCCATCTGGTCCTGGGCTTTTCTTTGTTGGGAGGCTTATGATTATTGATTCAATCATTTTACTAGTAATTGGCTTGTTGAGATCTTCTATTTATTGAGTCAGTGTTTCTAAGAATTTCCATTTCATCTAGGTTATCTAATTTATTGGCACACAGTTGTTCACAGGATGGTCTTACAGTCCCTCTTATTCCAGCAGGGTCGGTAGTTTGCTGTTTTGGTACCTAATATATGATCTGTCCTGGCGAATGATCCATGTGCCCTTGGGAAGAATGTGTTACCTTGTTGTTGGGTGAAGTGTTCTATATATGTCTGGCAGGTCTAGCTGGCTTAGAATGTTATTCAAGTGTTGTATTTCCTTAATGAGCTTCTGACTCGATATTCTACACATTATAGAAAGTGGTGTATTAAAGTCTCCTAATATTAATGTAGAGCTATTTATCCCTTTAAATCTGCCAGTATTTACTTCATATATTTTGGTGCTCTGCTGTTAGATGCATACATATTTTTAATTGTTACATCTTCTTGTTGAATTGTTCCATTTATCAGTATAAAATGACCATGTGTCCCTTGTACATATTTTTGACTTAGTCTATTTTATCCAATATTAGTTTAGCTACCCCAGCTCTCTTTTGGTTACTAACTGCATGGTATATATTTTTGCATCCTTTCACTTTCAATCTACTTGTATCTTTGAATTTAAGGTGAGTCTCTTCTAAACAGCATATAGTTGGGTAATGCTTTTTTTTTTTTTTTTTTAAATCCATTCTGCCAATTTCTGCCTTTTGACTGGAGAGTTTAATCCATTTACATTTAAAGTCAGTACTGATAATGCTGAACTTTCTTCTGCCATTTTTCTATTTAGGCTTCATAAGCCTTATAACTTTATTGTTTCTCAATTCTTCTGTTAATGCCTACTTTTTATATTTATTTGATTTTTTGTGTTGTACCATATTGAGTGCCCTCTCTTTTCTATCTGGACATGTTTTTCATATATTTTCCTTGTGCTTATCATAGAGTTAAAATTTAACATTCTAAATATATAACAATCATATCTGGTTTGATACTAACTTGATTTCAATATCAATACAATATACTTTTTTTTTTTTTTAACGGAAAGTCCCGGGGATCGAACCCAGGTCCCTCCATATGGGAGACGGACGCCCAACCATTTGAGCCACATCCGCCCCCCATAATATACTTTTAATGCATTTGCATTTTAGCACAGGTAGGGAGTAAGAAGTGGAGTTACATACCAAATATACAATACAATAATACTGGCATTTGTGATTACCCAAATGGTTCCCTTACCAGTCTCTATTTCTTGTGTGTGTGTGTGATGTGACTGTAGCAGTCTTATCTTTGAAACTCAGAAAAACCATTACATTCCAAAACAGCTAAATATGCAGGTCCAAAAACTGAAGGTTTTTTTTTTTTTAACTGTCACATTCACTCCAAAACTCATTCATCTTCTATCCCAACCATTAAGCACATGTTCTTCTCAGCTATATAACAAAGTGGCAAACCTGCCACACCAATGACATCACAGGACTGTCGCTTCATTTTCTCACAGGTGGTCATCCTCATCTGGCAGAGTCATGCTCATACTGTGCTGCCAAAGCTGGGTCCACGCAGTCTCTGGTGGGGCAAGAGCAGGCATGGCAACAAGCTCCAAGTTTGTTGAGGGTCTCCACTCAGCAATCAGCGCTCTAGCAAGCCAAAGGAAAGGCTTTTCTAAGTAGTAGTTTCTTTTGGCAGAAATGTCATAATACTGAGGATTCGTCTTTTGGTGGACGTCAATGGATTTTGCCTTAACTTTCCTGTCCTTAATATCCACTTTGTTGCCACACGACACGATGGGGATGTTTTCACACACTCGTGCCAGATCTCTATGCCAATTAGGCACATTCCTGTAAGTAACATCATACATTATAGTGACACGTAGCCATCTCTCAATCCACCAAATTTCTCCTGACCAGGCGTATCTCATACATTGAATTTAATAGGTCCTCTGTTTGTATGGGACACAATGGGATGGACCTCAACACCCAAGGCAGCTACATACATCTCAAATTCACCATTCAAATGACGTTTTAAGAACATAGTTTTTCCAGTACCACCATCACCAACCAATACAAGTTTAAACTAATTGGGGTTCTCCTTGGGCAGCCATTGTGTAGTTCTTCCAGAAGCACCTCCATGCTCCATCTGACTGAGAGCAGTCTCTATTTCTTCATGCCACTTTGAACCAATGTCTTGTTTCCTTTCCTTTCAGTCTGAAGAACTCCCTTTAGCACTGCTTGTAGGGCAGGTCTAGTGGTGATGAACTCCCTCAGTTTGTGTTTATCTGAGAATGTCCTGATTTCTCCCTCATTTTTGAAAGAAAGTCTCACTGGGTATAAAATTCTTGGTTGGCAGTTGTTGTCTTTCAGCACACTGCCTTCTTACTTCCATGGTTTCTAATGAGAAACTGACAATCTATTTGGGACTCTTTTGTACATAATACATTGCTTTTCTCTTGTGGCTTTCAGAACTCTCTTCTTGTCCTTTGCATTCAATAGTGAGATCAATTTATGACGAGGCACATTCTTCATCATGTTTATCCTGTTTGGTGTTCTCTGAGCTTCTTGGATGTGCATATTCACATCTTTCATCTAAGTTTGGGAAGTTCTCTGTCATTATTTCTTTGACTCTTCCTTCTGCCCCTTTCTTTCTTCTCCTCTTGGGGTTCCCATAATGTATATATTGGCATGCTTGATGGGTCTCAGGCTATTTTTGTTTTTATAATTCTTTTTTCTTTCTGCTTTTCTGCCTGACTCATTTCAATTGTCTTGTCTTGAGTTCACCGATTCTTTCTTCTGCTAGCTCTAATCTGCTGTTGTAACCCTCCTGAGAATTTTTTATTTCAGTTTTTATGGACTGCTACTCCAGTGGTTCTGTTTGGGTCCTTTTTAAAATTTCTATCTCTTTTCTAAGATTCTCATATTGCTCATTCATTGTTTTCCTGATATCCTTTACTTCTTTCTCTGTGTTTTACCTATCTCCTTGAGAATTTTTTAAGCTCATTTTTAAAGTTTGATGGGTCCACATTTGTTCTTCTTTATTGATGTTTTCTGGATTTTTATCTTCTTCCTTTGGATGGGCCACCATTTCCTATTTCTTTGTCTTGTACTCTTTTTTTTTTTTTTAAGATTTATTTATTTATTTACTTTTATCCATTCCCCCCCCCCATTTTTGTTGTTTTTGTGTCCATTTGCTGGGCAATTCTCTGTGTCAATTTTTTGCCCTCTCTTCTCATCCTTCTCCTCCTGTCTTCACCAGGATTCAATCCTGGGAACCTCTGATGTGGGAGAGAGGCGTCCTACTGCCTGTGCCACCTTAGTTTCTGGTTTTTCGGTGCATCTCATTTTGGCTCTCCCTTGTGTCACTCTCCTGTTACGTCATCATCTTGCTGCATGGTTTGGCAGGGCTTGGAGGTGCACCCGTGTGCGGGGCCTGATGGCACACCCACTTGCAGGGCCTGACAGCTCACCTGCGCATGGAGCCTGACAGTGCACCCACTTGCAGGGCCTGGCAGCACACCCGCACCTGGGGCCTGGCAGCGCACCCAAGTGCGGGGCCTGGGGGCACTCACCCACTTGTGGGGCCTGATGGTGCACCTGCGCAAGAGGACTGGCAGCCCGCACGCCTTCTAGATTTTTCTTTATTTTTCACCGGGAGGTCCAGGGGATTGAACCCAGGACCCTCCATATGGGAGACGGATGCCTAACCATTTGAGCCACATCCGCCCGTCTTGTACTTTTTTGTTGCACCTGTGTATTTTAATATTTTAACATGTTAACTTTGGGATTTTTTTCCTTGAACTGTTTCTTGATTTTGTAACCAAGTAGTGATCAGACAGGGCTTTTCTTGAGCTTCAGCCCTCCTATCAGGAAGGTCTGCCCAAGGTCAATGCAGTGTGCAGGGTTTTCCCTGGACTTTCTGGGCCTGTGACTTGTCTGGGTGCTTGCTTTGTTAATTGTTTTGGAGGTCCCCTGTTTACAGGACTTTGAATGCTCCCTTTATGTCCCAGGACATAGACCTCCCTCTCCCGGCTATTTAAAGCAGGCAAACCTTTATCCCAGACTGTCTACCTCTATAGTTTCTTACACTCTTCATTGTCTCAAGCTGCTTTTACCTGGAGGGAAAATTCTGGGAAGTGGAGTGCTCTGGAGAGGAGTTTCCCAAGTCAGTCTTTCCCAACCAAAATAGGGCCAGGGAACCACGAACTGAGTACAGACTAGCTCCAAAGTGCCCCGGGGAGGGAAACAGGAAGGGTTCCAGGAACTTCCATGGTTCCCCAAAGCAGAGCTTTCCTGACCTGCCCAGCAAATGCAGCCCTGCAACTAGCTATTTCCCGCAGCCCTGAGGAAGCGTAGTGTCTTTAAGTCTCCTCTGTCTCCTCCGTCTGGCGCAGGTTGGAACAATGAACGCGCTCAGAACCAGGCCCCCAGCAATCTGAAGTCACTAATCAAAAGCTGTGATCAGTGATGGGCTGTGCCCACCACTGTTCATGGGGAAGAGGGTTTTTTAATCCCTTTATGTCACCCATCATGGCCTGATGCAAGAGTGGGGGATGGGAGCTGGTATCCACTGCATGTAGAGAGCAATTTACTGGTCTTTACTATAATTTACCAGCCTTTTCCTCCCATTCTTCCCTGGATGCTGTACAGTGTTCTACTGGCCTCTGGAGCTTCTAAATTGGTGTTTCAGACAGTTCCTTCCTGTTTAATAGTTTGTGATGTGGAAGGACTGAATTCTAGAACTTCCTACTTTGTTATCTTCCCACGATCCTCTCTAGAAAATAAAAAAAATTCTGAGTTTGAAGGATGGGATTTTTTTGTCTGATTGGATGCAGAGATAAGGAAGACATAGGTGACTTATTCAGACCATGACTTCAAAAGATGATAAAAATCCAGGGTTCTATGTCAGGGAACTGCGTTCCAATTCCAAGGTTGTAACTAACTGGCTCTTTGACTCTAGGAACACCATTTTACCTCTGCACTTATTTATAAAAGGAAGTTTCTTCCAATTTGAAGATTCTATTATTCTAAGCTTCTTTTCCCTTCATAATACTTTGTTCTAAATTCATTGATACATGAAAAACCTGTTATTTTCCTCTAAAGAAAACTTAAAAATATATATCTTGTTTTGCCTTTAAGACCCTAAGGGTCCAACATTTATTGAAACTGTTATGAGATAAATGCTGAGACAGATGATTTGCCTTTGGAATTTGACCTTGATAAAACAGAGCTTCATACAATGCCAGGTTCCAAGGGAAGAGATGAAGGGAGCTCAGAGATAAGTCAGGAAATATAAATTGAGCAAGATAATTAAAAATTGAAAACAGTTTTTCTCCCTTGCTATATTTGTTCAAAGTTTGTGGGTTATAGAAATATTGAACTTCAATTCTTAAACAAAACACATAATAAAACCTATTGATGTTTTAGCTGTTTGGCCATTCAAGTCTTCCCAATTTTTAAGAGCATTTCTGTAAGATTTTAGTTCTTTAGTGGATAGTTTATAAGACTTCTGAAGATAGCCTCCATTCTGCAAGGTAAGTTCCAGAGCACAATATAGTAAAAATGGCTGTAAATCACACTTTAATAGTAATTATTAATGATAAAAATGCAGTCATTTCCTTTCCAGGCTACTGGTAGACCTCCTGATGAATGTTTTATGTTAATGTGTAAATCTTCTTTTCAGTACACCTGATTTTTGTGAGACAGCTTGAAAATATTTCATCCCACATTTCAAATATTTTGTTCCAAGGTTGCTGAATAATAAAATGTACTTCCCAGCATGTTGTATAATAAATCCATTTATTCACAAGGCAATTAATTTTGTAAGCTTCATGTAATTTAGTTTCTTCTGATGTAAGATTTTTTTGAGAGAGAAGAAGGATGTAGGGTAAATGGAATCTGATCCTTCTCTTTTCATTCTCCTAAGGGTAATAGTAAATCCAAATATGCCACACTGCTTTTTAAAAGCAAAATAAAACTGAAAAATGGGATGTTTCACCCATAGGCGTTTAGGCTGCAGGCTTTAATATCCTTATCATAAACAATGGACCTGTGTCAGTGCTGGAAGACAAATAGGTTATGACTTTGGAGAAACAGCATTTTACCTTTATTTATGGAAGAATACATTTAGAAGCTTCCAATTCTATGACACAGTCTTCAGGGATGCTGGAGGAGAAAGAGGCAAAAATTGTGGAGCACATGTCCTACGCTTCCAAGAAGAGGGAGAGAGAAAATCTGTAATTGTCATCTAGAAATCCCTGGGGCTGGGGATAACGACCATTTTAATTTTGGACTTGGGTTGGGTTACGGGTAGGTAAAGGACAAATGATATGGAGTTGGGATGGGATACTTACAACTGGTAAAAGATAAGGAAGTGAGAAGGTTGTTTATAGTCATTCATTCATTCAAAAGTATTTATTGAGATTTAATATGTACTAGGTATTGCTGGGATAGAGCAGCAAACAAAACAGACAAAAACCTTTGCCTTCAAGGAGGGGGGATGTTAGATAACAAAGAAGCAAGCAAACAATAAGGTCTGTCAGAATATGATAAGTTTTATGGAGAAAAATAAAGTAGGCAAGTGGGATAAGGCGTGCCGGTGGGAATAAGCATACTATTTAAAACAGAGTGGTGGGGGAATGTCTCATTGATATGGTGGCATTTAAGAAGTGAGGGTGAGGAAGAATGAGCCACCTGGGCAGGGGGATATCCAAGGTAAAGAGCCTTCCAGGCAGAGGGGATAGTATGGGCAATGGTCCTGAGACAGGAGGATGCTGGTTTGTTCAAGGAAGCCAGAATGTGGGAAAGGAGTGGACCCAGGGGGGACTGCAGGAAAGGAAGGCTGAAGAGTTGTGTGAGGGGTGGGGGCGTGTTCCAGAGCATGGATGACCTTGGTACTGTTTACTCTTCCTGGGGTGAAAGTCACTGCAGAGTGGTAAATTGATGAGTAATGCAATATGACTTAGATTTTCAAATACTCATTCTGGTTGCTATGTTAAGAATAGATCATGGGGATAGGGTGACAATGGCAAAAAGGGATGCAATTACTTGTATCTTTCATGAATTGTGTTGAGAAATGATGGTGGCTTGGACCAGGGTGAAAGCATAGATGTAAGAAGTGGTTGGAATCTGACTATATTTTGAAGACAGAGCCAACAGGATTTATTGATAGTTTGTATATGCCTGTAAGAGAGAGAGAGAAGATATAAGTGACTACAGTATTTTTGTCTGGTCAACTAGAAGGATGTCATTGCAAGACTGGGAAGACCAATAGGTGTGAGGGGAAAGGTTAGGTGTTTCTTTCTGGACACATTAAATATGAAATGTCTTCAAAGTGTGGAGGGAACAACTCTGCACCTCTCCTATTTTAATATGTATTTTTTAAGAATACTGACATGTGTGATAAAACATTATAAGATGGAAGGAAATTATAAACACAGAATGTAAAGAAGCAGCTTCTCCATTTGGGGGGAAAAGGGAGAGTGATGGAATAGGGAAGGAACACACAGTCGATGCAACGAAATTGATGATTTTCTAGTTTTGAAGTGGGTTAGAAAGTTCATTGGTGTTCATTTTATATTATGTGTCATAACATATATATTCAGCTATATTAATCAAATATTACATGCTAGAAATTTAGAAAGAGAACGCAAGGAATTAGAAACAGGGCATCTAGATAACTGGATATTGAAGGGTATTTCTATGAAGGGTATCAGAGAAGTCGGCTTGAAGTGGAGTCAAGAGAGGGTGTTTTTAAAATAGGATAAAGTATTTGGGGGTATTTGCTGATGGGAATGATACAGTAGAGAGGGAAGCAATGATGGTGCAGGAGAGAAAGCTTATACTAGCTGCAGAGCTGGCCTGGAGTAAGTGAGAGGACATGGGGTCTACTTGACAGTGAAGGGAATAGCCTTAGCAAGCAGCCCTGGCAGTTCATCCAAAGGTTGAAGAAGAACGTGGAGAGTGTGGACACTGACACAGACAGGGGAAGGGGCAGGAGTCTATTCAAGGTCTTTTCTGATTCATTCAGTTTTCTTAGAGGAAAAAGAAGCAGGGTCATCAACTGAGGATGTGGATGTGGAAGAGTTGTTTGAGGTTTGCGGGGAGTGTGTGAATGTGAATGGATGAGGGAAGTACCTTATGATTGCCAGATGGCACTTAGGGCAAACTTGAGATTCCTGTTCATTAGTGAAAAGTGAGGTGGGTCAGTGAGGTTGTGTGCTTCTCTCCAGTGGCATTCAGCTTGTCACGGGTGTGGGTATCTAGGAAGAGGAAAGTTTGGTTGAACCAATATTGGTGCTCTGTGAAGGGGACAGAATGGCAAATAAGTAAGGGGATAAAGTATTTTATGATATTTTAAATGAAGCAAGGGGGATGGATGTGGCTCAAATGGTTGGGGGTCTGTCTCCCATATGGAGGGACCTGGGTTCGATCCCCGGGACCTCCTGGTAAAAATAAAATAAAATAAAATAAATGAAACAATTATCTAAGCTGGGTAAGAAGGGAAATGAGGTAAAAAGATGAAGAACAGTAAAAGTTGGTGGAATCAGTTGATTGTAGGTCCTAGGGGGGTTACAGAATTGTTGGAGTCTGGGTATTAGAGAGAGTAAGCTGGAAAAATAGCAGGAGGTCAACAGAGAACAGGATGCTTGAGGTTGACAATGTGGAGGCATTTCACTTAATGATAATGCAATTCCTGGATGGGATTATAGATCAGGGAGGGCAAGAAGGTCAATGAATTGAGGAAGGATCACCTATACAGACGTTGGAATCACATGGAATCGTGACAGGAGCTAAGAGGGTTTTCAGCTTTTAACTAATTATGTTGGTGATTATCGCTAAATAATATATTCAGACATCTAGTTCTTGGTGTTTGAATTTTAGGCCTTTCTTTATCCTGACTTGCATCTATTGAGGGTGAAGGTTTAGTGCTTTCACACACAAGGTCCTCTGCATCCACACACATCTCAGTCCTTGTGTCCTCCTAGTGTGGAGATGTGTGCAATATATTTTGGTTACTTTCCTTTCTGGACAACTTGTCTTACCTGAATTTAGCGATTGTCCTTTGTGTATTTTCTTGGGCTTCTGGTGCTTTCACCAATTTACCTTCAATTCTCATTCAGTTATATGAACTTTCCAATAAGTTCAGATCCATTGAGCATTTTTACATCGTTCATCTTCTTGACAATGTCTCCCAAAGCCTTCTCTGGCCTTCTCTAGACTGGATTGTTTGGTTTCTGGGCCTGCGGTAACTTTCCCTTCACTGTCATCCTGGGGATTCTTTTGGCCTCTCTCATGTTGGATCCCCTGTTCCCTGAATTCCATCTCTTCCTTTTTTCAGTTTCTCTTCTTGTTTTTGTGGGGCACATAGTCTAGTAGCTTCCTGAGAAAGTGTGCAAGGAAGCAAATGTTTTGAGAACTTGCACATCTACTCTCACACTTGATTGACAGATAACTGAGTATTGAATTCCAAGTTGGAACCACTTTCTTCACATTTGTGAAGCCATTGCTTTACTGTTTTCTAGATTCCCATATTGCTGTGGACAAGTCCAGCTATTCTGATTCTTGATCCTTTGTATGGATTCCCCCCCCCCCCTTTTTTTTTCTTCTGTCTTTCTCGCTCTGGAAACTTTTATTATCTTCCTTTATCTTCTTAATTTTCTCAAATTTCATGATGTTGTGACTTAGTGTGGGTCTATTTTTATCCCTTTGTGCTGAGCAGCTAATAGCCCCTCTTATATGGCAATTTAAATGTTCAATCCTGTGAAGTTTTCTTGAATTGTTTCTTTGGTGATTTCCTTCCTATGGTGATTTCCTTTCTCTGGTACTCCTATTATTTGGAGATTGGGGCTCCTGGAATGACCCTGTAATTATCATTTAATCTTTTCCTCCCGTTTTTCGTCTCTCTTTTTCTCTTCTTTCTGGACAATGTCATCAACTTTATATCCCAAACTTTCTTTTGAGATTTTCATATCTGCTGTCATATTTTTGATGTCCAAAGCTCTTCTTTTTGAATTAAAGAAATATGTTCTCATTTTATGTATGTAATATAAATGATAGTTTTAAAAGTTTGATTTTTCCCTTTATCCTTGTATCCACTGCTATTCTCCTCCTATATCTGTGAGCAACCATGCTATTATGTTTAATGTGTATTTTTTCTTGTGGTTGTTTCTTACCTATTGAGCATTGTAGTTTTGCATGCACATATTTACAATTTATGAAAGTGGTATTGTGTCATATATCAATTTCTGTTTCTTTTTAAAAATTCAGCAGCAGTATATTTTAAATATTCACCCATGTTGCTATGAGTTAATAAAATTAGGCTTCAAAATGTTGTGTAACTGTTCACAGTATGCATTCATGCCATTTCACCTCTCCACATTCCGGTGATGGGCACCTTGGCTGCTGCATCTCCCCAGAGACCACGCTGCAATGAGCATTCTCATACATGCTGCCCTCTACAACTGTGTGGAATTACTGCTGCTCAGGGAAATGCACATATTTAACTCACCTTAGTAGTGACATTGTTAAAAAGAACGGTTGTATGAGCTTTGATTTCTACTAGCGTTCATGAATGTTTCGATATTTCCAGGTCCTTGAAATACTTGATCTTAGAGCATTCTAATTTTTGCCTAATCGGTTCAGGGTGTTATCTTGTTTTATTTGCTTTTTCTGATTACTGATGATTTTGAGCATTTTTTTCATATGCTTGTACACATTTTTGGGTTTCCTATTCTATAATTTGTTTATTCATATTCCCTGTCCATTTGTTTTCTTTTGGGGTTGCTGCCCTTTTGCTATATTAATTTTATAGCTTTACTTTTCAATTTAAGGCCTTTAATCCTTCTAAAATCTTCCCTTGTTTGTGGCATTGAGTAGAGACCCAAAAATTGTAAAATAATCCCCACGGCCCCCCACAGTCAACTAAACAATCCATCCTTTCCCCATTGATTGTGAAAAACAGTAGCTTGCAAGGTTTTTTCCTGAGCATAATTGTTGTTTTTTTCCAAATTGCTTTTTTTCTTTTAGTATCTTCTGGCTTTTGCCATTTTTAGTAGAAGTTTTACTTGTGTCTGTGAGTACCGTGAGCTTGTAATTTTAAGATTGTCACACTAGAAAGCTGATTGGAAGCTGTGTGTATGGTAAGTTTGCCTACTTACAGGTACATTGTGGGGTGATTTGGGCAGTCTCTTTAATTGGTGAATCCTCAAGGTCAGTAGCTAAAAGCCTTTTCCTTTAAGGTATCAGATTCTTCCCAGATGGCCCTTCTAACATCCTGCCTGGAGGATATCAATCAGTTGCTAGCCTTTTAAAAGAGGGTGAGGGATATGGTAGGGTAAAGGCTGGTGTTGGAGGAGGTTTTCAGCATAGACTATGTAAGTTGATACCTAAGGCCTTTGTCTGGACTGGGGCACTCCTGACCTGCACAGGCCTGGGTCAGCCCGTGCCTCTCTGTGCACTATCAGAGATCAAAGTCTTCTGGCCAGGCTCAGGCAGGGGCCGCTGCGTGGCTGACCAGAGCTGGGAGTGTGTCTGTGGTTCTAGTTTGTTGCAAAGAGGCCCTGTCCAGTCCTCTTGTTTCTGCTCCACCGTCACCATACTTCTAGACATACTCAGAGCTGCCCATTCCTGAGAACCTGGAGAGCTCCATGGTGTGAATCCTGTGGCTTCTTGGCTTGTCCTTCTCTGGGTTTGTCCTTCTCAGATGAGCACCTGAGCTACCTGATGCTATGTAAAATACTACCTTCACCTAAGGGAAGAACTCAGTCTCCTGGTTTACGAACCCCAGGGACTCCCCAAGCTCAGGGATACCCCCTATCTTCCACTCTGCTTACTCTTCTTTCAAAAGTACTTTGCGCTTGATGCAAACTGACCAAAGTCCTCTTTGGATTGGTCCTTGGTAAAGGTTGAGAATATTATATCCAAATGGCCTTTTCTTAAAGGAGACAGAAACTTCTGGACATTGTAAAATAGAGAAGCCAGGGAGCCAGGCTGAGTACCGTGGAACTGTAGAGTACACACTGTTCGTAGATCTCTGACAGGCCTGTGGGCAAATGCAGCTGGTTGGAAAACAAAAGGTCTTTGTCTTCTTCCTCCAGGATTGCACCTAGCAACCAGGCTGGGAAACAGGCGGCTGGGTAGTGGTTTCTTTTGAGAAAGAAGAGTGGATTTTTGGCCCTGCTGATGAGGGGTTGCTTTCCCCTGACTTTGTGCTAAGGCTTTAGCAACAATTGCTCGAGGACTATGAGGTGATTTCCAGATATCGTATCATATTTTCCCAAAGAACTTTTGAAACACAACCAAACACATATTTAAATCCCACCTCCATTTTTGTAAGGGTAGAACCAAAGGAAGGGAGAAATTAAATATATAAAATAATTAATGTGCCTACTATAGCTCAGCACGCCAGAGAAAGATCTTGATAAAAGTTGGAGCCATTTGTCTTAGTTGACTTCCCCAGAGACCCTAGTTCTTACAGGAAGATAGTCTCAGTGAGCAGATTATTTTTGAAAATGCTCTAACCATTTCTTGGAATCTTCTATTTTTTTTTAATTAAACTTTCTGACTTGAGAATGTGTTTATGGGTTTTCAGGGCATGTTTTTAAATTAGAAAATAAAACTTTTAAAAAGGCACTGAGCATATCATTGGCAAAGGTGAACCTGAATAGGCTTGAAAATTAGAGTGTAATCCATCATAAAGGGGGCAATTTGGATGATGAACTAGTAATGAACCAATGCTATTAAGTTCCAAGGATAGAAATTGGAGCCATGGCATGTGCACAGGGAGGGCTTGGCAAGGTCAATTAATCGATTGCTTGTGGTCTCACCCAGATTTCTGATAGATTTTTATTTCCATAAGTAAAGGAAACAAAACACTAAATGCTGTATCAGAGATACCTTAAACATGTGCCAGGCACAGGACAGTCACTGTAAATCGCCCCAGACGGGTATCATTTTTCACAAAATGAACAGACCTTCCACAGCTGGGAGAATCAAGGGCCAGTGAAGGCCAGTAGTAGGGGTGACGGAAAGCTCCAGTCTCACACCTCTGCCGCCTGATCTTCCTAAACTACCGGTGATTGTTAGGTTTGTTTTTTGTTTTTGTTTTTTTTCCTGTCAGAGGTATTTTGAAGATGTGCTTCTGAAATTGTTGAATTCGTCATCCCAGCACATATTGGGGGGGGGGGGGGGGCGGGGGGGCTGAAATTACCAGCAGGTAGCACACTGAGTGATCACTTGCAATTTTCCACTCCCCTGTGGTGTTTGTTACTCACAACCATGACCTCACGGAGGGGGAGGTGTGCTTCTCCACCCTTTGACTTTGGGTTAAATCGTGTGACCTGCTTTGGCCAAAGGAATGCTTGGCCATGCCCTCTTTCTCCTCTGCCATTGTCATTTGAAGTGCCTGCCCAGATAGTCCTCTGGTCTCTGGAGGATGAGAGGAACGCGGGCAGAGCTGCTCCAGCCAAGAGGGAACGGCATACTGCTGCCTGCCACGGAATTTTGGGATAGTGTGTTGTGTAGAATTATTGTGGCTCTAACAGATAGATACACAACTTTTTATTTTATTTGCCAAGCAAGAACAGCAAAGGACAAAAACTCTCACTTTTTATTACCGTCATTTCATACCAGCCAGAAATCCTTTTATCAAAAAGCAGGAAGAATATCATTTAGAGCAGGGGCTCTTAACAAGGGGTCCATGAGCTTAAATTGAAATTCAAAAAAACATCATTCTTGTGGGGACGTGCTGGTGCGGGTGTGATGTCTTTATTAAATAATGCACAGTAGAGTGTGGACTTAGGGGTCTGTGGTTCTCACCTGACTGGCAAAGGGGTCCGGGGAACAAAAAAGGTTAAGAGCCCCTGATTTAGAGTACGTTGAAACATTTGACTATGAAAATCAGACTGCAGAATTCTACTTTCCCTTGTTCCTTTTTTATGGGAACCTGTGAAAATTTGATGACTATCTTGCACAGTCTGAGGAATAACTTGTGAGAACTGCAAGGATTCTTTTGCATACAGGACAAGCATCTAGGTGGGTCCTGCAGAAGACTTTCTGGTCTCCCCAGCCGTGAGTTAAATTCCTGCATATTTCTTTCCCTGTGTTTCAGGGCACTATTTTAGGGTAATATAGTTTGCATAAACATCTCTCAAACTCTTCAAAGGCAAGCGATACCCGCTGTATTTAGAGCATGCCTGTTTCTGGGGGGCTACGGGGTGCGGAGCTCACCAGGAGCAGCTCCTTCCAGGGGGTGTGAGTCCCTAAATGGAGCCAGTCCTGACGGCCTGCGCTGCCCAGCAGCCCTTCGTGACAGCCGTCCGTCCACGGGCTGACGCCTGTGAGGTCGGATTTGTTCTCCCCGCCTCAGTTTCCTTTCTTATTTTTAGCATCACTGTTCACAAGTAAAATAAAGACACTCATCCAGAGACTGAGTATCAAAGCCCAGGGGGCAGAACATAAACTACAGGCCAGAGGAGGCTTTTGGTGCTTCCTCTTGTTACGAAGCATGGACGTGGCTGTTCACACAGGAAATCGTGGTCTGGGGACATACAACAAGGGACATTCAAGGGGACGGCCTCCTCCAGGCAGGTGGAACGCTAACCGAGTTAGAAGAGAGCAAAACCCAAACCTTTTGCCGCCAGTGGTTCATTTTCCAGGCTCCTGGAGGGCCATGAATTCCTGTGGCAAGCGAGGCCGTGATCGGGGCAGCTGTGGCGACTGCACTGCAAGGGCCTCCGATTCTTCTGGTTGTTTTAGAACATTTTAAAAAGCATTACCAACTCCATCCACACATACAAATGACACATGTGAAAATGGGGAAAACTGAATGACGTCTGTAGTGTAGTTATCAGTTTTGGAGCAATGTCAATTCCCTGGTTTTGATATTGTACTTAGGGCTGTCAAACTTAGCAAATAAAAATACAGGATGCCTAAATAACAAATAATTTGGGCACACCCTTATGCTTCATTATTTGTTCTTTATCTGAAACTCACATTCGAGCACCCTGTATTATGCCTGGCAAGCCTAACTGTACTACAGTTATTTAGAATCACTACTAGGGGAAGCTGGCGAAGAACTCGCAGGACTCCATCTACTATTCTGACAACTTCCTGAGTCTACAATTATTTCAAAATGAAAAGTTTCGAGAAAAGATCCTGTCCTCTTCCACATACCACACGTGTGAAAATATAAGAATATAGGCATCCTCAGATAACCCGGGAAAGATATGGACTTCCAGCCTTGGTGGTTCAATACTATTTATTGAGCTACTGTGGGTTTGAAGAAGTTAGATACTTTTCTCTCAACTGTGGGGAAAAAAACAGGTCAGACAATTGGCAAAGATAAATTGCATGTGGCAAGCTTCGCTCCTAATACCGTTAAAGTCTTGAACACACCTCATCTGTTATCAGCTGGGCAGCAAATAGCATTTTCACTAGGACGTGTTTGCAAGTGGCTCCCTTCGATGTCCTGCACCCCCAGTGACAAAGTCTCGGAAGCGACTTGGCTGGCCTACGTGGCCAAAGTCCAGGCTAAACCGAAATCAGGAGCTCAATTTCTATTTCTTATCCGAGAGGAATTGCCTTTAGATCTATTATACCTGTTAGAGTGTCCTGAGGTTCACGGTCACCAAATCCCTGGAATCTAAGGGTCCAATGCTGAGGTGACACCCCAGGGAAACGTGTACCCTTCATCTGGTGGGCTTTTGGCCCGAGGCCTTGCTGGTCCCCTGGGTCGATGCGGTGTGTGGCTTCTTCTTGGCCCTCTAATTTATTACCACTCATCATAAGTAAAGGCTCTTTATCATAAATAAAGTCACATGTATGGTATGTCCAGCATGCACAGTTCAGCATTGAGGTTAAGAGTCAAATTTTAAACATGCTTTGGCCTGGCCTTTTCAGGATTCTCTTTCTTCTTTTCTAATTTATCTATTTCTAATCTAAAACATGATCTCTTTATAATGTTCCATGTGCCACCTTGCTGTCCCCCAACCTCAAATTTTATTGCTTAATCTTCCAGTTAAGCTTTAGGATCATTTTGTCAATATCAACAAAAAAAATCTCAGTGGAAACTTGTTTGAGATTGCAAAATTGAATCTTTGCATCCAACATAATGGCAGGTCTCTTCATTTATTTAGGTTAACTTTCGTGCTGTAAAGTAAAATTTTATAGTTTTCTTTGTGCTGACATGGAACATGTATTATGAATGGGATTTTTATTATATTTCTAATAGCTTATTACTAATATAGAGTAAAACTATTGATTTTTATGTGTTGATCTTGTATTTGGTCACCAGATTTGACTTTTTTCTTTGATCTAATAATTTTCCAGTTTATCTCATTTTACAATTTCGCAGTGGACAGTCATGAGATATAAAGTTTACGTCATCTTGCAACTTATGTGTGAGAGAAAATGTCATTTCTTTAGTTTACCCATAGTCGATCTGGTTTTCTTACTTGCTAGTTAGCAGCAAATACATTCAACCAAATGTTCAGTCCCATTCAGTCCAATCTAACAATTTAAACAGTCTCTTCAGAGTATTCTCAGTCTCCCTGAGAAAAAAACCCCAAAGCACAATCTCCTCCTTGATTATCCCCAAGATGGGGTCTGGGTATATGAGGACACTTACTCCGTCTTCACGGTGGTGACGGGGAGGGTGATCCAAATGTGCGTGTAATATCGTTATTCTGTCTCTCTCTGTGGTACCCTGGCATCCAGTACTGCAGCTTGTGGCTGGTGAACTTGGGGTCACTCTCTTTGCTTATTAACGCTTCTGGATGCAGGGGTCATCACACCCCTTTCCCCAGCCAGGTCTCCATCCCTGGGCCCCCAGCCTTCAACACGCCTTCCCTTCAGCTCTAGGCAACCCCTCTCTGCCTGAGCACACTTGGTCTCCCATTTGCTTGGATGTGTTTGAATCCCATTTTGGTGTGGGAGAAACCCATTTTTTGTGCTCAAAGGAACACTAAACCTATTTGCATGTCAGAAGCCTAATGCTACTGTAGGCTTTCTCTCTGCAATATCAAATTATGATCTCTAACCCTATTCACCCCTCACAAATTAGGGCAAAAGTGAAGTACTGAACGATTTTCCAAAGGTTATTCTAGTAACAGGGTCATTGTAATAATTCCAAATAATTTTGTCTCTGTATTTAATTTTCTTATCTTAGTGTGCTGCCTAAGGCCTCTAAGACAATGTTAAAAATAACGCTGATAGGAGGAGCGTTGCCTTATCTTTTTAATGTTTCACCATTAAATTATGTTTTCTGTCGAAAAAATTCCCTTCAACTTTTCATTTACTAAGTTTTATTTTTATTTTTTTTTCAGTAAGTAAGCATTGAATTTTGTAAATGCTTTTTTTGTGGCTTCTTTGGATAGTTCAGTCTTTTTAGACTATTAATTTATTAACATAGTAAATTGTATTTATAGATACTTTAATTGTTCTAGTTGAATTTCTCTGGTGGGGAGCAAAGAAAAATAGCCATCCCGTAGCAATAAAAAAGAATGTGCTGGAGATATAGTGGGGGTAGATCACAGAAGCAAAGGAGGAGCCGAATGATTAGAGCTCAAGAAGGGCGGGAACCAGGGCTGGCCCCAGGAGCGACAGAATCTGGTGGGCTGTTCAAGCTCCTGCACCAAGACATGACTTAACCCCGATTGCCTTTGCATCTTGTACCCTTTTTCAAGAACCGGCTTTTAAGCAGAGAGAGAAGCCGCCTGGTCACACATCTACTCCATTGCAGAGAAGGGGTGATGGGAGCTTCTTACACTTTAAGAAGTCCTTAAAGGAATGTGAAGCTGTGACCAAAAGAAGGTGGGGAGTTGGAGATGAAAAAGAAACATTCTCGGCAGAGGAAAAACTATACCTACCCAGATAACGAGCAATTCTTGAATTCCTGGGATGAAAACTCTGTGCAGTGTTACATTGAGCTGCCAAATTTAAAAATAATTTTTGCATCCACCTTTTTGTCTTGTTCGAATTTTTCTATCCATTTTTTGTTGGATTTTTGCAAAAACTTACATTACGTAGAAAAATTTTTTCTAGTTGAATTGATAGAACTTGCCTGGGTTGGGTGTTTTATTTTTATTATTTGTTGCTCATTGTTTTATGGAGAGAGGTTTTTGTAGAATTCATGGTTTTCCCCCCATAAATATTTGTGTATTCAAGTTTTCTTGCCTCTTGGGTAAGCGTGGCTATTTATGCATTCATAGTAAATTGCCCGTTTCATGCCTATCATCAACTATGCTGTTATAAATTTGTATCCAATATTCTCATACACGTAAATAAAATTCTTCCTATTTGTAGTTCAGGCTTTTTTCTCTTTTTAAATTCTGCTTATTTGTATTTTTCTCTCTTTTCCTTAAACAGATATATTGGCAGCTTTTTTATTTTAGTGGACTTTTCAGAAAAACAACTTTGCTTTTACTTATGTTTTGTTTTGTTTTTTATTTTAAGAAAGTGAGTTCATTAATCTCATTTTAGTTTTACGGATTCTTTTGTTCTACTTTCTTTAAGTTTATTTTGTTTTTCATTTTCTAGATCCTTGAATTGAATGCCAGTTTAGTCATCTTTATTACAGGAAAAGATTCATTTTATGGTCATAATTATTCCTGTGAATACTTCTTTGGCTACTTTCCACGGGATTTCTAAATAGTACCTAATTTCTTCTTTTGTTTCTCATTTATTTCAGGGGTATTTATAAATTTCCAAGTGGATGGCTTTTTCCCCTTAAGCTTTCCTATTGCTGATTTTAGTTTCATTGCCCAGTAATTCGAGAATCTGGCCAATGTGTTTTCTACTTTTTGAAATATATTCTGATGTGTACACCGGGGTAAGTAGCCAAACCACACAGCGGTATGCAGAGGCCACCAGAAAATGATTGCCTGGTCAAGGTTATGGCTGAGGGAGTTTAAAGACAGCGACTGTCTAGTATTAAATATTAACATGAAAAGGTTTTTTTGGGGGTGGGGGGGGTGCCGTGCCATTTTGGTTCCCCCCACCCCAGCCCTTTACTAAAACCCTTCTGGAAAGGATGCCGGAGGTTTGTGGGGATGCTGCCCTGCGCCATGAAGCGTCTGGGGGCTTTGCTAGGGTCCTGGGCCGCCGGAAGGAATCACACAGAAGTGTGTTCCCTCACAGACCTGGAGCTCTGCCTCCTCTAGGAGGACAGGGGCCATGCTAGGTTAGGGCCCCTGCCTTAGCTGACCTCTGGGGCTGACTAGGCCTGCAGACCCTGTTTCAAACAAGGGCGCGTTCACAGCTTCCGGGGCCCTCAGGGCGACCCCGTCCAGCCCACCACCGTCCAGGTCCATGAGGTGAGAAGAGCAAGTGCTGGGGTGAGGGGCGGGGGGCACACGCAGGGCGGGGTGCAGCGCCCCGCAGCGGTGCACGCCCGGAGGCGCTTGGCCTTTCCAAAGCCTTGAAGGTGGCGTTGGGCCGCGTCTGGTTTAGAGAGGAAGGCCCAGGTCCCCAGGAGGGACCCAGGTCCCCAGGAGGGCGCTGCCTTCGCCTCGCTCCCCGTTTGCTGAGGACCAGCCGCGGCCGAGCGTCTGGTCCCACCCTCGGGCCGGACACGGGTGGGCAATCAGGGGCGTCCCAAGCCGCTCCAGATTAGTCGCCTCCTTTTGTCCCAATGCTTCTCATTTACAGCCACATAATCTCAGTCATGCCATGTTAGAGCTGAAGTGACTTTATAGGCCACTGTTCTGGCATCTTAGAAACCCTGGTGTATCTCTAGGATTTTCATCCAGAGGGTTTTATAAAAAAGGGCTTCCTGTCTGAGGATATTTGAGAAACTCTCGGTTCCCCCCAGCCCCTCTGGCTCCTGGATCCTCTCAATCACTCGGGCAAGTAAGTGGTCAGCACTTTGGGAACAAGTCCACACCCTCCCAGCAGCCCCTGCCAGCTCTGGCTATCACTTCTTCATACTGGTCCAAAATCAAGCACTCCTAACCCAGCCTATTGCAGGCAAGCCTTCTTCCCTGGCCCCTCAAACGAAGAACCACCTGCCATTCATTATTGTAACACCAGCAATTTCACCATAGTCCTCAAAGTTTCAGGAAGTGACCCAATTCATAATTTTGCCGGGACATTAACTTGAGTAATGTCTTCTGCTAGACCAGTGTGTAGAATTGAGTCATTTAGCTTGTAAGTGGACCCATTCAGGAAACCAGCATACACTTTTGATTTTTTTCTCCTTTGTGTTCACAGTAAGTCTCATGAAAGGAGTAAATAGCCTTGTTAATTTTCTTGTCCCTATATTTATGCAGTATAGTGCACCTAAATGGAGTTACTTAGAATTTTCAGCTATATTTTATTACATTTTATGGGAAAAATATATACTGTTGTGGTATTTATGTATTTGGGATATTTAAAGGGCTTGGGAAGTATTCCTAATACTTCCAGTAGTCTATCGTGCAATCTGTTTCCACAGGACATTTCTCCTAAGAGCCCCGAGCATTGTTTTGGCATTGCTTTGTTACCAGGAAGAAGGTGGGAAGGGAAATATAAAGATGATGACATGCCACAATTCAAATGGCATTTTAAAGGGAACTAAAGAGATACTACATGGATCAGCCAATGCTAGATTCAGTTCCCTGAAATCCTCAAGAAGAATATTTGTGCACAAAATTTATACAGTGGAATTTGAAATTTAGTAACTCTTCTTCACAAAAATGAGTCTATTTAGATTATTTTATTTCTACTCTCTTCTGTTCCTGGCTTGATTTGAGCTGGCTTATAAGGCTATTGAATTATTTGACAATATAGTATGAGAAAAAAGGCAGCAACAATAAGTCTGAATTTCTAAGGTAAGCAGATAACAAAAAAAAAAAATGCATTTCAAAGGGACTGAGAATGAATATGATGTGCATCAGGGGTCAGCAAATTATGGCCTACAGGCCAAGTCCAGCCCACTGTCTCTTTATGCACAGCCTGTAAGCTAAAAATGACTTTCACATTCTAAAATGGTTTTAAGAGGGAAAAACAATACTTGGTGACACATGTAAATTATATGAAATTCAAATGTCAGTGTCCATAAATAAAGTTTTATTGGAAATTATATGAAATTCAAATGTCAGTGTCCATAAATAAAGTTTTATTGGAACACAGCCCTGCTCATTCATTTACATATTGTCTACGGCTGCTTTCAAGCTACAATGCCAGAGTTGGGTGATTAAGTCAGAGACTGGATGGCATGCAAAGCCTAAAATATATACTCATAAAAGTTTGCTGACTTTTTGGAAATATCTCCTGCCCTAGGTAGGAGAAGGGTAAGGAGGGCCTGGGTGACCATCTGACCACTGCCCCCGTAACAGCTTAACTGTGCTCTTGTGATAGGTGTGATAGGTGGTGGCACGTGGCAGTCAGGGCTTAGCCTCTTGAGTGAAAGGAGGTTTGAGGATGGCGGTGGGGAGAGGATGTGGGTACCTGGTTTTGAAGCTCCATGATCATCTACCGAGGTCCAGGAGTGTTATTTGCTCAGAGGATTTAGCTGGGTGCTAATGGTAGGTCTAGAGCAAAGGAGAGAGGACAGAATGGTGAATGGGAAAGAGGAAGTGAGGGATGAGGAAGAGAAGAGGTGACTGTTGAAGGGCATCCTTGAGTCTGGCTGATTTGTCTTATTCATCTCTCCATTGTTTGGGGGAAGAAGTAATTAGAATAAGGGAGGTGAAAATATGCAGCTTTTAAAAGGATGTCTCCGTTTCGGTCAATATCTAGACTAACCTGTTCAAATGATCAAATATCATGCAGTTAGCTGAGCTGACCATAATTTGGGGGATGATATTAGAATTTTGAAAATGTTCCGTATTGAGAGTAGAGATACTGAAATGCCCAAACCTTGGCCAGCTATTAATTGCTACTCCCTCCTCCCATCTGTCCCGCCCGAGTGGAACCCCAGTACCTGAGGAGTGGAACTCAGGAAACAGCAGCAAATGAGAAGCAAGATGCTAAGCCAGTACCCGATACCTCGGTGTTGACTGGTAAAAGCAAGGTTAGAGGATGAAGCTTGAACTGGCAGCCCACGTGACCCTAAGCTGAATGGAAGCTCTGAGATCTTCCTACCTTCAGGAGGTCCCTGTGGTAGAGGCAGGGGCTAAACACCAGCATTCCTGAGCATGCAGTCCATACCACCCAAAAGCTGAGAGCAGGTTCTACTTCATTAACATACAACCTCATTGGAAAGAGAAGGTCAAAGAAGAGAAAGGAAGAGACGGTCCATTTTCCTGCCCCACTGGGCCAGGCCTGGTGTACTTCACCACTGAGCTGCACAGAAGAGGCAGGCAGTGACATTTAACAGCTCAAGATACCATTCTTTAGTGAAAGAACTGCACCAGTGACTTGGAGCCTTGATAATTAAATTAGTGGCTTTTCCTTCTATATACATGTTGGTTGAGTGGGAAGTAAAGCAAAGCAGGGAGAAGGTTGTAGAAACTATTCCTCAGTTTACTTGAGGAATAAACAGAGTGGGTTATTTCTAGACTCTTTTTTGCTTTAAAATTCTGTATCCATAGCTTTTACAAATGAAGTAACTGCTTTGAAATTCTCTTATTGTTCTCCTAAAGAATCTGTGCCAAAAATGCATCCGATTAAAAGCTTGAAACAGACAAATGTGACCCCAAATTATCTCATAAGTCTTGCTCTAATGAGTTCCAAAATGGCATACTTCACACAGACTGAGATGACATGCTGAAATATTTGCAACTTGAAATCTCAAAGTTTTGCTTTAAAATACATCTCACAAAAGCATATATTTTCTGAGGTTCTCAACTGGAGAATCAAAATATAACAATGGGCCCAAACACCACTTTTCCTCTTGGCTTGGAAAATGATCATATCAGTTGGGATTACATTTGGCTGCATAAAAAATAATAATAGAAGCTTATATAAATTAACAATGTATTTCTCTCTCACACAAAAGAAATCCTGAAGTGGGCGGTTCAGGCTGGTACAGCAGGTCCAGAGTCAGCAAGGACCCAGGTGCCTCTAGTTCTGTGTCATCATCCACAGTTTATCATTTCCAATCTCAAAGTCATTTCATTGTCCAGTGCGGCAGCTGGGGCGCCAAACATTATGTGTGGTTTTCTTTTAATTATGTGGGTATTTGGGAACAAAAGGGCATTCTTCCCAGGTGAGTCAGCTTTCTGTACGCAGCTTTCCTGAATCATACATTACTCATGCTTGTATCTCATTGGCCAGAACTGAGTGAAATGGCTTCACCTTGAGACAAAGCAGCCTGGGAAAAATAGATTTCTTATCTGAGTGCATCTGTCTTAAGTAAAAATTATAATTCTATCTTAAGGACAGGGAGAATGGGTATTGGATGGGAACTAGCAACCTCTGCTGCAATGATGAATAAACAAAGTGGCATCCATATCTGCTTCTGGACTGGACACTGAAGACACTTGAAATGGATTTTCTCAGCGGTAGATGATAGAAACTTAGGCATCTTTAGCCTCCCAGGTGTAGTCTCTTCAAAATTCAGGTCACTGGAAAGGGCTTGGGGTAGAGATTGAATTAGCTTTGGTCGGAGTTGGGCTCCCCTTGGTACAAGCTCTGTGAGCTTGAGCAAGTCACGTCCCCTCTGAGTGCATTTCCTTACTGGAAATACGAGGATGTTATATAATATGATACCTGCCCTACCTGTGTCCCAGGGTCTATATGAGGCTCAAAAATGCAACAAATTAGTATTTATTGAAGATTCACCATATTCTCATCTGTGGCCTACATGATTTACATATAGATTTTAATTTCATTGAGAGGCTGGATTCACACTTAACATTTTACTAAATAAGTATTGTGTCTGTTACGTACAAGATAATAAGATTTAGTGGTAAGGAGATAGATGGAATCCCTGCACTCCCAGCCCTTGTATTCTTGGGGGAGTCAGACATTAAGCAATAAACTACACAATTAATTGTATCATTACAAATATTCTAGTGCTGTGAAGGTAACACGTAGGGCACTGTGAGGACTTCTGTAGAAGACATGACTTACTCTGGAGGGTCAGGGTAGACTTCTGAAAAGAGACGTGGAACTGGTTCAGAAGGAGGATTAGGAAATGGTGAAGCAAATGGTGAAGGGTAAGAGTGATGTGGTTTTCGTGAATGAGCTATTGAACTATAGAAACACAAATGTAAGGAATAAAATGTAGGTAGCTGTTCTGAGAGTAAGAATTGTCAAGAGCAGAGTTTGGAAGGTGAGAAAGAAACGTTCTGAGCTGCTCATTTCTCCTCTTTCCCCGGAGTGTTTCACACATACATCCTTCTTCATCCAAAGAAGAAAACCGAGCTAAGAGTTTTAGTTTAAAGCCTTTAGTTTAAACGCAATTATTTTCATCAACACACTGAACTTCTTCAACCCTAGCCAATTCTGTCCTGCCCAACTTCCGTTCAAGTTGAACTGGCATCGATCTGAGCCATAACGCCTGCGCCCTTTCCCCACTCAGTCTGAAGGCTTGATGCCTGCTGTCCCTCCTTAATCTGGGTGATATGCAGGACCAGATTCCCCCGAGTTCTCTCTTACTCATGAGGCCGGGGCCCAGGAAACGCTTTTCTCAGGAAACATACCACAGGTACCAGTTGGTAATTTTCATCATCAGCACGTCTCCATGGTCTGCTTGCACAAAATTATTGTCTTGGCCAAGAGGAGATGGGAAAAACGAATGGAAGCTAAGTGGGCAGCCTACCAAAATGTCAATGGTCTTCATTTGCTGATGGTTGTATTGCCAGACTTGAGAGAGAATAGCTTACCTTCAACTTTGTTGAACATTAAAAGCCTAATGGATGGGCCTAGAAGTGATTCTTCAAGCTTTTTAAGACACTTGGGATCAGTACTTCCAAGTGCGTTATCCCTTGGTTTGATCCCTTACAAAAACATTTATGTATCTGACTTTGACTTTTCAGAGGTGAGGGTGTTACTAGCTTTAGCTCTTTGATATTGAGGGCCGTATCAGTGGCAAAGTTGGAGAATAACCGTTCTTTAACTAATAAAGCTATTTAACTCAGTAACATAACAAGAAGGCAAGAGGCCAGTGGCAGCTCAATGTTATCATCAAGGGCTGACCCCTTTCGAGCTTTCTACTCTGCCACCCTCAGCAGGCTGGGTCTACAGCTTCACTCTTGTTCCCTGATGGTCTAAGTAGGTGGACAGGGTACCAGGCATCACGTCCTCCCACCACATTGAAGGCAGGAAGCAGGGGATTGCTTCACTAGCAAATTCTCCTTGCAGGCTGGACTTTCTTATCAAGGACCAACATATTTCTCAGGAGCTCCCCTGTAGACTTGCAGAAGTGTCTCTTCGACAAGGCTCATGTCCCATGACCCCTCTCAGCTGTAGTGGAGGCTGGGGAATGGTTCCCATGAATATGATTTAGCCCCTGGCGCTGGACACATTGTTGAAACCAGGATTTGTGGTGTACAGCCAGTTAGCAACATCTGCCTCAGACCTCTATTTCTCTGCCTGTTTTCTTTGGTGACAAAATAAAAAGAGAGAAGAAAATCACGTACTTGTGTCCTATTCTTTCAAAAGTGTCCCTGATTGTCTACTTCAGTAACTTTCCCTTCTATACAATAGCTTTCAAAGACAGTGATTCATAAACATTTTAGGTTTAGAATTCCTTTTCCATCTTAAAAATTATTGAAGACCCAATGAGCTTTTGTTTATGTGTTTTATCATTTGATATTTTACCACATTTGAAATGAAAACCAACAAAGTTTTAAAAATATTTATTTATTAAATTTAAGATAGCAATATTAAACCCATTCCATGTTTTAAAAAATAACATTTCAATGAGAAATAACTATATTTACCAAAAAAAAAAAAAAATCAGTAAGAAGTGTAGTGTTTTACATTTTGCAAAACTCTTTAATGTCTGGCTTAATATAAGACAGTAGAATTTGCAGGACTGCCTCTGCATTTAATCCTTTGTTTTGGTTGAAGTATATGAAGGTACGTAGTAGGAAAAGGGAGGAGTATTTAATTAAAAATAGCCTTTTCTTTGACTAATTGTAAATACTCATCTTTGATACTAAACTAAAATTCCACAAGTGGAAGCTTCTTAAAGGTTAGTTGCAATGTGGAATATGAAACCATATCAATGAAACTCTCTTAAATGAAAATCCATTGTTCTATCTTGCGATCTGGATGGATCTTTTACTCATGCATTGTCTTATAATATCTTGTACTGGGTCATTTGGAAAAAAATATTAGTTCACTGAGTTATTCATATCTTCTAAATATTGATGCATATCATATACAATTTTTTTAAAAAAAATCACATTTAAAAAAATATTAACACCAGCCTCATCAGAAAAGTCTAATTGCCAAGCTTATAGTGGTGGACAAGTTTTCCAAAAATCACTTTTCACTTGAGAAATTGAATTTTATCATTGGCAACAAATGCTATCAGTTGTCTTCTTTGAAGTCGTTGGCTCACTTTTTATTTTCAAAAACATGTTTGCCAAATATCCAAGTCTGAATAACCACAATCTATTTCAGTCTTTCAAATACAAGTGGTGTCCATGAGAAAAGTGGATAGATCACCTCATAACCTGAGTAATCATACAAGTGCTTTTTCTTAAGACAACAATTAAACTTAAGTATGCATTGCTGCT
Source organism: Tolypeutes matacus (assembly GCA_026826555.1). Classification (NCBI taxonomy): domain Eukaryota; kingdom Metazoa; phylum Chordata; class Mammalia; order Cingulata; family Chlamyphoridae; genus Tolypeutes; species Tolypeutes matacus. The sequence continues at coordinate 12,079,094 of JAKSZT010026446.1, read as the reverse complement.
CGGCCTTTTGGCTAAGATCAAGTGTAGTATCTGTCCTTATCAGTTGAATGTCTGATACGTCCTCTACCTGAGGACAATATATTAAATGGATTTTTGGAATAAGGAGATGGAATAGGGGCTTGCTCCATCCGCTCCGCGCATCCACCTGGTATTGCAGTATCTCCAGGAATGGTGCACCCCTTCGGGGGCAAGAAAAAAAAAATAGAAAAAAAAAAAAAGTAAAGAAAAAATCCTAAGTATGCAAAAGAAGTCTTTTATTTCTACTTTCCATTTCACCACACAGAATATTGAAAACAAATGTGCTTATAAACTCAGAAAACTGAATTTTTACTGCTACTTCAAGGATATTGTTATATGAAACGGCCTTTTCTTTTTGTTAGTGCATGGTAATGAAGCTAATCGCTAGTGCCACTCTCTTGATTGCTGCCAAGATGCCAGCAGTCTTACACACTGATTTTGTACCATCAGTGCGAATGTCAACCAGAGGAAAAGAAAAAGAAAGTTTCAGTATTATTATGAAAATAGTTTTGACCTCATGGACCTCTGGAAGGGTTTTGGGGATTGTCAGGTTTCCATGGACCACATTTGGAGAACGGCTGCCCTAAGATGTAAATTGTTTCAGTCATTTTTAGAAATTCACTTTCATTCCTATTCTTTTAGAATAATAATATGCTTTTATAATTTGGTTAAGTATATTTGTCAATACAAATTCCCAGTCTTAGTAATTTGATTTCATAAAACGGTTAAGATTCCCTTTTCTTTCTTCAAAGAAGTAATATATCAGGTTATATTGGAGTCTGATTTATAAAATACATTTAAAGAGAACACATGCTATGAGGTAACTATCAGTAAAAGTATCATTTTACAGATGAGGAAACTGAGGCACAGAGAGTAAGAAACTTGCCTAAGGATGCACAGCGCGTTTGCGTGGGGCTAGGACTTGAACCCCAGTGTTCTGATCGTAGTGCTCACACTCTTAGCCACTGTTATACTGCTCAATTTGTGGGTGCAAGGAACAGTAGCGTGGCTTGTACCTCCAGAGAGTAGCATGGCTTGTACGTCAGGGTTAAATGTCCCCGATCATTTAACCACAAGAAATTTCACTGGGCATACAGGGCTCTGAGTTTTTAGGAAGCCATCTCCCATCCTTTCATGTTGAGTATTTAGGTTTCTGCTTTTTATTTTCCATTTTATGATACCATTTATTTTAGCTTCTTAGCTGCTAAAACAAATGCAATACAGTAGGAATTTATTGACTCACAACTTCAGAAGCTAGAAGTCTCGCTTCGCCAGGCTTGGTACCTTCTGGCTGGCCAGCATTCTTTGGGGTTCCTTGGTTTTCCCATCCCATGGTAACGCTCAGGGCAGCATCTTCTCTCCTCTCTGGCTCCACTGAAGAACCCCCCAGTGGCTTCTCTCTTCATCTCACTTTCACTCTGCTTATAAAAGCCTCCAGTAATCTGGAATAAAACCTAACCTGATTCAGCTGGGCCTCACCTCAACTGAATAACTTCTTGAAGAGATCTTATTTACAAGAGATCACACCACCAGAATATGGGAACAAGCACATGCCCAAACTGGGGTTCACAGTTCAATCCACCACAGCATCAGTGCAGTGAACCAACATGATGTCCTGTGGATGGAAAACACAAGGTCCCCCAAAACCAGATGAAGTCTCAACAGAAAGTAAACAGAGCCCTGAGTCCAGGCAGTGAAGGTGCAGTTATAGTCCTGCTGGGTGAAATCAAACAGTTTCTGGGTGTCTGTGTGTTGGAGAGATAATGAAACACTTCCCAGATCAATAGCTGTATTCTGGTTGTCAGGAGCGATGGCGATTTGCTTAAGGAGAGCACACGCAAGATGGGCGGCTGCAGCCACTCCAGGATCAGGTTGTGTGGACAGTCTATAGTCAGCCTCCCAGGCTCCATTCTCCTTGGCCTCGGCTCCCTGTTATGGTGGGGTTCACCATCCCCACATCTTGCATTAATCTCTGAACCACCCCCCCCCCATGCAGTAATGTTTTTGATCTACAATTTTTGTATAATTTTTTGTAGGAAGTGGGAGATATAGGGGCTTCTACTTTGAACTTCCTACCATAAGAGCCTTCCTTCCGTGGATCAGGGAGTTAAAGGGGATATACTGCCAGTTGCTGGAAACTGAGGAAATTACCAGAAGCTGAGGCTTACAAAGCCTTCTGTGAGATGGGCTCAGGGCACAGGACCAAGAGCCCAGATGGTGTCCTAGGTCCCTGAGGATGAGGATGAGCTCAGAGCCAGTGTTCCATAATTCCCCAAATGCCTAGATATTTCCATTTCTCCCAATAATAGTTACCCCTGGAAATGAGTACAATACCTTTAGGGGAAGTTAGGCAAAAGATTTACATTACCCGCTCGAAATAGCGTTTCAGGGTTCTTTCTCAAGGGTGCAGAGTTTGTCCCCTGGGCTCCTGAGGCTCTGGAGCGGGGAATTGATTTAGATATGTGAATTAGGGATGGGGGCTCAAGTCAAGCTGCTCTTCTCTCACCTAGAGATTTGAGTGCCGTGAATTAGGTGAGGCAAAGGTCATCAGACGTCTGCATAGGTCCAGGTAGTAAATATTTTAGACTTTGCAGGTCTACAGTTTCTGTTGCAAGGACTTCATTCTACCCTTGCGGTGCCAACAGGCAACATGGAAACAAATGGGCCAAGCTGTGAGCAGGGGGTGGGCCAGATTTGGCCTACAGGCCATAAATTGCTGAGCCCTGAAGTCAGGTAGTGGTGGCATTCTCATCTATTTTTGTCTTGGTGATCCCATGATCATTTATTCATTAACAAGATCACACAAAAAATGAAACGGTTCTGATTATCACTCTGGGCCTCCTGCCTGTTTCAGAGACCAGTCCCTTCTTGCTGCTGGCAGTTAGGTGCTGTGTTGTGATTCTGGCTTGCCCCAGGACTCTCTCTTCTCCACTTAAATTAGGGAGCCCATTTCAAAGGCAACATCAGCAGCCTTCATGTACCGCCTCCAGAGAACAGTCACTAAAGCACTTTGCACGGAAGTTGCCTTTCTCTACATCTCTGTCCTTCCAGACTGTGGAGAGTGGAGTATCTTCATAATCAAAATAGGTGAGCCATTCAAATACAATGAACCCACTCTGACACTGCTGCCTCGCTAAATCCAGGCTTAATACCTCTTTTACCTAATTTACACGGTTCAAAACCATTGACGGGCTGGGGGAACAGGCTCTTGCTGAACTCACAAGAATAGCTTTGGTTACTGGTTTGGTAATGGAGTAACTGCAGCTGTCAGGATAATGCTGCCTATACGGAAATTGTGAATCTTCCTCTGCCCCCGGCCACACAAGGAAAATAGATATCCTGAGCCTCAACTGTTTCCATATGTAGCCAACCCTGAATGTTCTCTAATTAAGAGAAAAAAATAAAACAATTGTTGTCAATTATGGAAGGGTGTGATAATTTCTGAACTCTATTACAATTTTATTCTATTGATTTGTATGTTTATATTTAGCAAACTACTTGATTACTGTAGTTTTATGGTAAGAATCAATATCAAGTAGTCTGAGTCCTCTAACTTTATTCTATTATAAAATTACTTTGGCTATTCTAGATCCTTTGCTTTTCCATGTAAATTTTAGAATCAGCTTGTTGATATCTACAATAAATCCTTCTGGGATTTTGATTGGAATTGTATTATATCTGTAGACCAATGTGGAGAGAAGGTGAAACTTCCAATCTATTTACATGATCTATCTCACCCTTTACTGAGTTTTTCATTGTTTTCTTTCATCATTGTTTTGTAGTAATCAGCATAGAGATCCTCTCCATAATTTGTTAGGTCTATAAGTACTGTAGGTATTTCTTTAGGGAAATGACCTATTCAACCTATGACACCAATCTCCTCCACCCATATTTCCCACTTTTACAATTTAGAACTGAGGAATGTCCCTCCAATCAGGAGAAAGGCCTGACAAACACAGCCTCATGTTACAAGGAACTTATTGTACAATCTCTCCTAAGATAATTATACTTTATTACAGACCTACTGGGAAAAGATAGAACCCGATTCAAACAGATGAGCCTTTAATGCTACGAATTCTTATATCAGTATAGGAAAGGAGTAGCAGAGATTTCAAGGAAATCCTTTCATTTGAGGTTAGCAGACCCTATTTGACCTTCCTGAGATTGATTTGCACTTTGGAATTAATCATGTGTGGCTTAATCTTTGAGCAAATTCTTTAGACCACTCACTACTTCCGAGCACTTTCTGACATCTTTGATGACTTCATGTAAGCCAGATGCATTACTAAGCAGATCAATTCTAATGGACAAGATTTTGTGATCCTGAGTTAATGTCTTTTCCATGCTTTGACTCATGTTTTAATGATCAGCATCATTTTCAATCCTGGTGAAGGGGTAGGTAAAACGAGACCTCTGCCTTAATAGCTATTCTCATTATCTTGGCAAAACCCATCATTCTGGAACTGAACCCCATCTAAAAGCTACGCATTCTCCTCTCTAGATATCCTTCTCAGAAAGAGTAGCTCTCTTCATCAAATTTCAGAGTCCTGGCTGGTTGGAACTGTGTGAAGTTCTTATTCGCTATTGAATATGGAAGACTCTGTCATATAGAGATACTATGACCCAGTTAAAAAAAAATGCACCATGTCCCACTCTTAATCTATCTGAGTGAAACCAGAACACAACGGAATTTGATTTTGTCTGATGCAGACTCTGGCATAAACAGACAATAAATAGAGAGACAGCATCTTAATGAGAATCAAAACAAAGTAAAGCCATAAGGTTTGGAGCCAGAAATGCATGGCTTGAATTCTGCCGAGTGACTATGTGACTTCAAACAATTAACTTAACCTCCTTGAATTTCTGTTCGCCTATCAGTTAAAATAAGAACAGCTATAACAACTATAGCAAATGGGACAATACACACCTCACATAGTGTTCGTATGAATTAATTGCAAAGAATATAAAATTGTCTGATACGGTGCCTGGTCCTGACAGTATAAGCCCGCTGCTTTGCCTTCCACCTAACACTTTTGCCCTTTGCTTTCATTCTTGGGACAACCTGGGACCACATTGTTATCCCTCAGCCAGACATCTTTTGTAAGTGCTATCTTCTAATGGCTCAACAAGATATGTATTAAACTCCCATTATGTAAGAGACATTTTTCTGTGTGTTGTGGAGGATACAAAGAAATACGGGCTTTAACTAAAGGTATTTGCAAGTTACAACGTAAGCATATGAAACTAGTTAATTTCATAGAACAAGGTTATGTAGAAAATTTTTCTAAATTAAAGGTGTGAGCACACATGATCTTAAAGTTCCCAGGAGGTCTACCCTCATTCCAGCGTAGCAAGAGAAAAGAGACGTGCTTCATTCTTCTGTGGGTGAACAAAAATGTCTTTCTCCCCATAAGAAAAATGTCAAGGTTGGGTGGGATATGTATATCAGAAGCAATCGACACATGAGGACAATAATTTCACTGTAAAAATGAATAACTCATTCTCTCTTTCTACTGATTCTCTACGGCCCCCAGTAGCTGCCAAGAGCCTCCTCATTGCCCATCTCTTCTTCCCTCAAGTCTTATGAGCTGTCAGGTTACTATCTTTTTTTTTTTTTTTTAACCAAATTTGTACAATTGTGACAATTATGCAATCCAAGTTTAATATGGATGGAAGATTTGGGGAAAAGTTTAGTTAAGGTTTCCTCAGAAACACACAGGATATTATGTTAAAAATTAAGTTTTCTGTTACATTCAGTGTACTTTGAGTGGCTAACTAATTTTTTTTAACAAATCCATTTTATTGATACATATTAATAAAGCATAAATCCATCCAAAGTGTAAATAAATGGTATTTGCTTTAATCACTTAGTTGTGCTTTCACCACTTCAATCCTTATTAGAGCATTTTCATTATTCCAGTAATAATAGTAATAATAAAAAGCAAAATCCAACCAACTAAACAAACTCTTCACCTCTCAACCTCTCTAGGCTTCCCCTGCTGTACATAGCAGCTGATTTTTAAAATGGTTATGTGTTTGACTGAGAGGTGTACGAACTTTAGAAAGCCTGCCTGCCCATACGCAGTGGGTGTGTGAAGTGTGTGGGAGGAAATTGAAATTCCATAGTCCTTGAAAAAGACTGGAGAGCTCTGCTGCTCGAGTGCCCTTCCTTAGGGAGGCTGGGGGGCCTTCCTGCAGCGCATTCCACATCAATCTTGGAGAAAGACCATTTATAAAAAGACATACTTTGTAGACAACTTTTAATTTTAGCATGAAAAAGGGTTCCTTTCTGAGTAAGTCACTTTTGAGCTCATAGCTCTTAGTGACAGTGGAATTTTAATAGGAAAGATTGGAGCTCTTTTTAGGCCAGTGATTTCCTTAGAACCAAGAATAAAGTGGCATTGGATTTACTCTTAGTGACCTCGGTAAAAAACAAACCCAGATATGTCCAAAATACAGATACACTTCAGAAGCACTCTTTTTTTTTTTTTTTTTTTTTATCATTTGTATCATGAAATCTTTCATATAAAAAGAATATGACAAGTATACATACACATGTAAAAATTCACCAAGGTGTACTTAAGATTTGTATACTTTACTATATATGTTACAACTAAAAGGTAAATAACATGGGCTATACTAAATATTAACAAACATTCCAAAAATAAAGGATGATAACTAAGCAAACCATTCTATCCCCGTCTCCCCGCTCGAGAAAAGAACTTCATCAGCACTGTGCAGGGTCCACAGTTATCAACACTCCTTGTTCCCCCAAAACATTATCCCTTTCTCTGTTTCTGGCAATCTTTCTCCTGCATTTTATGTATAGTTTCCTCTTTCATGTCTTTATATTTTATTACCTCTATAATTATACCTTTTGCTGTCTTCTACTTTATGCACATGATATCAGACTGTTTATGCCCTTCAGCAACTTGCTTTTCCCCTCAACATTATGTTTATGAGGTTCATCATGTTCACAGGTGGAGCTGTTGTCCCGGAACACAAAGGAAATGGAGTGTTTCTATGTTGTGCTAAGGTAAGGGATTGATCAATTATATTTTTCTTGAAATTTGTCTATTTCAATTAGGTTTCATCTGTTCATAATATTCTTATATTATCTTTTAAATCTTGGAAGTTTCCACGTTATGTTCCCTTTATCACGCCTAGAATTATTCATTGGTGCTCGCTCTTCTTTTATTGTTTCCTGTCCTGTCAGGACTAGAGACTTAGATTTGGGAGCCAATACCATATGGACAGTATTTAAAAGTCATGGGGCTAAATGCGGTCATCTAGGGAGAGCATGGGTAGAGAATATCCAGCCAAGGAGGCAGAGATGGAGCAGCCAGTGAGTTGGGAAGAAAATGGGAAGAGGGAGAGTCGCAGGGTTGGAGAAGAAGTTGGAGAAGTTGGAGAAGAAGTTGGAGAAGTCGGGGAAGAAGTGTTGCATGCGAAGGGAGTCAGCAGCCTGTCAGTGGCTGCAGAGAACTGACCCCGGGTTCTGCTTGGATGGAGCTTGCTGGTGACCTTGAGAATGGCTATTTCAGTAGGAGTAGGGGGTGGGCCAAAAGGGGATGGCACAAACACACCTAATGTAATCTATGGACTACAGTTAACAGTAATGTTTTAATACGCTTTTATCAATTGTAGCAAAGGTACCAACCAATGTTAAGTGCCATTAGTAGAGGGCAATATTGGGGGTGGGGTTTTTTGTGGGCTTGTTTCTTTGAGCAGTGAAAATGTCCTAAAATTGATTTGGTGGTGAATGTGCAACTCTGTGATTACACTGAGAGCCATTGATTTTACTCTTTGGATGGACTGTATGATGTGTGAATGAAACTGCTTTAAAAAAGGAGGTTGAGGAGAGAGTGGAAAATGAGGAAGTGGAGACTGAGTATAATAAACAATTTCAAGTGATTTTTCTCCTACAGGGAGCAGAGATTGAGTGATAGCTAGAAGGAGACATGGAGTTCATGGAGAGCTTTTATAAATTTTTTTATTTTTTTATTTTTTAAAAGATGAGTGTCATTAAAGTCTGTTTATATGCTAATGGGAACGGTCCAGTAGGCAAGAAGAAACGGTTGGTGCAGGACAGAGCAGTGGAGGTTTGGAAGAGCAGACTCTGAGCAGACAAGAGCTAGGGTGTAGAGCACAAGGGACCAGGGACAGGCTATTTACTTCCTGGTGTCAGGAAGGAATGGGTGGAATGGGTGGCTATGGACATGATTGGGTGGCTACAGACGTGGGTGGCTTGCCAGGTTTATTGGGAACATGAGGTTGTTCTCCTGTGATCGCCTCTATGCTCTCAAGGAAGCATGTGGTGAGTCATCTGCTGGGTGGTGAGGAAAGGGTTTGGGAGATTTGAAGACAAGGAAAATACATGAAATGGTCATCTTGGAGAGTGAAAAAGTGGATTTTCAAGGGAGGTATAGGAGGCTGGTCTTCTATCCAGTCACTTTACTGATGTCATCAAATTCAGTAATTTTTCTGGGCTACTTCTTGGTTTCCCTGGGAAATAACATAGCATCTCTGCAAATAATAATTTGGCATTTTCTCTGTTTTTTTCATACCTGGTGATACTGGATGGAACTCCTGGAGGAATGTGATGGTGGGCATCTCTGTTAATTTTGATGTTATCTCTTGGTTTGAAATAGATATTCTTTATCAAAAGTTAGTAATATCATCCTATGGTGATTTATTAGATTTTTTCATTAGAAATGATGGTTGAGTGTCCATTAATTTCTGATCATTACATAAAAAACTTTTTTCTTTCCTTGGCTTGAAGCCTCATTTTTAGTCTTTCATACACTAGTGGGGGACTTACTTTCTCTATCCTGTTTTTCAGCTTTAATTTGAGCCTTATTTAGGTTTCCATTATATCTGGTTAGGGTTCTTCCTAAATGCTCCCATAGCACCCCATGACGAACCCTATCATAGCTCTTATATTGCCCTGTTGACTTATCTATGCTTCCCACTAGACTTTAGGCTACTCCAGGGATTGTTTTATTTACCATCATACCAACAGCTTCTAGAAAAGTAATTCTTGCTGAATTAAATTAATGTCATAGTTGTTTGTGTGCTGGTTTTCCTTATCTTCAATCCTCCAATTACACTTGCCCCATCTTCCAGGAGGTACTGTTCATTTGTCACCATTGATAATTATAACCACCAATGTAGCAAATGCCTTCTGTTTCTCATCTTATTTAGTCATAAAATCATTGTACTGAGATAAGTGCTATTATCATTGTCATTTTGTAGATGGGGAAATGGAGACTTAGGTTTGTGGGAATCTGTCCTGCAAAGTCTTGGAAGGATCTATCCAGCAGAGCCTGCGATGGTGCAAAAAATTACTCTGAACGCTGAGGTTGAGAGCCGTGAGGGGGAGACCAGCTAAAGGAGCTATCCTCCTTAGCTGATACCCAACACAGTTTTTATTCTCTTTTACACATAGTAAAAGGTCAGGGTGTACGTGCAGGGGCTCACATAGGCATATGCACGTGAGGGGTCGTAAATAACTTCACAAGAATCCCAGGCTGGTGATAGAGCAGTAAGATTACAGAAACATCCAGTGATTTACGTAGGAGATGATGGAGAGGCAAAGAGCAAAAGCAAGAATGTTCTTGTTTATGGCAGGAACTGATAGTGGTGGTTTCTCTGGGCAGAGAAACAGGCCTCAAAACTATTTCTTAGATGTAAAGATCAGAGGGTTCCCACATCTCCCCCTTTTCTGTTTAAGAAGAAAAAGAAAGGGGAAAAGTATTCTGACATAGGCCCTTTACCAGTGGTAAGAGATTAAAAAATGGGAAACAAATTTTTGTAGTAGCAGTAAGGCCAGGTCGCTGTTAGCCACCTGGGTCCTAAAGTGAGGGGTGCGTGGGAAACAAGGTAGACACAGGGGCAGGTGACCTCCCTCGGAAGGGTCGGGGTTTGAGTGCTCCCTCTGTAGGTCCCCAAATTTTCTCCCAATGGCCCCTCTTAGGTTGTTCCCTCCCTGGGGAATCTTACCCATCTCTGGCTAACCAGCCATCCAGGGCCAAACAGGGTGATGTGAGCCTGCCAATGTCCCCATGGCCTCCACACCCAGCACCTGCCTTGGGATGTCCACATTTGCCAGTGGGGCCCCAGCTCAGGTCACAAGTTTTGGGGAACCCAGGTTACTACTACCGGGAGGACCCAGCACAAGGCATTGGGCAAGAGGCAGACTGTTCAGCCCCAGCTCCCAGAAGGCCTTTACAGTTTAGGAATACCAGGCTCGAGACACAAGGCAACCCCTCATATGGGGCATATGCAGGAAGAAAAGGGGGCCACAGAGTCAGGCAGATAGGTAGGCAGATGAGAAGGAAGGAAAGGAGACCTTGGGGTGAAGCTGGGGGACATAAGGCTTAGAAGTCTTCTCTATGACTAATTCAAAGGCGTTTTAACCAAAGGGCCCCCAAGTAGGTTAACTTGCCCAATTTCAGTATAACCCCAGAACCCACTATACATGCTCTTGACCACTACATTCTGTTGCATACTTTTATGATACCCATGTTCCCCTCGTTATTGGGATGTCCTCTGCAATTTTTGACAGAATAACTTAGGCAGAGTGGGAAAATGCTTGCTAAATTGAATTAGATGATAAGATGGGCCTCTGTTTGTGGGAACTCTAAGTTGTTGATCTATAGTAAATAATCTAGACACTTCCTGAATCAAAAAGCCGGGAGTACATTTTGTCATTTCATCATTTAAAAAATCCTTCTCTTTCCTGCACTGCAGGCTATTTAAGTTTCTTGTCTCAGTCTTGCTGACTTCCAGGTCACACAAAATTTCTCTTAAAGAGTTGAATAAACCATTTGTGTACACTTCCTTGCTTTTCTCATGTTAATGCACCATGTTGATGTTAAAATTTGCTATGACGTGCTTGGGGTGAATTTTAGATTGCAACTAAACTGAAAAATAACCTCATAATATTTAGCATATATTGATCATTTGCTATCAGCCAGATACTGTGCTAATAACCTGTCATGGATTAGCTCAATTAATTCTCAAAATAATCCTATGGGCTAAATATTATTATATCAACTTATTTTTTAGATGAGAAAACTGAGATATACAGTGGTTAGATAATTTGCTCAAGGTTATAAGGCTAGTTATTGACAAAGTTTTAACTGAACCCAGAAAATCTGAATTTTTACCATATTCTACTGCCCCCCTTGTCACAACATGCCCCTATTATCACTGGGAAATTTTGTGCACTAGCCAGAGTTAAGGGAAATGTAGGGCAGACCCATCTATAAATGACATTCATTTTCTTTTGTGTCGCTTGTATTTTCTAATCCCTCTAGAATTTTGTGCTTCCATTTATAATACCTGGAAATGGCCAATATTGATAACTCCAGGGTTAATGCATTCCTGTAGTGGCAACACCTGTTTATTTCTTTCAAACTCTGCTGGCATGCCGCTTTCTTCTTTTAGACACTATTAAGTCAACACTCTGCACCAAACAATTTTCTCAAATTGGCCTGGCCCTTCTGATAAACCTGGCAGTTCTTTTTAAGTGTATACTTACAGTCAGAAAAAAAGACAACACTCCCCAACTTCAGCTGGCAGGGAGTGAGAAGCTGCTTATCTTCCCTTCTCTCTGTGCCCTGTATCAGCATTCACTGCCAACAATGAGCTCCATGTAAGGCAGACAAGCCATGGGCCTGGGAAAGGTTTTATGACATCCGAACACAAAGGGAGGAAATTGCTTCACATAGAGAAAAGCATTCGTCTTTACCTTTCAACAGGGTCTCAGGCTGGAGCAAATGCCAGGGCCCACCTGAGATATTTTGACTCCTGTGCAATACCCTTGAAGTGGTAATTGGCCTCTGTTGGGGAGTCTGGGTGCATCATTTAATATTTTTTCTCATCCATGGGAATTTGATCAATTTTCTTAGCCTCCTAGGGATTGTTCTGAATGTTCTCTCTCTCTGGCCCTGAAGAAATCTGTGTACTCCAATAGCCAAGGAAATTATTTCCAGGGGAATTGCCCACTTGGGTTTACCATGGAATACAAGAGCGGGTCAGCAAATACATCAGTGACTATATTAGTCAGCCAAAGGGGTGCTGATGCAAAATACCAGAAATCTGTGGCTTTTATAAAGGGAACTTATTTGGGGTAGAAGCTTACAGTTACCAGGCCATAAAGTGTAAGTTACTTCCCTCACTGAAGTCTGTTGCCACGTGTTGGAGCAAGATGGCTGCTAATGTCCGCTAAAGGTTCAGGCTTCTTGGGTTCCTCTCTTCCCGGGGCTCTGTTTCTCTCTGGGCTCAGCTGCTCTGCTCCTCTGTATACTTGCTTCCTGGGCTCCAGCTCAAAACTCCAGCATCAAAACTCCAACCCTGTCTTTTGCCATGTCTTTTACCTGTGAGTCCCCACACACGAAACCCTACTGACATCACCCAATCAAAGTCTTAATCACAGTTTAATCAATTAAAGGTGATAACTCTGACAGCCCAGCTTACAAACATAATTCAGTAACTATTTTTGTAATCCATAAACAATGCCAAATTGCCACAGTGACCTTCTCACCTCTTCTGTGAATTTTTTTTGTCACACCTGGGCCCTTCAAGATAATACCTTTTTACGGGCACCCTTATATCTATGACCTTTCAGGGGATCCCACGTGTCTTTATTTGGACAGACTGTGTCAGAATCACCTCGGTCACTTATGGAAAACACAGATGATCAGGCTACATCCCAAGTCTACAGAATCAGATTCTCCAAGGGTTAGTCCAAGAAGCTATATTTTTAAGAGAGACTCTCCAGGTTAAGTTTTTGTAATATGAAGCATCCTTCTGGCTTCCACCACTTAACCACTCTGTGCTCATCCTCTAGAATCCCTTCCCCAGATATTTTTCAAGCCACAGAAACCTCCAGTCCATTGACTCCTGTTTTTTCCCAGTTCTTCTCTCCCTTCATGTCCTTGCTTCACTGCTTCCACCTACAAGATACCATGACTCAGCAATATCAATCCCTGACATCTGTTCTCTCTTCTCCTGTCTTTTTTTCCTCTCCATTTCACTTTCTTTGAAAAAAAATTTAATTCTGGTTCTGTCTAACTATTTCCCTACCCAGTACCTACATCTGAGCAGTTGAATGTCTCTGAAGAAACTCACATAACCAGACTGACTGGTCAAATTCTAATTTATTATCATAAATCTCCTATGGGTAGTCAATGCTGCCTGAAAATCTTTCATCCCTCTCCTCCCCCTACTATTTCACACTTTTTCTCTCCTTAAATCCCTAAGCCTCTCCTGTAACTCTCAAAATAGAAGCACTCATATGAGAAATCCCTTATCTTTCCACCAAATATTTCAGTAGTTCACCTGCATCAGTGCACTCCTGTTTTACTTTCACACTTGCTACATTGGATGATGCATCCTGCTTCTATCTACAGTTAACCCCTCCACTTGTACTTTGAATTCCATTTAGTATTCCATTCCCAAGAATTGTATGACTGCATTTCCCCCACAATCTCCTTTCTGCACTGTCAGTTCTTTTTCTTCCTTCTTGTTCATTTCTATAAGCATATAAACATGTCTTCATATCTCCCATTAAAAAAAAACTTCTTTGAACTCATGCATTTTCACATTTTTCTGCTCATCTTATAACAAAACTTTTTATGGAATGTTACCAAACTGTTATCTCACCTTTTTCATATTCCCATCTCATTCTATTTCAATAGAGCTGTTGACTCCAACCACCACTTCACTGAAATGTCATTTATCAAAGTCCCAGGACTTCCATCATAACAGACCCCAATGTCAATTCTCTGTTTTTCCTTATTCAGGATCTCATTTGACATGGCTGATAGAGTTGATCACTCCCATATTCTTTAAATATTTTTTTTCTTTAGGCTCCATATTTTTCTGGTTTTCCATCTATCTCACAGATTTCTCTTCTTCAGTGTCCTTGGTTGGTCAAAAATCTAGGAGTCAAATTTAATACCACCTTTCACTTCATACCCAATATCATATCTGTCAGCAAGTTTGGTCAGCATTGCCTCAACATACATCCTGAACCCAGCGTCTTACCATCCAAATTGCAAAGCACAGACTAAGCCACCATCATCTCCCACCTGGGCCACTGAAATAGATGCCTGTTTCCTGTACTTACTTCTAGTCTTGACGCCTTTGAACAAGTCTCCAAAACAGTCACAGTAATCTTGTTAAAGCATAAATCTAATGCTATCATTTCCTTGCTTAGTTAAGACCCTTTGTTGACTTCTTAGTTCAATTAGTTAACAATGCAAACAACTTAACATGCCCTGGGAGGGCTCTACATTTATTCATCATTCAAAAAAATGTATTGTATGAGCCAGATACTATTTTTGTTATTAGGAGAAGATTACCAAACAGAATTAAAATCATTTCCTTATGAGGCTTACATTCTAATGGATAAGGCAGATGATTAAAAAATAGTTAAGTAAAAGACATGGGATGTTGGACATGATAAATGCTATAGAGGGAAATAAAGCACACAAAGGGAAAGGAACTTCCTGGAAGTAGTCATGGTGAAATTTTAAATAAGATGATGCAGAAAGATTTCCTGAGAAGGGGTTGGAAGGTAGCATCTGAAAAGGAACCAAAGGAGAAGCAGGCCCAGCCATGGGCTACCTGAGGGGCAGGGTATGCCAGGCAGAGAATTATCCAATGAAAGAGTCCTCATGTGGGAGTGGGCCTGTGGTGTGGTCAAGAAATAGCCAGGAAGTTGGCATGCTCCAGTGGAGTGAGCAACAGGGAGAGATGTAGGAGATAAGGTCAGAGTGGTAATAGGTCAGGGAAGCGATGGGCGATAGAAACTGTGGGGCACTGTGGGCCATGGTGAGAGCTTTGGCTTTTGATATGAGTAAGGTGGCAAGATATTGGTATTTTGAGCAGAAATGATGCCTTTATATTAAGAATAGAATGAAGGGAACATGTTCAGATGCAGGGAGATATTTAGAATACTATTGCAATAGATTGTGAGAAGTGGTCAGAAGTTCGGTACATTTTCAAGGTAGAGTCATATGGACGAGAAGGGAGGGACTAAGGAGGACTCCAACATTCTTGGTTTGAGTTATCTGAAGAATGGAACTGCCATTAACTGTGATGGGGAAGATACAGGAAGAGCATTTGATTGAGGGGGCGAGGGAGAGCAGAAGTTTAGTTTCAGACATATTATTTCAGGAATACATGATCTGGCTGCTTTCCAACTCTCTGATGAGATCACAGCCCTGATGACATCTTGATTACAGTTTTGTGGGACCCTGAAACAGGAGACCCAGCTGTGCTGGTTTGGAGCAGTATGTACCCCAGAAAAACATGGTCTTAAATTGAATCCATTCCTATGGGTGTGAACCTATTGTAAGTGATGAGACTACTTCAGTTAATATGTGACCCACTTCATTCAGGATGGGTCTTAATCCTCTTAAGGAACTGGATTCCTTTAAAAACAGAATGATACAAAGAGAGAGAAAAAAAGCCATAGAAGTAAGAAGCTGAAAGCAACAAAACTAAAAAGAGAAGGGAGAGACCAGCAGATGCTGCCATGTATCTTGCCATTTAGCAGAGGAGCCAAGGATCACTGGCAGCTGGTCTTCAGGAAGAAAGCATTGCCTTGATGATGTCTTGCTTTGGACATTTTCTCAGCATCAAACTGTAATCTCATAAATTTCCTTTGTTTAAGTCAACCCATTTCATGGTATCTCCTTTGAGCAGCCTAGCAAACTAAAATACCAGTTAAACTATGGCCATCCTCCTGATCCACAGAGATTGAGATAATAAATGTGTGTTGTGTTAAGCTGCTAAGTTGGTAGTAATACTGTTTTAGATAATTAGTACAGTGAGCATGTTGGAGCCTTCTTTATTTGCCACAGGATTTCATTGTTTTAAAGAGCCATCTCTCCAGGACATTTAAAAAATGATCTTATTTATCAAAATTAAATTTAAAGTTCATCAGACTAGCATGCATAGTATAAAGTGAGGTATAATTATTTAAAGATCTAAACTTTAGTTTTGCAGAGATTTTGAAAATATTGCTTCTTTGGAAATTTCTATTTTATCCATTTTCAAGATTATTTTGAGAAAGATCCTTTAATCTCACATACCACGTATTAGTTAAGCCAAGGGTAAGTAGAAGGACCAGACAGACATGGTACATATTCTTGGAGAATTAATTTTACCTGAAAATTTGGGGAAACGAGGATTTGAATTCTTATGACCTTAAAATATTTAGTAACATGCATGTGGAAGGAAATTCAGCATACTGCTGATCACATGGTGACCAAATCGTACAGAGCAAGTGAGCGGAGAGTTCGGTTGATGTGAATCCTCAGGTGATCTGGTGCTCTTACCCTGCTGGTAACGAAAGAGCTATGAGGACAAATATCTTTGCTAGTGCAAGCTGCTCTCTTTCAGAGGGAAGGGGCTACCACCTCAGCATTCCCAGAGACACTGGGGGCTGGAACACTAGGGTTTGGTCTTTGCTTGTTTGCTTATTTTAATGTGGTTTTTACTACACACAAAAAAGTGATTTCTTAAAAAAACATAGAATCACACCAAAAGCCATCAGCTACCATATGTCAGTCCAACTTTCCTTCCTTGACTACAATAAACTGTTGGTTTGGTTGACAAGCTTGCAACTGTAAGCCAATCTACTTCCTAACCACTGATTTTGTTAGGAATGTGTGTCACTCTTTATCTTTTAAAAGGGAAATAAGTTTCAACATTATATTTTCAATTAGGGACACAGAACTTTGGCCCAAACCAGGAACTTTGAAGCCTTAGCTTGGACCCGAGGAAATGCTCAAGGTTGTGATGGACAGAGCACTGGGCAGTCACAGAGGTGCCCTGACGGTGCACGTGAGGGCACCCCTCAACCACTCCTGGAGAATCAGGGGGCTTGAGAGCAGTTAGCCCCAAAGCAGAGGATGTGCTTAAATAGTTAAAATGTGTTTTCCCCCCTTATTGTGGTGCTCCAGAGAAGACCAAGCCATGTCAGAAAGCCTGTATCTTGAGGATTTGGGGATGGTACATACAGAAGGGGGAATGCAACTATGGACTAAAGTAGACTTATGATTATTCTAGCAATAGAAGAACTTGTATCATTGATATAAAGGCAGTGGCCACCAGAGGTTCTGAGGGGAGGGAGAAGGAAGAATAGGTGTAACGTGGGCCATTTTGGGGTCATTGGAATTGTCCTGCATGACATTGCAATGACGGATACAGGCCAAAATCAAGGCGTCATCAAGGTGATGCTTTTTCCCAGAAGACAGTGACGTTCTGGAGCTGGCTGCCTGCTATTCCTTTGTCCTAAGCTTTTCTGTCACATGGCAATGCACATAGCAGCCTCTTCTGGCTTTTCTGTGCTCCACTGACTTCCAGCTTCTTCCCGTGGTTTTCTCTTTGTATGTATGAGTTTCATTCTGCTCATAAAGGACTCCAGTAGTAGGATTAAGACTCACCCTGATTCAGTTGGGCCACATCTTAACTGAAGTCACCTCATAAAAAGGTCCTGTTTGTGATGAGTTCCCACCCACAGGAAAGGAGCAAGATTAAGAACATGTTTTTCTGGGGTACATGGCTCCGAGCCACCACAGGAGGGCTGGAGATTTTTCTCTCATTCCTCATGCTTAATTAGGCACCAAATCCTGTAGAGTCTATGAACTTGTAACATTGATATAAAAGGAGTGACCACTAGAGGTTCTGAGGGGAGGGAGAAGGAAGAATAGGTGTAACAAAGGGCATTTTGGAGGAACTGGAATTGTTCTGCATGATATTGCAATGATGGATACAGTCCATTATACATGTTGTCAAAACCTGTAAAATCATGCAGTGCAAAGTGTAAACTATATGTAAACTATAGTCCATGGTTAGTGGCAATGCTTCAATGTGTGTTCATCAATTGTAACAAATGCACCACAATAATGAAGGATGTTGTTAATAGGGGAAAATGTGAAAGGGGAGGCAGTGGGGTATATGGGAATCCCCTATATTTTTTATCTAACACTTATATAATCTAAAGCTTCTTTTAAAATTAAAAAAAAAAATTAAAAAAGAAAGCCTATAGCACTAACTGCATAAAACCCCTGGCTAAAAAAATTAGTACTGTTATGTAAAATAACATACTTGCAATTGAAAAAAGTCTTGGTGGGTGCCACACCATGAGACATACCGCTAGGAAGCAAATCACTTTTAAGAGGAGGTGTCTCCTCCATAGAGGAGTCTTCTCTATGGTCAGTGCAGGATGTTTCTCTAAGTTCCACTCACTTTAAAGGAAATCTTTTGGTAAAAGCTTGATTCTGTTTTGGGTCTAAAATGGTTGATAAACAGAAGGAGGCGATTATTAAGTGACACTTTTAAATGATGCATTTTAATGTGCTCATACGACATATTGGAACATCTGGCTGAGAGACTGGAGTTGACCCGGTTCCTTCCATTACAGATGGCGGAACGCATGGGTATGGATGATACACTTGTTTTATTGGCCTTAGGTTACCATATTTATAATGATGTTGTCAGTGAAGATGTTAACTTAAAAATGGGCTTTTGGCAAAATATCTGGTGAAGACATTTCCAACAAGCTGTGTGAGGTATTTAGCAGCCACTGTGTCAATTACAAAAATGCACGGCCACGCACACAGATGGAGCTAAATCTGCGAAGGGCAAAGCTGAGGAGGATAATTTACCCCAAGACTGTTAACACACAGCCAGCAGCCATTTTACACCTCACCGCGGAAAGTTTGCTGCTTTTTCAGTGAGTTCAGGGGGGATGGAGGTACATAAAATAAATAACTTTTCTAAAATTCCATTGCTTAAAATTCTCATCTTTTAAAAACAAATTTATCAGAAACCCGGAAATGCCTCGAAAGCAGAATCTACTGCAGAGATGCAAGCAGCTCAGCTATGCGGACGTGTTTGTCAGAATGTGTTTTGTTTCCCTTAATGGAACTCAGGAGCACAGTTTCGGTGAATCATCAGCCATTTCATGTTATACTCCCATCTTTAATCTACTCCTAAAGCTCTTCTATTACTTATTGAAAATATTTAAAATAATAGGAGGAATACTCACGAATTTACCACCCAATCCGAGAACTAGAACGCTAATTATAACCTACACCTTCAAATGAACTTTCCTTTCCCGAGCTCCTCCCCAGCATCCTGGATTGTGTGCTTACTGCTTCCCTGCGTTTTTAAAGATGGAAGCATATATATGCATACCTAACACATATTGTTTGGTTTTATTTATTTGTAAAAATTTATAAAAAGGCTCTTGGGCTCTGTGCTGTCACCCGGGTACTTGCTTTTTACACTCAACATAGGACTAAGAAGCTTCCGTTTTGTTCCAGGTAGCAAGTCTTCAATTCACTACAATATAATATTTCGCTGTGTGAATACACTTCAGTTTATTTACCTATTCAACTCTACACGTGCCTGGCGTACGTGTGCAAGAATTTTTCTTGGGTTCATACCCAAGGGTGGCATTACTGGCGTTGAGGGATATGCAAATGTCTAACAGAAGATAACGCCAAATTATTTTCCGGAGTGGCTGAGATTTACCTTCCCACCAGCATCGTGAGTCTTGTTGATCCATATCCTCTTCAATATTTGGTATGAGGAAGCCTATTGATTTTTGCCAAACCAGTGGATTCTTGTGGTTTTGATTTTGATTTTTCTGATTACTAATTAAATTGAGTATCTTTTCATGTGTTTCCTGGTAGCAGATTGTAACATTTATCAGTTTATTGCTCCTAAGTTCCAAATCTACAATTCATTATCTGTTCTGCAATAATGTTGATGAACCTTGTCAACTTTTGTGCTTTGCCTTATCAATATTTCCTTACTCCAAAGTCAGAAAATATTCACCTGTATCTCTACTGATATGTTAGTTTTTATTTTGACCCTTACTCCTTCTGGAGATGATTTTGTTATTGGTATAAAATAAGAATGCAATTTTTCTTTTTCTTCCCTTATGGATAACCATTTTTCTCCAGTTTCATTTATTGAAATGTCTTCCATGCCAATTTTTTTTGGTATAAGTAAAAGTTATCCACAGGTTGTTTCTGGGCTCTTTAATCTGTCTCATTGGTCAGTTTGTCTATCTCTGTATCAATAACAGAATATCTTAATTACTATAGATTTTTAAAAACAATTTTTAATCAAGGGATAGCATTCACATAGTACATAAGCTGCAATAATCTTAAGTGTACAGTCCAGTGATTTTTAACATATACCTCCACCCATGTAACCAGCGTATTTAGTTATAGAACATTCCTAGTACCCCATGAAGTTCCTTTCGGCCCTTTGCATGTTTAGTACTCAGCCCCCACCCCCTGAGATGTAACCACTGTTTTGATGTCTATCATCATTAGTAAGAGTCCCTGCTTTGAATCTCATATGAATAGAAACAGTATGCTTTCCTTCGTGTTTGGCTTCATTCATTTAATATAATAGCTAAGAGATTCGTCACTGCTGGTACATGTACCCGCCGCTTATTCTTTTTTTTTTTTTTTCCCCCCCGTGAGATGGTTCCCTCGTCTATCTGCTTGTTGTCTGCTCATTGTATCTGCTCGTTGTGTCTGCTCATTGTGTCTGCTTGTTGTCTGCTTGTCTTCTTTAGGAGGCACTGGGAACTGAACCAGGGACCTCCCATGTGGGAGGCAGGTGCCCAACCACTTAAGCCACATCTGCTCCCTGCTTATTCGTCTTTATTGCTGTGTTGTATTTCATGTATAAATATACAATAATTTATTTATTTGTTCTTTTGTTGATTTCTATTTGGGGCAAGTATGTAGAAGGCTGCTAGGAATAATCATACACATGTCTAGTAGTGGGCATGGGTACTCATTTCTTTTTGGTTTATACCTAGAAATGGAAGTGGGGAATCTCAGCGTGTATAAATTTCACTTTAGCAGAAACTGTCAAACAGTTTCCAAATGGGTTGTATCATTTTACACTCCTACCTGCATAGTATGAGAAGATCCAGTTTCCTCACATCTTCATCAACATTTGATATTGTAGGTCTTTTTAATTTTAGCCATCGGATGGATTGTGTATTGGCATCTGTGACTGTCTGGGGCTGCTGGGGGATCCCAGGAAAGATCATGTTCTTGGGGTTCGCCCATTCCTGTGGGTGTGGGACCCTTTGGTGGGGTTTCCTCAGGGAGGCGTGGCCCAGGATGGGGCTTGGTCCTCTTGCTGGAGTGCTTCATAAGGCGTCTCACGATGACGCCTTGGTTTGGACACTTGCACGGCCTCAGAACTGTGAGCTTCTAACCCGGTAAATCCCCGTCACACAAGCCCACCCCCCGCTGGCAGCCTCTGGCAGATAGGGCAGTACCTCAGTGTCATGGCTTCTTGTTGAGTTGAACCCTAGTAGGGCAAGTCCATATCTAGCCTTCCTTACTCTTCTACAAATGAATCTTGGTTATTTGGGGCCTTGGATCAATCATATATATGCTTGGGATTTAGTCTTGTAGAACTTTTATTGGAGTTACATTGAATCTATAGATCAATTTGAGAAGAACAGGTGTCTATATGGTATTTTGCTTTCCTTTTCGTGAACATGAGGTAGCTCTCCATCTTTAGATTTATTTATTTATTTATTTATTTATTTTTACATATGGTCAAAAAACTTATATTTAGACTTAGCAAAAAAACTGCAAACGGTTTTAATTCTCCTCATTATGACATACTTATCAGTGAAAGAGGGAGGTATGGCTTACAGCTTTTTTGTGCCGTGGAACTCTTGGGCAGTCTGAAGCTCGTGGTTTCTTTTCAGAATACTGTTTTTAAATGAATAAAATAAAATGCATAGAATTACAAAGAAACCAATTATTTTAAAAACAAATTTGTGACATGACGTGCTTTTTATTTATTATGTTAAAATCTGGTGGCTAGGGGAACAGATGTAGTTCAGTGGTTGGGCGCCGGCTTCCCATGTACAAGGTTCTGGGTTCAATTCCCCAGACCTCTTTAAAAAAATCTAGCAGCTAGTGTAATTGATGTAATATCAAAATACCAAGGAGTATATATATTATGTTAGGACCCTGAACAACTGCAGTGTGAAATGAAAATATATATGGTGTCTATTGGTGATAAAGTCACAGGAACTACTAATGCTACTATTGTTTGTTTTCTGTATTCATAATTGAAGGAAAAAAATCAATAAAGGATTAATGAAAGTTAAAATGTAATTTATTTTTGAGATCCTTCAATAAAGTTTTATAATTTTATGTATATAGATTTTATTTCATTTTTAGGTACTTTGTAGTTTGTTGCTATTGTGAATTATATCTTTTTCCTTGTTGATTGTTGCTAGTTCGTGAAAATGAAAGTAACTTTTCATTTTTACATTGATCTTATGCCTACTCACTAGGCTAAAGCATCCCCTTATTTCTAATAACACGCCCTGTAGATTCTTTTTGGTTATTTGTGTAGACAATCATGTCTGCAAATAATTAAAGCTTTATTTACAAACATCCAATCTTTATGCTTTTAATTAAAAATTTTAAAATCCATTCATTAATTTTGGTCTTATTTTGCTAGTTAAGACCTCTAGTTGAATGTGTGTGATAGCGAGTGCCTCGTTCTTGTTTCTAATATTTAAAAGGAAGACTTCTAAAGTTTCCCAATTGAGTATGATGCTTATCATAGGTCTTTATTGCTATACTTTGTCAGTTTAAAGCAGTAATTGTTAACCGTTTTCCATTATTGTCCCTCCAAGGAGACTTTTTTTTTTTTTTTAAAGATAATTAGATTACAAAAATGTTATACAAAAGATATAGGGATTCCCATTTGCCCCACTCCCCACACCTCCCACACCCTCCCACATGAACATCCTTCATTAGTGAGGCACATTCATTGCAATTGATAAACGCATCCTGGGGCTTTGCCGTTTAAACATGGACCATAGTTCACATTGTAGACCACACTCTCTCCCACACAGCTCTGCATGTTATGTGATGATATAAAATGGCCTGTATCTCTCGTTGCAGTGTCATTCAGGACGATTCCCAAGTCCTGAAAAAGCCCCCGTATTACAACTGCTTTTCCCTCTCCCTGCACCCAGAGCCTCCAGTGGCCACTGTCTCCACATCGATGTAATAATTTCTTCCATTGCTAGAATCACAATACGTCTATCGTAGAACACCAGTAAGTCCACTCTAGTCCAAGGAGACTTTTTAGACATTTTTTCCCAATTGTCCCCCATTACATTTTAATACCTTCAATATACTGAATAACCCTCTGTGTACTATATGTATATCTGTGTTTTATACATAAAAAGAGTAAGATTTTTTCACCCCCAAGGACCAGAATGTTCCCCTGTGTAGGCAATATTATCTCCACTGGGAATGCTTGGGTTAAAGAAATTTCCTTTTATTTCTAGCTTACTAAGATTTTTAAAACTTTAATTGGTAGCGAATGTCATCAGACACGTTTCCAGCACCTGTTAGAGTTTTCTTTTCTATTCTTTCTACTCTAACTGTTAATATGGTGTGGTAGGTCGAATCAGGCGCCACAACAAACACGTGCTCTTAGCCTTTGCCCGTGTCCCTGTGGCTGTGAACACATGGTAAACAGGACCCTTTGAGGATGCTGTTGTTAGTTACGGTGAGGTCAGCTGAGGAGGGTAGGACTTAATCACAATTATTGTAGGCTTTATAAAGAGAGCCTGGAAGTAAGAGAGGTGAGGAGAGGAGAAGACATCCCATGTGATGGGAGGCACAAATACAAACCGAGGAACCCAAGGGCTGGGGTGGCCAGCACCAGAAAGCGGCAGTATTCAGGGAGAAAGCAAGTCTTTACTTCTTCTAGCTCAAAACCATGAGCCAATAAATTCCTATTGTTTAAGCCAAACCCAGTTTGTGGTATTTGTGACAGCAGCTTTGGCAAACCAATACATGTGGTAAATAACATTTAGAGGCTTTCTAATACTCAATAATTTTCATATTCATTGGATAAATCCCATTGATTCATGATATAATACCTTTTTTACACACTACTGGGGGGATTTAATTTGTTAATACATATTCATGTGTTGACTACAACTGTGATTTTTCTATTTTTAGGCTGTCAGTGCCTGGTTTTGGTATCAAAGTTATATTGGCCTCATGGAATGAGTTGGGGAGTATTCCCTCTTTTTAAAAAAAATCAAACTTAAGAAATTTAGATATTATATATTCACAGGTGGTTATTAAAAATAGTATATAGAGATCTGGTATATCCTTTCATCAGTTTTCTCCAGTGGTAAGATCTTGCACAATTACAGTACAATATCACAACCGGGATTTTGAATTTGACATAGTCAAACTATGGGAAACTTTCATCTCCAGAGGGATTCCTCGTGTTGCCCTTTTCTAGTCATCCCCACTTCCTTCCCACCTGGTAGTCACTAATCTGTTCTCCATTTCTATCATTTTGTCATTTCAAAGTGTTGCATGAATAGATTCATACAGTATGGACACTTTTGAAACTGGATTTTTTTCTCTCACCATGGTTCTCTGGGGATGCACCCACTTGTTGCCTACATCAGGAGTTCCTTCCTTTTACTGCAGAGTAGTTGCATTCCACACTGTGGATGTGCCACGATTTGCTCAACCATTCACCCACTGAAGGGCATTTGCGTTGGTTCCATATTTTTAACTGTTATGACTAAAACGACTATGAACATTTGTGTACCGGTTTTTGCATAAACATGCTTTCATTTTTGCAGGATACACGTCCAAAAGTGCAATTACTGGGTCACATGGTAGTTGCACGTTTAGTTTTTCAAGAAACTGCCAAACTGTTTTCCAGAGCGGCTGTAACATTTTGCATTCCCATGAGCAACGAATGACTGATCCAGTTGCTCCATATCCTTGACAGCATTTTGTGTTTCACTATTTTTTATTTTAGCCATTCTCAAATGTGTGTAGTGATAGCTCATGGTAGCTTACATTTACATTTTTCTAGTGGTTATTGTTTTGGTTTGCTAAGGCTGCTAAGCAAAAATACCAGAAATGCACTGGCTTTTATAATGGGAAATTTATTTGGGGTAAAAGCTGCAAAAATGTCCACATCAAGGCATCCTCAGAGATGCTGTCTCACCAAAGGTTGGCTGCTGGTTGCAACCTGAGCTCCTGCCATGTGGCAAGGCAAAAAGGCAGCTTTCCATCTGGGGCTCTGCTTTCTTGTACAGGCCGCCTTCCCTCGGAGCTCAGTTGTGGGCAATCAAGCGTATGGCAGGGCTCTTCTCTTTAACTTTGAGCTGCTCCGTGGGCCTCGCCTCTTGGGGGCCTCTTTCCATGCCCCTCTGACTTAGAGTATACACAGCCTCTGCCTCTGGGACCTCTCTCAGCCTCTCAGGGCTTCTTTGTCTTTCTGCCACTGCAGGTGATCGCTCTCTCACATGGCAGGGTCAAAATGGCAGCTTTCTCTGTATGTTTCTGTTTCTAGTTCTTAGTTTATATAAGACCCCAGAAAGAGAGCAGAGAACCAACCTGGGTCATGCCTCACTGATGTAGTCCAATCAAAGGCCCTAAAGCAATCTGATTAAGTGACTATCTAATCAAAAGTTCCTTTAATGCAATCCGAGGGCCCCATGCCCACAGGAATGGATTTGTTTAAGAACATGATTGGGAAGCGGCTGTGGCTCAATCAGTAGGGCTCCCGTTTACCATATGGGAGGCCCCGGGTTCGGTTCCCGGGGCCTCCTGGTGAAGGCAAGCCCGCCTACATGGTGTGGTTAGCTGACCCAGCGAGCACAAGCAGCAAGGGGGGGATAAATGAATGAATAAATAAAATCTTAAAAAAACAAAACAAAACATGATATATTCTGGGATTCACAAAAAATCTTCAAACTGTCACACTTATTAATGTTAAATATCTTTTCATGTGTTATTTGCCATCTATATATCCTCTTCAGTGACTTTTGCCCATTTTTTAGTTGTATTGTTTTTACTGCTGACTTTTGAAGGTTCTTTATATTCCAAATTTACTCATCTTTTGATGGCTATGTGGTTTGAGAAAGTTTTCTCCCAGTCTGTAGCTTGTCTTTTTTATCATCTTAACAGGATTTTTCAGAGCCAGAAATTCAAAAACAGAGTCAAAGTTTTTAATTTTGATGAAGTCTAATTTCTCAGTTTCCTTTTATGGATCATGATTTTAGTATTAAATCTAAGAACATTTTGCCTAGCCCTATATCCTGAAGGATTTCTTCTATGTATTTTTCTAGAAGTTTTATAGTTGTATATTTTAAATTTAAGTTCATGATCCATTTTGGGTTACCTTTTGTGTAAAGTGTGAGATTTGGGTCAAGTCTCCCCCCGCCTTTTTTTTTTTTTTTTTTTGCCTTTGAATGTCCAATTGCTCCTGTACAGTTCGTTGAAAAGGCTATCTTTCCTCTATTGAATTGTTTTTGAATCTCTGTCAAAAATTAGTGGGACATATTTGTGTGGATCTATTTCTGTTTTCTCTATTCAGTTTCATTGATATATATATCTATCTCTCTGCTAACACCATGGTCTTAATTAATGGAATTATATAATAAGTCTTGAAATTTCGTATACATATTCTTCCTTCTTTCTTATTCTTTTAGTTTTCTAGGCTGCACAATCAAATACCATGAAATGCTTTAGCTTAAACAAGGAAATTTACTTGCTCATGGTTTTGAGGTTGGGAAAATATCCAAACCAAGGCATCATTCAGGTGATGCTTTCTCCCTGAAGATTGTGGCATTCTTGGGCTGGCTGCCAGTGATCCTTGGTTCCTTTGGCACATGGCAAGGCACATGGTGACATCTCTTGGTCTCTTCCTTCTCTCCTGGGTTCTGTTTCAGCTACTTGTTGGCTGTGGCTTTCTTACTCTTTGTCTGAATGTCAGCTTTTATAAAGGACCCCAATAACAGGATTAGACTCATCCAGATTGAGGTGGGCCACACCTTAACTGAAGGAGCCTCATCAAAAGGTCCTACCTGCAATGCTTCACACCCACAGGAATGGATTAAATTTAAGAAGGTGTTTTTTGGGGGTACATACAGCTTCAAACCATCACATTTCTTTTTCAAAAAAATTTTTTGCAGATCTTCTAGATCCCTTGCTATACTATATAAATTTTAGAATAATATCATCTATATCAATGAAAACTCTTGATGGAAATTATACAGGTTTATGTCTTTTGCCAAATTTGGAAGTACTCAATCATTACTTCTTTGAGCATTGTTTTCAGCTCTGTCTCTGTTCTCCTCTCTTTTCTGAACACCACTGAGACAAATTTTAGATCTTTGATTATTGAACCACAGGTCTCTGAGGTTCTGCTCATTTTTTTTATTCAGTCAATTTTCCCTCTTTTTTGTTCAGATTGGGTAATTTCTATTGTTCTATCTTCAAATTCACTGGTTCTTTTTTCTATTTCCTCCAGTCTGCTATTGTGCTCACCCATTGAGTTTATTTTGGTTATTGTAATTTTCACTCCTAAAATTTCCACTTATTTTTTCTTTATATCTTCTATTTCTTTTCTGAGATTTTCTATTTTTCATTTGTTTCAAGCATTTTTGAAATTGCCCATCGAAGCATTTTTGTGATTGTGCCTTTAAAATCTTTGTTAAAATTCTAACATACTGTCATCTCAGTGTTGGCATCTATTGATTGTCTTTACTTATTCAGTTTGAGATCTTCTTTGTGTCCGCATGGGTTTGAACCCCACTTCTGGTGCCAAGCTGTATTAGTCAGGGTTCTCTTGGGAAACAGAATCAACAGGAGATATCTGTCAATAATATGAGATTTTATAAGAGTTTCACGCAATGGTGGGGATGCACAAGTCCAGGTTCCGCAGGCAGGTTGCAAACCAGGGGCTCTGATGAAAGTCCAATGAAAGGTCCTTGGTGAGTTTCTGGGAGAAGTTGGCTGTCCAAAGATGACCTGGGAAATTCTCTCAGAATGTTGAAATCACTTCCCCTTTTAAGGCATTCAACTGATTGGATAAAAGTGTCCCCCATTGCTGACGCAATCTCTCTGATTGATGCCAATGTAATCAGCCATCCATGCAGTAAACTCACTGGTGACTGAAGTCCATAAATGCTCTTGTATTACAATTAGTCCAGTGCTTGCTGGACCTAACACCTGGACACAATTACCTGGCCGAGTTGACAGATCAGCAAAATAATTTCCAGTTGAAGGTGAGATGTCTTGAGCATTGTGTAATGAGTTTCTGGATCTTATTCAGGCACCTATTCTAGCTCCTCTAACATGCTCTGGCAAGGGAAGGAGAAGCACCACCTTGTTACTACCAGATAGGGGTAAGAGTTTAAGTTTCCCATTCCACGGACACTTGAGGGAGGGGTGTTCCTTGTCACTGTTGGGTGGGGTGGGAGTTCTAACTCCCACTCAGCCTTGTCTGATACCTCCGCAGGAATTTGGGGAAGAGTCACCCATTACTGTCAGGTGGACATGGGAGTCCGCGATACCTACAAGGTCTCTGGTAAAGCTGTGGATATGGAGGTGGGTCTTGTTACCATCTGGCAAGGCCGAAAGCCCCAGCTTCACATTTGTTCTTCTCTAGCAGGGGGATTGAAAGCATACTTACAGCCGAATGAGGACTTTACTGGTTTGGGTGGGAATGGGACCACAGTTTTTTTTCCTGTGGGTTTTGGCTGGAATAGAGTAGGTATTGTCTAAAATACTTTTGCCTTTATATGTTGCTTTTTTCTGGTCCTTTAGATAGATTAGGTTTTTGCTGGGGCTATTCTTGTCTATTTCTATTGGCATTTCCAGGTTGTTTAAACTCCAAATAGGAGAGATATGAGACAAAAGGAAAGCCCAGGGAACTCGCCATCATGTCATTCTTTGGATCCTGAGATTCCTAGCCAGTCTGTCTGAGAATCTTCTTATGTTTCTTATATATATATAATGTCCAGGGCTTTTATCTATACTTAGTGTAAGGAATAGGGAAAAGTATAACTACTCCATTTTCCTGAAGAAGAGTAAGTTCAGTAGTCCTCCTTTTGGACTTGCATTTTCTGTCTGTGGTTATATTACTATTACATTTACTATTTTGTATTATTTTTACATGCTTGGAATTGATATTTTTAAAAATGAGTTAAAGCTTTTTTCATTATATACTGACTCTATCTCAAATAGTGCTTTTTATCTGAAAGTCTATATTTTTAATATAAATATTGCAAAACCAGTTTTTATTGAGGGTGTATTTCCCTGCTATATTTTTTACATAGTTTTTCTTTCAACCTTTCTGTGTCTTATGTTTTTGTTGGACCTTTGCAAACAGATTAAAAGTGATTTTTTTAGATGTAACCTAACAAGTTCTGTCTTAAGAAAAGAGTTTGGTCAGTTTATATTTATCTTGATTGTTGATATATTTGGAGTTTTTCTACAATCTTACTTTTCATTTCAAGATGTTCTATATTTTCTGTATCTTTTAATTACTTTCTTACCTTTAAAAAATTGATTCTATTATTACAAAAGAAATAGAAGATGAGGGAACATACCCAACTTATTCAATGAGAACAGTATTACTATAATACAAAAACCAGGCAAAGACATCACAAGAAAAGAAAACTAAAGACCAGTGGATCTTACGAATATAGATGCAAAACTCCTCAACAAAATACCAGCAAACTGAATCCAACAACATGTAAAAAGGAGTATATAATATGCCCAAGTGGAATTTATCACAGCAAAACAAGGTTGTTTCAACATCTTAAAATCAATCAATGTAATATCCTTATTACCAGACAAAAAGACAAAAACCATATGATCATCACCATAGACACAGAAAGAGTATTTGACAAAATTCACGACCCTTTCAAGATAACATTCAAAGTAGGAATAGAATGGAACTTTCTCAACCCAATAAAAGGCATCTATGAAAAACCCACAGCTAGCATCATACTTAATGGTGAAAGACTGAAAGCTTTCTCCTAAGATCAGAAACAAGACAAGGATGTCTTTATTGTCACTTCCATACATTGTACTTGATGCCCTAGCCAGCACAATTTACCAAGCAAATGAAAGTAAAGGCCTCCAGATTGGAAAGGAAGAAGAAAACTGTCATAGTTTTCCAGGCTGTTATGACAAATGCCACACAATGAGCTGGCTTAAACAACAGGAATTTTTTGGCTCACAGTTTCAGAGGCTAGAAGGTCTGCTTCCTCCCTTGGTTGATCACCAACTCTGGCTGGCTATCAATCCTTGGGTTCCTTGGCTTTCCCATCACATGACAATGTCTCCTTTCTCTTCCAGGTTCCATGGACTTCCAGCTTCCAGCTCCTCCATGTGGCTTTCTCTCTCTGTGTCTAAATTTCTTCTGTTTATAAACGATTCCAGTAATCTGAAATAAGGGCCAGCCTCATGAATTTGGGCCACACCTTAACTAAAATAACATTTTCAAGAGATCCTACTACACAGGTTCACACTCACAGGAGTGTGGATCATGACCTAGAATATGTCTAAATTGGGGTATAAAGTTCAATCTACCATAAAAACTCTACTTGCAGATGACATGATCTTGAATATAGAAAACACTAAGGAATCCACAATAAAAAACTATTAGAGCTAATAAACAAGTTCAGCAAGGTTTCAGGATCAATATATAAAATTAACTATATTGCTATACTTGCATTAGTCAGCCCAAGGTGTGCTAATGCAAAGTACCAGAACTCTGTTGGCTTTTATTATAAAGGGTATATATTTGGGGTAGAAGTCTACAGTTACCAGGCCCTGAAGAGTCCAACTCAAGGTTCCATAAGTGGTACTTTCTCATCCAAAGTCTGTTGCCACGTGTTGAAGCAAGATGGCAGGTGATATCTGCGAGGGTTCAGCCTTCCTCTTCCTCTTAAGGCTCCATGGTCTCAGCTTCTTCTGATCTCAGCGGTAGGCTAGCATAAGGCTTGTCTCTCTCCTCAGGGCTCATTTCTTTCTGGGCTCAGCTGCTCTGCTCTCTCCACAAGGCCAGCTGTAAACTGTCAGGCAAAGGGCTTGGCTCTCTCCCCGGAACTCCAGCATCAAAACTAAACTCTCTGTGTTGTCCTTCTTGGTTTATTTACTTCCGTGTGAGGGTCTGTTTTATCCCCACCAAGGGGGAGGGGACTCAAACCTGCACACCCTAATGATGTGGCCAAATAAAAGCCCTAATCTTGATTTAATCAAGTAAAAGCGAAACCTCTGAATCTAATACAATCTAATATGCCCAGAGGAACAGACCAGTTTACAAACACAATCCAATATCTATTTTTGGAATTCACAAATAACACCAAGCTGTCACAATATTTTAGAAATGAACACTTTGAAAATGAAATTTTAAAAAAATTCCATGTGCAATCATAACAAAAAAAAATAAATAACTAAGGAATAAACTTTAAAAAAGAAGTGAAAATTGTGTACAATGGAAACTACAAAACATCACTAAAAGAAGTTAAAGAAATTTAAATATATGATAAACCATTCCATGTTAATGGACTAGAAGACTTAATATTGTTAAGATGGCAATATTCCCCAAACTGTTCTACAGATTCGACACAATCTTTATCAAAATCTCAGCTGTCTTTTTAAAATTGTTTTTGCAGAAATCTTCAGACTTATTGAAAAGTGTAAATGCAAGGAGCCCAGAATAGCCAAAACAATTTTGAAAAAGGACAACATTGAAATACTCAGACTTCATTATTTCAAAACATACTACAAAGGTACAGCTTATCAGCAACCTGGTAGAGTGTGTTCCATTTTCTGACAAAACTCCTGCTGGTCAATTGTTTTTTCTTTTGGAAAAACCCTTCTTGGAAAGGGGTCTTCTCCCAGCAGTGCCCAATGCATGAGGCCATTTACTTAAGAATTAAAACCACAGAATTGTACACTTTAAAAGAGTGACTTCAATGGTATGTAAATCATATCCCAATTTAAAAATTGTATAAGAAAAAATGTATATCTTCCACCTATTAAAAATTAGCATCTTGTCATGTCCTGTGGTTTCCATTCTTCCTCTTGGATTGAAGGAATTGTCTAGGTTTTCCGTTTGGGGCTATTATGGACGCATTTTCTCTTTTTATTTTCTTAGGTCTTAGTCCTGTCCTTCTGCCTGAAGGCCAGGCCTAATTTGTGAGTCAACTCTGGTTAGTTTAAGGGGTGGGAGCCACAGGCACCAGGCACCACACTAGCCCTGCCATTCAGTCTCACCCACCGCACAGCTCTTGAAGTCTTGAAGTCAGGGCTTCATCTTTGAAGGGAAATGTGATTGGAAGGAGGAGACTCCCTAGCTCTCCACCAGGTTGGGGGATTTCAAGGGGAGTGGGCAAAGGCATGAGTGCTTGAGGCCACTCAGACATTTCTTGCCCCAACGGATTTTTAAAGGAGTGAAGGAACTGTTCTTGTTTGTATCTCAATGTTTATGTGATTCTGAATTCTCAAAATCTTTTGACACCAAACCAGAGATATTTTAAAGACTGCCACGTGGACTAACCATCATGCACACTCAGGGCACTTGAATGCAGCCCAATTTTCCGTTTGATAACTGCAGGATCACAGGATCTTTCTTTATTGACCAATGAGCCTTGAAAAAACTTGTTTGTTTTACCTGATGGCAATTGGAAATGTTATTTTTATGTTGTCCATCATGGATATGTTGTGAGGTAGAAGGCGAAATTCATATGAATTGTGAAGATAAACATCTACCTTGCAGTGAGTCATTTTAGGCTAAGCTGACATCAGATCCATTTAAGGCTCTTTGTCTTGTGCCTGAGAGAATATTTTTGGTAGAAATGTTTGAGAAACAATTTTAATTCAATAATCTGCCATCCCGTACTTGGCACTATAATTGAGAAAGAGCGTTAACATGTTCAAGCAAGATTTTAAGCTCCTGTGCACTAACTCTTGAAAACCAGGTTGTGTTTTTGGAACCACATTGTGTTTTTGGTTCATTTAACTTGATGTTCTTTCTCAGTGAATAGTTTTTACTGTTCGTGTTAAAAAATTATGGAGTTGCCTTGTTGCAGTGGCTACTTGATTATACTTCCCTACCCAGTCTCCCATTTAAGAATTCATTTTGATTTCAAAATGTAGGCAAATTTCATAATGCAGTTTATGGTATGAGTTTTAAAGATTTCCACCCCTTTAATAGTGTTTAGAAATAGTACAAATATTTAGCTTTATCACATTGAAAGGTGTTGTGGTAGGAGGAAAACAGCATAGAAACTGGAGTTTTGACATTTTTTCAAAGAGGGGGCTAGAGGGAGAAGATTGGGTGGCAAGCATTTCTGAAAAAAAAAAAAAAAAAAAAAAACCAAAAACAAAAAACACTGACTAAATTTTTAAAAAATCAGTCTTTAGCTTTCTATATGTTCCATACTGGATTTCTCCTGCAAATACCAAGTTTAATGAAACATATATCTGGAATATAAAATACATTGAAGGGAGAATAACAATCACCAACTTCTACCCAGTTAAATGTTTACTGTAGTAAATTAGTTGCTGGATGAGGTTGAAAATGCAGGGGTGGGAATGCTCTTAGGCAGTATGACAAGGGAGTGCCACTGGTTTAGGGTGTAGATTGGGGGGCATTCAGGACGGGGCGCATCTGGAGCAGGCTTCTGGGGAGTGTGTGAGTGTTCATCCTGTCATAATGTGTTGTGCCCGTTGGTGGAGACTCATACGGTGAGTGGGAAGGAAATGGACCCCCATTTTTGGGAGGACTGATTCACCCAGAAACAGACAGGTGGGCATCTCTTATGAGCAAGGGTGGATCCTAATAGGGGAGGACAATCAGCGTGTCAAGACCTCTTGTTGCTGATTGCACACACTGGTCAAAGCACACATAGGACAAAGGCCAGAGTCAAGGAATCTTGTCATCCAATGAGTCAAGACAGGGGGGTGTCATGTGTCCCAGGGGGATGGGGAGGGAAGAACAGAATAGATCAAACAGGGGGTATTTAGTGGTCAGGGGAAGTTTTTCATTACCTTACAGTGATGGACACAGGACATGGTAAATATCATCAAAAATTATTAAACTGTACCGTCTAAATTGTAAACTATACTGGAAACCATTGACAATGTTTGGTAGCTATGTTTCACTATCTGTATAACAGTTATAACAATGCTACCATCCACATACAAAAGGTTTTAATATGGGGTGAGGGAAGGGGAGGAGGCTGGGTATATGAGAGTCTCTAGTATTCTGTGTGGGCCTTTGTTGTGACCTAAAACTTCTTTGAAAATTAAATGAAAATTTGGGAGACACTGGGGAGTGAGAGGGGGAAGATGCCATGATACAGACTGGACAACTGATAATGCAGTGATAAAAGGAAAATTTATGTTTAAAAATTTTTTTTTTAATGTTTTGGTTTTTTCCCATTTTTTAAATATCCCAATCCTTTAATTTTATTTTATTTTTAGTGTTTTTTTAAGTTTCCATGTATTTTATCTCTTACATTTAAACTTATTATTATTTCATTTTCCTATTAATTGTATTTGGCTATTATATGGGCTTCATCTTTAAGGAAGGTTTGGATCACAGAAGGGTTACAATGGGGGCGGGAGAGGATCGTTGGTGGGGATTGTCAGGGATGGGGGTTTCATGGGAGGAAGTTCACCTGAATATACATAAAAGATATATAAAATTATTCAAATGATCAAGGGGTGGGGCATGGTCACAGTGGGTGGACAATCACTCAGTAAATGAGGGAATACTGAATTCCCAGCCTGGAGAGCTCTGCCACATTCTCCAAGGAAGGAGCAACAGTCCTCCAAGTACAGGGGCAGTGTCTGGCAAAGGAGGATGGTCCACTAATGGGCTCTTGTTATTGATGATTAGCCTTACAAATCTTTGCTCTTGTAATTGAAACTTAGCCTACTGTTATGGGGTGCCTAAGGGTTGCCACCTGAGAGCCTCCTTGTTGCTCAAATGTGGCCTCTCTCAGGGCCTGCATCTGCAGGCAGGATCATCCCACCCACCATATCCATGGGATATAAGCCCTCTCTCACTTGGAGTTGGAGTGGACATCACCATCCCAGTCCCCTTAGGATTGGGGGAAGAACTATGGACTAGAGTGGACTTGATGGTATTCTCTTGTTCACATATGGTGATTCTAGCAATGGAAGAAATTATAACAATGAGGTGGAGCCAGTGGCCACTTGACACTTTTGGGGGAGGGAGGGGATGAGCAGTTGAAATACAGGGGCTTCTTTGGGAGTTAGAGGTTGTCCTGAGTACCGTTGTGGCAACGGATATAGGCCATTTTAAATCAGCACACACCACTCAGAACTGAGTGGGAGAGAGTGTGGTCTACAGTGTGAACTGTGGTCTATGGTTGGTGGCAAGGCTCCAGGATGTGTAAGTTCATTGAGGGTGGTGGGCCACACTTGTGGGAGATGTTTGTGTGGGATGTGGTGGGAGATGTGGGAGGTGGGCAACATGGGAATCCCAATGGGTTCCGTGTAATATTTTGGGTAATCTAAGCGCCTCTTAAAATATATGTATATATATATATATATAAATAACATTTTTGTAAGCAAATACACATATATTCATATATATTTATATATCATTTTGCAAATGTTTGTATGTATTGTGAGAATTTTGATTTTTACCCACAATAAAAATAAAAAAAAATAAAAATAAAAAAAATGTGGCCTCTCTCTAAGCCAAACTCAGCATGTGAATGTATTACCTTCCCCGCAGCATGGGACATGACTCCCGGGGATGAGCCTCCCTGGCAATGAGGGATTAATACCAAGTGCCAACTGGCAATACAACTGGAAAAAGACCTTGAATAAAAGGGGGAAAAGGTAAAGAGAAATGAGTTCATATGGCTAAGAGACTTCAAAGAGAGTCAGGAGGTCATCCCAGAGATAACGTTTATGCATACCTCAGTAGGATCTCATAGAACACCAAATTGGATACCACCCCAAACAGAGGGGCTCCTGAGGGCTCTGGAGACACCCAGGTCCTAAATATGGGGGGATAGCTCCAGAGCTTGATGCCTTTTCAGTGGGCTATACTTTGGAATCTGTGCTCCTGAGAGTGACAGAGTTGGGCTCAAATAAGTCCTCCCTGCACATGGTCCATCAGTCCCTTCTATTCAAACCTATATGTGATGCTGGAGTTTTTAGGTGTACTTCCAGAGACTGGAACCTCTGGCCTGCTCATGTGCCAGCTGTGCCTGGAATCTTGGTGGAGCTGCAACTCCTACTCTACAGCTCAATGGACTCGCCCAAGTCACCTGGTGAGGAGACAATGATGGACAACGGCCATCCCAGGGAATGGAGAGAGTCTACAGCTGCAGTCAGGATAATCCCATCCATCTTATCCATGGGATGTAAGCCCCCTCTCACTTGGAGGTGGAATGGACAACACCATCCCAGACTCCTCAGGATTGGGGGAAGGGTTAGGACTAGAGTGGACTTACTGGTATTCTGTTGTAGACATACTGTGATTCAAGCAATGGAAGAAATTACAACATTGATGTGGAGCCAGTGGCCACTGGACACTTTCGGGGCAGGGAAAGGCAAAAGCAGTTGTAATACAGGGGCTTTTCCGGGATTTGGAAATTATCCTGAGTGACATTACAACAACAGATATAGGCCATTTTACATTAGCATATAACATGCAGAACTGTGTGGGAGAGAATGTGGTCTACAAGGTGAACTATGGTCCATGCTTAGTGGCAAAGCCCCAGGATGTGTATATCCATTGCAGGTGATGTGCCACACTAATGAAGGATGTTTATGTGGGAGGTTGTGGGAGGTGTGGGAGGCCGGGAAAATGGGGATCCCTGTAATTTTTGTGTAACATTTTATGTAATCTAAGCATCTTTTAAAATATATATAAAAAAAATAAAAGGTTGCCGGCACAGCTGTTCAGTTTTATAATTTCTCATAGTGGCTAGTCTTCATTCCCATCTTTGAAATGCTTTTGAAAAATCTTGGAAAGAATATTTGGTTTTTAAGTTGAGCAGATCAATATATTAGCAATCTGGATGGTAATTTTCATTTAGTATGTGGCTTCTCTGTGAATCTTGGTGAAAGCCTGGGAATTCATTGCCTCTAAACTTTCTGCTCCAAAATTGATTATCTAAATGGAAAAGTCTGTGTCACGTATATTAGTGTAAATTGGAGCTCTTGAAGGAATTGGCAGCCTTGATAGCACCCTCAGAGTAATAAGGTAGAGTGTATCAGTCAGTTTTTGCCACAATAATGCTGCATAACAAGCCCCCTCCCCCCCAAATAGGGCATACAACAAAAAACATGTATTTCTAATTCATGAATAAGTAAGTCATCTTGGCTTTGCTCAGCTTGGGCTTGGTTCTAGGCCACAGGTTCAATTTAAATCAGCTCCAAGTGTCTCATTTTTCTGGGACAAGTGAGCAAACCCCCAAGTTATGTTCTTCTCATGGTAATGGCAGAGTGCAAAAGGGCAAGCCTGGTCATTCAAGTGTATCTGCTAATATCCCACTGGACAAAGCACACATAGGACAGAGCCCAGAGTCAAGGAGCAGGGAAATATGCTCTGCCTCTTGTGGGAGGAACAGCCAAAAGAATTGGTACAAAGAAAGGATGAAGAATTGGAGCCAATGATCCAATCCAAGACATGCAGCTTATGTTGGAGTATGTCAAATGATAACAAAATAAAATTTAAAATTTCTCACCATCACGCTACAGCATGTGAACACTTTATTCTTGTCCTGTATGCACAGAGATAAAATCTGTTTGCTACAGTGTAATGGTGATTTTCAACTATTTCCTCCTTGATTTTTTTATACATCAGAACCTTTTTTAAAAATGATATTTTGTAGAACCTCAATTTATGAAATAGATAATAGTAGAGTGGCTGCACTGGGAGGCAGAGGGAAGGAGGTGTCGGGGATAGCGTTGCCAGATAAAACACAGGATGCCCAGTTAAATTTGAATTTCATATAAACAACAAATCATTTCTTAATATAGGTGTGTCCCATATGTGTCATTTTAAAAAAACTGCTAAATCTTGCAACTCCCGTAGAGAAGTAACCTAAGTGCCCATTCCAACCGCTCTTTGGCTACTTCACTGGTATTGTAAAATGCACCTCAGTGCCTTGGACCTGCTTGGAATGGACCATGCTGTTCTCCAGCCTTGGGCTGTGGGAGCAGCAGATTTCTAGACCCAACCTGTCTACCTAGGTGTCTTCCATGGGAACCACAGTTCAGCAATGTCCTTGTTAGGTCAGCTGACATCCGCCCCACGGCGCCGCATACTCACCCTGGGATTCTTTAGGGCAATGTGGTTAGGGAGGAAAACCCTGAGCACTGGGAGGAAGACTGGGCCTAGAAGGACAAACCAGAGGCAGAACGCGACCACCCCAGCAGGCGCCAGTGCAGGCCCACCGAGGAAGCTCTGAAACACAAGCTTCAAAAAACCCATTAGAAAGAGAGCTCTGACTCCTAAAAAAAATTAAAGGAAGGAACGGCAGCAAACCTCATGCCTCTAAGGTCACGGATCACTGCGGTGACTGGTGGCTCACGGAGCGCCTGATAAATGCATTTTTGCCCAAAGAGCAGGTAGAATGGGCAAAAGTGTGCCTCTTCCCCAGCTCCCCAGCTCCCACGGAGCACCTCGGCATCGTCCTGTTCATATACTGAAGTTCTGGATCAACTTGTTTGAGAAGATCACAAGGCCCTTGGTGAACAAGGCACCCACTTTCAGAAGCTCTCTTCTCCCACGCCCCGTCTGGACTGCTTCTGCAGCACAATGAGTTCTTTATCTTTAGACAGGGAAGGTCAATACTGCCACAACCCATGGGATTGACGCTCTGCCTTCAGTGCAGGGACTCAGCTTGTGGGGCATCAGGGAAAACCTCAGGCCATAGGAAAGTGGACGTTGCTTTAGGTTTGTGTCTCTGCAGCACACAGAAGCAGGTGGGCACAGAAGAGCCTGGCGATTGTTGTATTAAAATGCTGTTCCTTGACGGTCTTCCTGAATATTTTAACGAGTGGGAAATGTTTAATCTGTTTTCATACAGATGTTAGCAGTGAGCTCAACATTCTGAAAGAAGCTACCTAGAAGCAGCTAAATGCTTTTTGCTTGTATGCTTGAATTTTCCATCTTCACAGAAAGTGCAGAAGGTGGGAGTTTCTGGAAAACCTTGCTGGGGTTAGCACTGAGGCTAGGGGACAGAGAGGTCTGGAGGGAGCTTTCGGTCCCCTGCTCGTTTCCATCCCTTGCCAGGGGGAGGCTGAAGCCACAGGCGCCGGCTGTTTGTTGGCCTGCTGTCTATCCATCCGAAAGATCACCGCACACAGGTTTTATTCAGTTACTTCAAACTGTCACTGCAAAGGGAAGAATCTAAAATCACTTTTATGTCTCAGGAATGACAGAAAGCCCTGGAAACCAACATCTGCACAATAAATGGAAACGTGTGAGCAGAGTAAGGAGATCTTAATAAGATGCTAGAAAATCACGCAAGCGGCAGAGGTAGTGGGCAGTGCGGTAACTGTCGCTTTAAACTTGCCACTTTTCTCGGACAAAGCCAGGATGTCTGCTCTCCTCCCGGCCGGGCCCCTTCAGCCCAGAAGACTCGATTTTCTTTTATTTTGTGCTTTAGGAGCAGCTGCAGTCTGGCCCTGTTATTAAGGCCGGCAATGGCGGGTTCTCCTGGTTCGCAGAGGCAATTTCTGTAACCTTGTTACACCGCCTGGATGTCATTTTCTGGGAGAAGAGAAGTTATGAGCGTGCCCGGACAGGGTTTCGTGCACATCAAATGCTCTCTGGAGGCAAAGCCCCCTTGCCGCCGCATTTTCACCAGCATCCTCTGTCCTCCTCTCTGGAGAACACAAGTGCGTCATGGAAGCACTGGCGGCTGGAGGCCAGGCAGTGCCAGAAGCAGAATCCAGTTTCATCTCACTACTTACTCTATTCGGGAGACCCTATTGCCTAAGGAGTTTGAAGCGGCATTTACGACATTTAGGATGTAAATATTCCATCTCTCGCAGCCTAACACTTTGCTTGTTCAGTTAGTACAAGAACAGGAGGGCTATGGAATCAATCCGTGCTGACTGCAACGTAAGGAATCTGACAAATGCACAGAATATTCATGTGAAGGAACAGTAAGGAGATCAGTACATTTTTTTTTTTTTTAGAGATCATTAAACTTTTAATTTCTCACTTATAATAGCACTGCTCCTGGTGTATTAAGGATGCATTTGTATAGCATTTTTAAAAAAGAAGATCCTTATTTCAGATAAAATTGACATTTCCATAATTTAAGAAAAAGCAAAGACACTTCCTTATCTTGCTTCCATTGTTTCAGGTGATTGTGGCTTCTGTGAATGCTATTAGACTTCCTGGGAATTATTTGTGTCTTGGCCTACATACTTGTGGGAAGCTTCCGGACCCTTTTCTTGGTAGGAATTCTGTTTCTTTCTGAATCTTCCCTTGCCTCTGGGTATTCCATTTTGCAGTCTTGGTAAAAGGCTGGATCATTACAGTAAACAGACATACTTTCAGTGCAGACTTTTCTCTTCTCCGTTTTACTACTGTAAGGATCCCAAAGTTCCCGCAATATTTGGTAAAATCTTGAACTTCTTCAGAACATCTGCCTATGGCCTTCTCTCATTGTTTTAGGGCTTAGAACGTCTTTTCCATCCTGTCTAAAAAGCTGTTCTGTGGGACAAGTGCCATCTCGCCAGGCAGAGAAGGTGGTAGCCACCTTGTGTAACTCTGTAATGCAAAGCAGACATATTTTCATGTTTTATCACTCATTGGAGATGCTAATGGTGAATGGATATAAGTTTTTCAAAGTGGAGAAAACACTTATCTGTATTGTTCTCTTGTTGGACCTGCATTATTTATTATAAACTCGCTCCATAGGTACTTTTACACATACACATTTTTCTAAAATTTATTTTGCCCAAGATCCCCCACCTCAAAAATGGACAAGCCTGGGTTTGAACCCAGGTCAGTCTGAATATAAAATTCTCTGTTTCTCTCAGTTCCATCACAGGGACAGCAAGTTAAGAATGGCCTTAATCTTCATTCACACAGCCAATTAACCAAAGCCTCCGTAACACACAGCAAGAGGCTGTTCATAGGTACAGTTTGTTCATTGCATGGCAGAAATATGGGTTAAATGTGACTACATGCATATTTTTCAAGTGGCACTTTACTTGTTCTCTTTTTGTCCCTGAAGAAAAGAGAGCTTTCTTCTAAGTTAATAGTTGTGTAGACTTTTATAAAAGATGACACACTGTGGCATCCGC
Source organism: Tolypeutes matacus (assembly GCA_026826555.1). Lineage (NCBI taxonomy): Eukaryota > Metazoa > Chordata > Mammalia > Cingulata > Chlamyphoridae > Tolypeutes > Tolypeutes matacus. Next base: position 12,037,869 of record JAKSZT010026446.1, on the reverse strand, counting down.
TGGAAAGAGCATCACGCTGGGTATCTGGGTATCCCAGGTTCTGGGCCCTGCATTGCCGTTATCTAAATGCAACTCAGAAAAAATTAGTGTGGTAATGCAAACACGTACCATAAAACTGGCCATTGTAGCCATTTTAAGTGTACAATTCAGGGGCATTAATTACATTCATAACTAATAATATCATAATATAATGTATTATTTCCAAAACGTTTTTGCCACACCACACAGCAACTCTGTACACAGGAAGCAGCAACTCCCATGCCCCTACTCCCAGCCCCTCGTAACCTCTAGTCTATTTTCTCATGCTATGAATTTGCTTATTCTAGATATTTCAGGTAAGTGGAATCATGCAATATCTGTCCTTTTATGTGTGGCTTATTTCATGCTGCATAATGCTTTCAAGATTCATCCATCTTCTAATATGCATTAGAATTTCATTCCTTTTTATGGCTGAAAAATATTCCAGTGTGTGTGTGTGTGTGTGTGTGTGTACATATCTTATCCATTCATCTGCCGATGGGCACGTGGGCTGTCTCTACCTTCTGGCTGTTGTGAGTGATGCTGCTGTGGACATGGTGTGTAAGGTGGAGTCCCTGTCTAATTCTTCAGGGTCGATACCTAGGAGTGGAATTGCTGGGCTGTACGGTAAAGCTATGTTTACCTTTTTAAGGAACTGCCTCAACTTTTTCCACAGTGGCTGTAGCATTTTACGTTCCCACCAACAATGTGCGATGGATCCTATTCCTTCTAATATGCAATCTTTAACAAACCGTTTCCCTTCCCTAATTTCCTCACCTATAAAATGTGGTCAATAACTGGAATCCAATGACAAACTCTCACTCAGCTTCTCCAGGTGTGGACGAGGAGGGACCTGCACAGCGTCATAGTGGGTGCCCTGAGTTTGATGTGCCGTCTGTTTTGGAGAGGCCAGCAAAAGCTCACGAACCTTCCCTGCTGAGTGAAGCAGTCCTCTGAGCAAGCATTAGGGAAATGCTGACAAATCCAGCCATGGAGAGTGTAACTGGAAACAGCATTCTGCTCCCTTTGGGTCTTGCTGCTTTTTTGTGATACTTCCCCTCAGTAACACGCCTTTCTAATGAGTACTGTTCTTAATATTGAGTCTTGGAAGGGTCAGCTGATCAATGCTGCCTGGAATGTTCACATTAACCTGCTTTTATCTTTACCAATTGTTAGTGAAGGGGAGAGCAGCGCAACCCGCCTCACAGGCGTCATGGCCGGGGTTATAACTTTTTTTTAAAGAAAAGTTTCAGTCTTAAAGAAAAGATTCTTGTGTCGTATTTGTGAGTTTGTGTGTGTGAGAGATAGAGAGATATAGATAGAGAGATATATATAGAGAGATAGATAGATAGATAGATAGATAGATAGATAGATAGATAGATAGATAGATAGATAGATAATAGACAGATGATAGATAATAGATAACAGGTAGATAGATGATAGATAGATATAGACAGATGATAGATAGATAATAGATAGATAACAGGTAGATAGATGATAGATAGATAGATAGATAGATAGATAGATAGATAGATAGATAGATAGATAGATAGATGGGAGGGGAAGAGACACTAGAGAATAAGAGAAAGAGAGAAAGGGAATGAGCCCTGGGAAAGCCCACTCCTGGGTTTCAACATAAGATTGCCAAAAATCACTGGAAACAATTTGGAGAGAAGCAGGGACCAGGCTGTTCTTCAAGGATGGATTGCTACCTACAGATTTGTCTTGGAATATATAAGTAGTGAGATACAATGAAGGATTTGATCTATGACTGAAATAGACTATCTAAGGCAGCAATGCCCAACAGGACTTTAGAGGATGATGGAAGTGTCTACTACACCTGATACATGTGACAATTGAACCCTTGAAAGATGGCCAGTATGGCTGAACAACTAGATTACTAAAAATTTCATTTAAATTTAATTAATTAAATTTATTTTTATTTTTTTAGGAGGTACTGGGGATTGAACCCAGAACCTTGTACATGTGAAGCAGGTTCTCAACCACTGAGCTATACCTACTCTGCTAAATTAAATTGAAATAGAAATTGCCACAAAGCTCTAGTGCCTGCCATGTTGAATATCACAAATTCTGAGCTACATTTAGATACAAAAATGTCCTGCTATGTAATTCCTTACCATTACTTAGCCTGCTGACCTTGGCACAGTCACTCTCCCTCTGCCCTCACTTTTCTCAAGTGGACCTCAAGAGAGCTTCTAGTCTGTAATTCATTCTCTTCCAGGAGTCTAAAAGTAGAATATAAGGCTGAAAAATAGAAAACAGAAACTTGCCAAATCATTGTTCCATCTAGACTTTTGATTCTCTTTTATCTCCCCTACTAATAAAAGCCATATTGAAAATAATAAAGCCACTTCAGCTCCCTTGATTAATGTTTGCATGGAATAGCTTTTACTACCCTTTTACCTTGAATCTCTTTATGTCTTTGTACCTAAAATGAGTCTGTTGTAGACAGCATGTAGCTGGATCATGCTTTTTCATCTGATCTTCCGATCTCTGTCTTTTAATAGAGGAGTTTAATCCACTGACATTTAAGGTAATAACTGAGAAGAAAGAATTTACTTCTGCCACTTAGCTATTCATTTTCTGTGTGTCTTGTATGTTTTTGTTCCTCAATTACTCCATTTTGGCCTTTTTTGTAGTTAAATGTTTTGTGTGTGTGTGTGTAGTGTACCACTTTGATTGCATTCTTCTTTCCTTTTCTCTATATTTTTTAGTTATTTTCTTAGTCTTTACCTGTGTAATTACAATGAACATCCCAAATTAATAACAATCTAGTTCAACTAGCACCAACCTAGTTCAGCAGAATGCAAACTCTCTACTCCTATATATCTCCATCTGACTCCTTTATATTGTGATTGTCTCAAAGTACATCTTTATACATTGTATGTCTACTACCATAGATTTATGTTATTTTACACATTTGTCTATAAAATCATAAAAGGGGGAAAAAGCAGTTACAAATCAAAAGTACAATAATACAGGATTTTATATTTATCTATGTAGTTACCTTTACCAATATTCTTTATTTCTTCTTATGGCTGCAAGCTACTGCCTAGTGTCCTTTTATTTCAGCCTGAAGGACTCCCTTTAACATTTCTTATTGGGCATGTCTTCTGGTAATGAACTCTTTCAGATTTTGTGTATCTGTAAATGTCTTAATTTCTCCTTCATTTTTGCAAGATAATTTTGCCAGATATAGAAATCTTGGCTGACGGTTTTTTTTCCTTTAAGACTTTAAAGATTCCATCCCACTGTCTTCTCGTCTCCATGGTTTCTGATGAAAAATCCACTGTTAATATTGATCACTTGTGTGTGACAAGTGATTCTCTCTTGCTGCTTTCAAAATCCTCTGTCATTAGATTTTGATAATTTCGCTATAATGTATCTTTTTGTAGGTCTCTTAGAGTCTATCCTGCTTGTCAGACAAAAAGACCTTAAGTCAAAAAAGTTTACATGAGACAAAGAAGGATATTATATATTGACAAAAGGGTCAATCCAGCAAGAAGAATGGTTATAAATATATATGAACCTTATAACAATGACCCAAAATACATGAAACAAAAATTGACAGATTTGAAGGGAGAAATACTTCTACAGTAATAGTTGGAGACTTCAATAAACCACTTTAAATAATTGATTGGACATCTAAGAGAAGATAAATAAGGAAATAGAAGTCTTGAACAATACTACTAACCAATTAGACCTAGTGGTTTATATAGAACGCTCCACTCAACAACAAGAGAATGCATATACTTCTCAGGTGCACACGGCACATTTTCCAGGATACATCATATGTTAGGCCACAAATAAAATCTTAATAAAATAAAACAAATATTGAAATCATGCAAAGTATCTTCTTGGATCATAATGGAATAAAGCTAGATATCAATTACAGAAGGAAAACTGAAAAAATATGTAGAAATCAAACAACACACTATTCAACAACCAATGGGTCAAAAAAGAAATCATAAGAGAAATTAAGAAATGTCTTGAAACAAATGAAAACAAAAACACAATATACTAAAACTTATGAGATACAGTGAAGGCATTGCTCCAAGTGAAATTTATAGCTCTATATGCCTACATTAAAAAGATCACAAATCAATAACCTAACTTCACACCTAAAGAAATGAGAATAAGAAGAGCAAACTCAACCCAAAGTTAGTAGAAGGAAAGAAATAGCAAAAATTAGAGCAGAGATAAATGAAATAGAGAAGAGAAAAACAATAGAGTCAACAAAAACAAAAGTTGGTTTTTCATAAAGATCAATAAAAATCAAGAAATCTTTAGAACACACTAACAAAGAATTATAAGAGAGTACCATGAAAAATTTTATGTCAATAAATGAGATAACCCAGATGAAATGGAAAAATTCCTAGAAACAAAAAAATTACCCAATCTGATACAAGAAGAAATAGAAAACCTAAATAGAGATTGAATCTATAATCAAAACCTTCTCAACAAAGAAAGTTCAGGACAAGATGGTTTCACTGATGAATTCTGCCAAACATTTTAAGAAGAATTAACATTAATCCTTCTCAAACTCTTCCAAAAAATAGAAGAGGAGGGATTACTTCCTAATTCATTTATGAAGCAGACCTTGATACCAAAGCCAGACAAAGACAGCCAAAGAGAATTATAGACCAATATACTTTATGAATATACACGCAAAATCCTCAGCAAAATACTGCCAGACCAAATCAACAGTATATTAAAAGGATTATACAGTGTGGCTGTGGTGAATAGAAGTTGTATGTACCTCAGAAAAACATGTTCTCAAATCTAATCCATTCCTGTGGATGTAAACTATAAGTAGGACCTTTTGATGGAAGCACTTCCATTAAGGTGTGACCCACTTCATTCAGAATGGGTCTTAATCCTATTACCGTAGTCCTTTATAATCAGAATGAATCCAGAGAGAGAGAGAGCCACAGAAGTAAGAAGCTGAAATCAACAAAACCTAGAAGAGAAGGAAGAGACCAGCAGATGCTGTCATGTGCCTTGTCATGTGGCTTGCCAGCAGCCAGTCATCAGGAAGAAAGCATTGCCCTGATGATACCTTGATTTGGACATTTTCCCAGACTCTAACCATAAGCAAATAAATTCCCATTGCTTAAGCCAAACCATTTCACAGTATTTCTTTCAGCAGCCTCGATAGCTAAAACGGAATTTGGTACTAAGAGAGTAGGGCACTGCTATTGCAAATACCAAAAATGTGGAAACAGCTTTGGAATTGGTTAATGGGTAGAGGCTGGAAGAATTGAGTGCTCTGTGATAGAAAAGGCACAGACTGCTTTGAAGAGACTGTTGCTGGAAATATGGATGCTAAAGGTAGTTCTGATGAGTCCTTAGACAGTATTGGAAACTGGAAGAAAACAATCATAGTTTTAAAGTGGCAGAGAACTTGGCAAAATTGAGTTCTGATGTCAGATGGAAGGTGGAATTTGAATACAATGAGCTTGGATATTTAGCTGAGGAGATTTCCAAGTTAAGTGTGGAAAGTGCAGCCTGGTTTCTTCTTGCAGCTTATAGTAAAATGCTAGAGGAAAGGGGTAAGCTGAGAATTGAACTCCTGGGCACAGAGAAACCAGAAATTGATGGTTTAGAAAATTCTGAGCTTCTAGAAAGTGAATCCCCAGAGACCACTGCTCTGTGTGGGGGTTTAACTTGATGTAGATCCAGGCAGCCATTTTAGTGGAAGTCAGGACTGGAGGTGCAGTTACCCAGGAGGACGTGTGGAGAGTGCTACTGTCTGATGGATTGGGGCCCCATGGACTATATGCAAAACTGTCAAGCTTTTTGCAAAATCTATATGAATGGAACCACTGCCAGCCTGGACTAAAAGGGACAGAAAAGGAGCAGACTGAAGGAAAAATAACTTCAAAGGCAGAATCATGGGAGCTGAGGTCTGGACTGAAGACATCTTCTCAGATATATGACTGTTTATAGAACCCAATTATTTTATTTCTGTAAGGGAGTAGTAATATCCCCACTTTCATTTCTGATGTAGTTAATTATGTCCTCTCTTTTTCTTTTTCTTTGTCAGTCTGTCTAAAGATTTGTTGATTTTATTGATCTTTTCAAAAAACCAACTTTGGGTCTTGTTGAGTCTTTCTATTGTTTTTCCCTTCTATATTTAATTTATCTCTGCTCTAATCTGACTGATGGCTCTTTCATAAATATGGTTTTGTGAAATTGTAATTGTTTTGTTTTTACACATAAATAAATAATGTAGGTATATTTCTGCGTGTGTGCCTTGACTCATAATGTAAAATATATTCCTTACTGTGAATTGAATTATAAAAGGCCTTTAAGAAAACACTGCACTAAGCCAAAACTCCTGAAACATGTGCATGGAATCGTATCCCTGGCTGCATCTCTAGGTCCTTCCACAATTTCTGGCCCACTGGTTTCAGTAAATACCATCTGAAGAAAAGGAGGCAGGAACGGAGGGAGGGAGGGAGGGAGGCCGATGAGGCCAGAGGAAGGCTGGAAGGCTCGGGCAGGGGTCACAGCCGGGAGCTCCGCCTGGGAGCTCAGCCCAGGAGGCTTATCTATAAGGTCAAGTGTGGAGAGTGTGTTGGTGGGGTTCCTGGCAGGGGTCAGTGGGTACAAATGGACTGAGCAGCGTTCAAAGTGAGCCCTGGGCATGAACTCAAGGGTACCGTCAGGCCAAGTTTGGGGCTCAGAGATTTAAGTCTGGCAGAGGTAAATCCATGACTTGAGCTTCAGGATTCAGGTTCTTCGTTGTTGCTTCTGATTGTGCCTTGTCCAAGATAGCTCATGGCCCGCCTTCCTCCCTTCTCTCTCTACCCCTTTCTTCATTACTCTCATTTTCAGACTCCCCCTGTGCTCCCTATTGCCAAGACAACTCTGAATTAGATCTAGTGGTGGGAAGGAGCCCTGAGGTATTTCCTGGATCACATTCTTTCTCAGTCAGACACAGAATCTGTTTCCCAAAGCCTACCGTTGCTTTATCCTCACGTCAGTCTCTCTGCTTCCAGTCGCGGTGTGCTGGCCCAGGGCCAATTCCTACTTCCTGTGTTGTTTGCCAAGGTTCTGTTTCACTAGAACCTCGAAATATGGCAAGCAGGGAGAGAGTTCAACCTGGAGCTGGAAACATCGTTCCCCGAGATGGATGATCACAGTTATACAAAGGCATCAATGGGCGTGGCTGTTGATTCTGGGAGAGGGGCTTTCTATGGCAAACATATTTACATCCTAATTTCGCCTTTGTGTGAAGCACTTATTTAGGAAGGGCTCTTGGGTGAGCCAGCTTCTTCCCAATGATGGTCAAGGGCGCTAGCAGGTGTGGGCTCTTTGGGGCATGATGTCGGACTTGGCTTTGGCTCTGGGGCTGGCAGGCGAGCACCTGCTTTTATGGGAAATCTGCTGGTTCTGGCAGTTGATACAGATAAAACAAGTGAAAAGTGGAGGATCACACTTACATTCCTGAAACCTCTTCAAGAAACACAAAAGCATTTATTAGCTCTCACTATGCATGGGAGATAGACTATGAATGATCCAAAATGACAGGGATTCCTCACAGTGAAGCTGGGAATAAGATTTCTGGTCTTTGGGATGTGAGTTAGTCAGCTCCCTTATGTGACCACAGGGAACGAGATGGGAACTGCTTCTCTCTGAATACCGGTTACCTGCCTGGAATTGAACTCGGCAAGAAATAACCCGGCTCACTTCACTCTCTCCTTCCTTCTCCACGCAGTCTGCTTTTCAAATCCCTTTCTGTCCCCCAGACTGTGTAGACAACAGCGCCCACTAGACAGATGCGAAGACACAATGCAAAGCACAGGCCCCAGTCCTAGAATAGTGGAAGCTGAACGTCTGCTGAAAGGACTTTCCCTCTTCTAATTATCAATGACAAGAGAACTCAGATTTTTTCATTTCTTTCAAATGAAATCTTACCTGGAATTAGAAACATATTAAAAAGAAATGACAAATTAAAAAAAAAAAAAACAGTTTCTTCTTTCGTTAAAGGGGTTTGTGTGTGGGGCACGGCACCTCATCCCCAAGGTCTCCAGGCAAATTCCCCTCGGCACAGTGGAGCACAAAAATCGTGACTCGCAGCCTCCCCTACCAGGGGCGTCCTGTGTGTAGAGAACAGTAGTTTTTCGCAGGTAGCCTTCCTTTGCTACTCATGACACTCTGAGATGATGATCACCACCATCATCATTCATGTCCTGCAGAGGAGAAAACTAAGGCTGGTAGAGCCTGGGTTTACGTCTAGATAGTCTGCTTCTGGAGCCAACATTCTTAACCACTGTCCATCTGTTCATTCACTGATTCATTGAACAATATTAATTAAGCACTGCTTTTAGGTCAGGCATGCTCCAAGTAAGCAAAGCAGATGACTATCCCTGCCCTTGTGAATTCACAGTTTAGTTGGGGGGAGTGGATGGTAGGATATGGATACTAAATGAAATAAGTAGGTAAAAAATAGTGTGTTAGTGCATACTAAGTTCTCAGAAGGACAATTAAATGAGAAAGGAGAATAGAGAATATTGAAGGGTTTAAACATTTAAATCGGGTCACCAGAGAAGTCCTCACTGAGAAGGTGAATGCAGATATTTTAGATAAATTTGAAAGAAAAAAAAAAGAGCCAATCTTTTAAATCAGAAGTTATTGATTCATATTCATTAAATGAGGTAAATGGTAAAATAGACAAGGTCTTGAAAACAAGACTTTCTAGTGGGTAAACCTTACAGGCAATAGTGAGTTAACTATTGAAAGGACTTTAGATGCATGTACAAAATGGATTCCCCATGTTGGCATTTTTTCCCAAAGAATGGAAATTCTTTGCTATAGGTGAAAAATTGCTCGTGGCCATGAGTTTGGCATGCTTTGCAGAAACCTTGGGTGCAGGGAGGCCCATTTGCCAGAGGCAATCGCTCAGGGTGCTAGTTTTGATGGTAGGTGATGGCTGCTTTTGATTAGGGAGGATTTCCTTGCCGGTTTCAGCTGAACATTGACACATTCTGTTCCTTCACAGTTTGCTTGGCAGCTGTTCTATTGCAAATTCGGGGAAGAGCTGATAAATTTAGCACTGATTAAAAACGGAATCCTTGAGTTGCAGGATGGGTTAAGGCACAATTGCTTGGCACAGCTGTTTTCTTGCCCCCTAGGGAAAAAACAGCGTACTCCTTAAGTCTGGTAAAAAACATGCAGTTTGATCCCAAACTTCCTAAATGCCCATGAACTTAGTTAATTATCTGCTCTCTAAAGAAAGTCTCTGTTCTTTGTGAGAATATCTTTTTGGTTGTCTGTGGGTTACACGTAGTAAAACCACAATAACAGACCGCAGAGCCCTCAGCAGAGAGAGAGGCAGCACCTGAATCGGTGCCCAGCTCTCAGACCAGCTGGGAAAGTACAGTTTTATAAGCAAAAGGGGTATCAGCAATCAATGAGAAAGCCTCTTGGAAGCGAGCATTGCATCGTTACTCACCGGGCAGCCTTCCGTGGGGGCAAGACAGAGCCTCCCGTGCAAGAGGTTCAACAGGCAGCTATTGAACAATGCCAGGGGCCACACCGGGGCCAGTGCTGGGTTCGCAGCGATGGGCAGTGATTGCAGGTGATTTCAGGGTGGCTGAGTGTGTGCTTCCATTGTCAACTTCTGGACTGACCTGAATGTCGCAATACCTACCACTAGAATGACTTCTTTGGACTGAAGCATTTTCTCCTAAAGTCCTTGTCAAGGACTATTACCTGGAAATGGTATTACCCATCCCACGTGGCAGAGGAGCTCAGCACCCCAGCAGATTGGGGATTCATTAAGTTATTCGTGAGAGATGCATTTATTTAAATAATATTGAGTGTCTACTATGTTTGTGTCAGGCACTGTTTGAGTAAAACACACCTTAATTCCCTGCTCTCAAAAATGTACATTCTGGTGAGAGTAGAGAGAGAAACGTTAACAAGTATTTACATAACGTGCTGGATGTTGACAAATAAGGCAGGGTGGAAGGACAGAGAGTGGCGAGGGTGGGGCATTACCAGTTCTACACAGTCTACCAGGAAAGAGCTCTTTAGTAAGGTGATGTCTGAACAAACACTGAAAGGAAGAGAGGGACGGCGACCTCGGCAGAACCACCAGGTGGTGCAAAGGTCCTGAAGTGGGAGGAGTTCTGAGGTGTTCTAGGAATCGGGAAGGAGTCCGGCGTGGCCGGAGAGCAGAGTACAGGGCAGAGGGTAGCGAGGCCGTCTGCGAGGTGGCTGAGAGGAGGCCACGCATGAAGATGCGCGGGATCTGGATGGGAGGGCAGGTGCCGATGGAACTAGCCTGTTGGTGTTAGAGAGAAGGGATGTGCCGTAGGTTGAAGTATGCACCCCAGTGTTGCCGTGTTCTTCATCTTAACCCCCGTCCCCGTGGGTGTGAACTCATTGTAAATAGGATCTCTTAGAAGATGATACTTTTAATTAAGGTGTGGCCAAACTGAATGAGGGTGAGTCTTAATGTGGATTACTGGAGGTCTTATACAGGGAACCTGGAAGTCACTGGAGAAAGGAGGACACCGCCGTGTGAGGGAGGGAAGAGATGCAAGCCAAGGGACCTTGAGGGCTGTGGCCAGCCAGCACCAGAGCCCTGCTGACCCGGAGGAAGGGAGGCCTCCAGCCTTCAAAGCCAAAGCCCACACATTCCTGTGGTTTGGGCCAGCCGTGGTGGTATCTGTGATGTCAGCTCAGGCAAACTAAGGAGGGTGAGAGACTGAGAAGGAGGGAAAGGGAAAGGAGAAAAGGGAAGAGAGAAGTCAAGTGTCCAGAGACAGCTTTCTCCTCTCTCATTTTCCCCACGCAGCGCTGGTGCCTGGTTACATGCCATTACCTCCATCACTTACACACTCAATCTTGTCCATGAGCTGAGGCACAGTTGGCACCAAAACAATCTGATTTTGCTGCTGTTTTTTTCTGCCTCTCTTTATCCTCAACCAGTTTCTTGGAAAACCAACCATACCAGACTGAGAGTCGGAGATACGGCTTCGAGTCCTGGTTCTGCCATGAGCAACCTCGTGGCTCTGGGCATTTCCTCATTTTACAAGTAAAGGATCCAATGGCTAGAGAAATGAAGTCCAGCTACAGCTCCCTGGAATGCTTGACCTCTTGGTCTGACTGCAATTTAGCCTTTTCATGCACTTAATTTTGCCCTGATTTTTAACATACCTCGGGCCCTAATCAAGTGAACACCCAGTACAGGCTTCAGTGGGACCTTAAAGAATCCCTGTTTGTGCACGAGGCTCCTAGGGTAGCATAGATCCTCCAGCATAGATCCCTCCAAATCACCTGGGAGCTTAAGATGCAGATTTCTGGAGGGTGCCCACTGGTTCTGATTCACTAAGTCTGTGGTAAGACACAGTGTTCCTAATTTTAATAAGAGGCCCAGGGGATTCTGAATCAGGTGGTGATGAGCCATTCTTTGAGAAACATTAGCATGCATGGTTGTGATCATTGCAATGTTGGGAATGCACAGGTGGTGGTGGTGGTGGTGAGGGTAGTAGCTGGAGACAGTGGAAGTGACATTGTTGGTGTTGATGGCAGAGGTTGGTGACGGTGGAATTGGCAGGGGTAAGGTAGCGGTGATGCTGATGGTAGCAGCAGTGATGGTGAAAGTGGTGGCGGTGGTATTGGTCGGTGACAGGAGACGTGGTGGAGGCAGAGGTGATGGTGGACGATGATCATTCTCCGGGGCACAGGGCCACTGCTACTGCTGCCAAGTTCTCAGTTACACCAGATGGAGTGGAGCTCACTGCGTCCTCCGGAGTGCACCTTCTGCTTCCCTAAGTGCCTATCTTCTTGGAATCTCTCTCTAGACCTGATATATAAATTGAACTTCAGGGTGGTTCTTCCAAACACCTACAGGCATCATTTATAATATCCAGCTAAATAGCTGATACTTAATGAGCACAGATCATGTGCTAAGCATTCTACTGGAGTATCTCATTAAATACCTAACACGGCCCTATGAAATAAATACTGTTAATATGCCTGATTGAAAGGTAAGGAAATTGAATGTTTAAATAACAGCTAGCAAGTGGCAAAGTGAGACTTAAACCTAGAGAGCCTGTCGTGGATTCTGGAGCAAGATTGTCTGGGATGCTCAATCAATTTCCATGTGCCTGGCACATGGTAGAAACTTATTAAAAGTTTGAATGACTGAATAAAGCAAAATGACAGTTTAAGATTGAACCAGATCACACTGAGTACTTCATCCTTACGAACCTTTAGTCTACTAAAAAGCAAAGTACCACTAAATCTCTAGGTGATGGCAAGTATCAGTTTCCAGCATCTAGTCCAGTACCTGGCTTGTAGTTAATGTCCTCAGTAAATAGTTATTAAATCAGAGAGTGAATGAAACATTTTTCTTACTTGTAGAGTTTGGCAAATAACTCATAATCAATGTGTTCACAGATCATTCAAAGAATATTTGACTTTGCATATATTGTTTTAACTAATTGTAATCTGAGAAAGTGGGTTTATAAGATAGAGTAAAAGAACCTGCCCTGAAGTCATATTGGGATAGGCATGAGAGAGGATGGCATTTTCATGGAAAGACCATCTTGTATCAGAGCCAGTAGAATGAACCATTGCCTACCCTGGCTGGGGGAAGGTGGCACCAAAGTGTCTCTCTTACGGTCTCCCTTACAGCTTAATGAAGGAGTCAGAGTCATAATTCACAGCTAGATAGAGGCTTTCAAATGCAAAGGGAAGGCTTTGGCTGAAGTTCTGAGAGGAAAGGGACTGAGGCCAGTCTTTCCTGAGAACAGGTTGGACATTGGTGGGAGTGAGGTGGGGGTGTGTGGGGAGAAAGGAACACTGTGGTTTTACCAACTTTAAATTTTGCCTAAGTCCTCCCCTGGGTGCCCAACACCCTTCTCCCTTCACATTTTGGGCTATCCCTTCCTAACCCCCTCCTAGGCTCCATTTTTGCTCCCCAAATCTTCTTAGGGAATAAACAGTTGTTTGCCCTGCCTGCTGGGATGCAGGACCGGTATTGCTTCCCCTACTGAGTGCTGGGATGGCCAGCGCAGGCTGGGAGGTCTTCTCTCTACTCCTGCTGAGAGACGCGGTCAGATGCATGCCCTCTTGGTCTTACAGGATGAAGTATTAAGGCGTGAACTTCCTCACCTTTCCCTACTCACTTCTTCATGGCTTACCCTTCAGTCCAGAAACTGTGCCTTGTAGTTTGAAATTTAAAAGGAAAGTATGAAAGCAAGCTTCCCTGCAGAAGCTGGGGCCCCAGAGGAAAACAATAACAACCTTTGATTATGAAAGAGCACTCTTAAGAGAATTAGGTTTAAATATTCCAGCCCTAGCTTCTTTTGCCTTTTTTTTTTTTTTTTTTTTTTAACAAGAAAGTCTTTTTGATCAATAGCAGAAGTATGTGAGGTACCAGCCATCTGAGAGGCTTGGCTCCAGTTCAACTCCATGGCACAGATAAATGAACGGCTGCTTTGTTTTCAGCTTTACTTTGCTCTGATATAGCATTTCAAAGAAATGTACCACTAACTCCAAAATGTTTATGTCTGTGAGCCAGTTAAGAAAATGTGATCTGGACATGATTCATAGCCATCATCTTCCCTCGGAGACTCATTCTTGAGCTTGCCAGCCATCCAGTAAATTTCCCAGGGACCCAGCGGGGATGTGCAGAGTGGCAGCAGCACTGAGCAGGGAACTTTGTATGTTGTTATAAACTCTTTGTATGGGGTAAAAGAGAAGCCCTGACTGGAAAGGTTGTTGTGGCACCCGTGAAGAGCTTAAGATCACTATTTTGTTTTCTCTGTCGGGAAAATGACAGTAAGGAGCTTGACTTGTCTCAGTGTCTCATGGATGAGACTCATTTTCCACCTACATGTATTCATTCGGCAAATACTAATTGTGCATCTTCTCTGTTCCAGTTCTCTATTAGGTGACAGGAAAAAGTGTGAACAAGGCAAAGACTCTACCTATAGGTCTATCACTTGTTAGTAGGAAATATAAACAAATAATCACAATAAGTTCAGTAAATGAGCTGTGATCCTGTATATTAAATATGTTTTCCAACTGTTGGAGATCTGGGGAAATATTGGTGTGGTGTTTTGGAACTGTTTGTACTCCAGAAAATTATGTTCTTAAAGCTGATCCATTTCTGTGCATGTGAACCTATTGTAAGTAGGGCCTTTTGATGAAGTTCTTCAGTTAAGGCATGGCCCAGGGTGGGTCTTAATCTTCTTACTGAAATCCTTTATAAGAGAATGAAATTCAGAAAAAGAGAGAGAAAGACATGGAAGCAAGAAGTTGAAATCAATGAAACTTGGAAGAGAAGTAAGAGATAGCAGATGCCACCATGTGGCAGAGAAGCAAGGATCACCAGCATCCGGTCTTTAGGAAGAAACCATCGCCTTGATGATGCCTTGATCTGGACATTTTCACAGCCTCAACCATAAGCTAATAAATTCCCATTGTTTAAAGCCAACCCATTTCATGGTATTAACTTTAAGCAGTCTAGCAAACTAAAACAATTGGCTTAACCACTCTTCTCTCCTCCAATTTCCAACTGTAGACCCCTGTATTAGTCAGGGTTCTCCATAGAAACACAATCAACTGGAGATATACATACATTATATGGAGAGAGAGAGAGAGAGAGAGAGAGAGAGAGAGAGAACGTATATGTTTATTTTTATATGTAAATGTTAAGAGACTTATTATAGAATTGGCTCATGTGACAGTGAGGAATGGCAAGTCTGAATTCCACAGGGCAGGTCATACACTGGAAACTCCAATGATGGTGAGGTTGAACTCTGCAGAAGAAGATGGCTGGTTGAAGTAGAAACATGAAATCCTCTTTCTGACTTCTGAAACCCTCAGTTCTGGTTTTTAAGATCTCCAACTGTTTGGGTGAGGAGACTTCCCTCATTGCTGAGGGCTATGTCCTTTGCTGATTGAAGATTGTTAACCCGTACAACCCCCCAAGTCCTTCTTCCCTTTACAGGGCCTCAAACAAATTCTCCTCCCAGTTTCAGACCAGGGAGTCTGTTTTAGTTTCCTAGCTGCCAATGCAAATACCATGCAATTGACTGGCTTTAACAATGGAAATTTATCGGCTCACTGTTTTGAGGCTTAGGAGAGGTCCAAAATCAAGACATCATCAAAGCAATACTTTCTCCCAGAAGACTGTGGCATTCTCGGGCTGGCTGCCAGTGATCCTTGGTCCTTGGCTTTTCTGTCACACGGCAAAGCACATGGTGGCCTCTCCTGGCTTCTCAGTTTCACTGACTTCCAGCTTCTGGCTGCTCCCTGTGGCTTTTCTCTCTCTGTGGCCTTCCCAATGAGGCCTCTAGTATTAGGATTAAGACCCATCCTGAGATCTGGCTGGGCCACACCCTAACTGAAATAACCTCATCAAAAGGTTCTACTTATAAGGGTTCACACCCATAGGAATGGATTAAGTTTAAGAACATGTTCTGGGAAAAATTGCTCTAAGCCACCACGGTGTCCTACTACAATTGCTGTGACTTTGGCATCAGTTGATACCCAGGCCTTCAGGAATTCTGGGCCTGTGGAGTTTTCATTTGAATTCAAATGTATAAACCATGTAAGGAGTGTGATTCACTCCTCTCGCAGATCATGAAAGACTTCACACAGAATAATGACTGAACTGGGTTTTGAAGGATTAGTAAGAGATTTGCAAATGTCAAATGCTGTGCCTGAGAAGCCCAAATCTCATTCTCCATAAAAGCTCCGAAACATTGCCACCCTTTCTTCAGACCTGATCAACAATACTGAATACTCTGGAATCTCAGCCAAAGATTAAAGTTTTACTCTCCCTGAACACCCATTACTCTTTAATTTGACAACAAGCATTTCTTGAGTGCTACTGTGTGAATGGAGATGTATTCATACAGTATACATCTCCATTCTATATTACATAGGAACAAGTGTAAATAAATTAATGTGAGTGTCCTATTCAGTGTAGAATGTAGGAAAACAAAATTTATGATCTGCCTTTAAAACAAAACAAACAATTAAAGGAGAGGAAGGGTTTCAAGAATAGTCTTGTAGTGGCCTCAAATGCCAGGCTACCACAATCATAAAATCTCATTTGCACAAAGATAGGAATCTGGAGAGTTCAAAACACAAATAATGAATCAGACAGTCCTGGCTTACATGTTACCCAAATGATTTCAGTAACTCCCTTCCTCATAGGTACTTTTACTCATTCTACTCATAAACAAGAAAGAATTGGTCATGTTTCTCTTTTTTTCCTTTTCCCAGTGGATTTAGGGGAAGATGATGAGGGCTAAAGAGACCATATTCCTATATATGTACTGTAGTTGATGTCTGCCTGTTTCGAAGTTTTTTAACCCATGACCTACACTCCATTCTCTCCTCTGAGCATATCCCTCAGGGGCAGGCAGCAGGGTCTCTACTCTGATGACCCAAGTGTCCAATAGGGTTGGTTACTTGCTTATTTATTTAAAAGTTTTATTTTTCATATCAATGTTACAAGTTATTCAGTTAACACAAGATAATTACAATAACAATAAATCTTTAGAGAATGGTTACCCTCCCCCCCTCTTTGGTTCATTCCTCAATCTTTAGGGATTTGGGATGATGTCTATTCTGACTCACGATGAAATCTCTTAGCAAGAAAAAAACCTCTATTTTATTTAATATGTCCCCCTTTTGATCAAGATCTTTCTCTAAATGCATCGGTGATTAACACATGGCAATAATCCCTTGGTGCCCCGGGAATCATGTCCCACATTGGGGGGAAAGTAGTGAGTTTATCTGAAGACTTTGGCTTAGAGGGAGGCCACACATGGGTAACAAGGAGGTTTTCAGGAGGTAGCTCTTAGGCACTAATTATAATTAGGCTTAGTTTCATTATTACAGGAATAAGGTTCATAGGGCAACCAATAGGGCTATTAACATTATCAATCTTTGATAATCAAAGGAGATTATAGAGGGGGAAGAAGTATGGAGAGACATACTCAAGATCTTTCCATTTCTGTGTAGTGCACTGTCTGTTCCTTTCCTCCAGAGAGTAGCAATCAGAGAGATTATCAGCTTGCTTTCCAAGTTAGCAAGCATTCACTGAGCTCCCAATAGAGTGGTTAAGCACATGGACTTGGGAGTGAGTTTCCCTGAAACTCTGTTCCATTCTTTCCATTCTCTTCTCTTTCTGTTCTCCTGTCTTTTCCAGTTCAGATGTTCTGTCTTCGAAATCACTAATTCTGTCTTCAAGCAATTCAAATCTGTTCTTATGTGCCTCTAATGTATTTTTAATCTCATCCATCATGTCTCTCATTCCCATAAGGTCTGTTACTTTTCTTTGCAGGATTTTGAATTGTTCTTTATGCTTTCCCAGTGTCTTCTTATCCTTTATTTCTTTAGTTATATTTTCTTTAAATTCTTTGAAGTGATTTAAGAGAGTTGTGTGATTATTGCTATTAATTATATTAAATCCTGTATATCTTCAGGATATTTGGTTTGTTCTTTTGTCTGGGTCATCTTTTCCTGTCTCCTAGTATGGCTTATAATTTTTTGCTGATGTCCAGGCATCTGAATATGTTGGTGAATTTATTCTGATGGCTAATTTCTCTCTCTTGCCTATTTTTTTTTACACAGCTTTTCTTTGATATTTGGTTCAACTTATTCTCAGTCTTTAAAACTGCCCAGCTTAAGTTTTCAAAATTGGGCCAGGGACTCACTAGTGGGGCACAGATTTTCTCCCAGGGATTGAATACAGAAAGTGTGAACAGTTTTTTGTCCATGCAATTACCAGACCGGCCAGCAGAAGGCACTAGTCAGCATACCTTTCTATGGAGGTGTTTCAGTCTGGGCTTTCCTGTGTTCCTATGGTGAATCTTCAGATCAGAGTTTCAAAGAGGGCTCTGCTGGCCAAATTCACTGAAGAAAAGCACCCGGACTTCCCCTCCTTTTTCCCTTTTAACAGCTAACAGGGAGGGAAATGTCTGCTCCCCACTCAGTTGGCTGCAGTGAGCCAGGTGTTTTACATCAGCTTAATATCTTGGGGGTGGGGGAGGGGACCACTTCCTGGCTGCTATGGGGGCTTGGTAATTCACATTTGTCATTTCGGCTTCTTTGTCTCTCTGTCTCTCACCCTCCTGGGAGTTGTGTAGCACTGTCCTGATCTGCTGACCCCCAAAGCAGGGCCCTCGGACAGCTTTTGGCTCTTTCTCTGTTGTTTTTGTGAGAGCATTCAGCTCTGCCTGATAATCCATCACCATCTTCCCACAATTCTTTTAGTGATTCTTATTTGGAAACAATAGGATCATACAACTTTATTGTAAAAGGAGATTAAAATATAAAAATCAGTCATATTTTGTACAATTCAGTATGGAGAGATGACAAAATGGAAAAAAAAGAAAAATTGTGATGGCATGAGTGAAGAAGGGGAAGAGATTTTAGGAAGGCAGTGAATAAGTTGAGAGAAAGGAGGAGAGGGAGAAAAGAGGAAGAGTCATGTCATTTGGTGTCGATGGGAACGCACACTGGAGAACATGTCCAACAATTCATGTGATCTTTGAGATTCAGAATTTTATCACTCATTCTTTCTACCTTTTCAAATATTGAATAACTCATAAACCATTGCTCACAAGACTTAAGTACATTTAAGATAGTGATCAAGATGTGAAAATAGGTAAGGTCCAGCTGTTGAAAATGCAGCACAAAATATGAGATTGAAACTGGAAAGGGTGAATGAAACATAGAGGTGAAAGTAAAAGTGCAAGATACTAAGTCCTTTTAAGAAAAAAGAGAAATAAAGGGCAAGGAGCTCAAATTTGGGGTGCATTTGGCCACAAGGAAGAGGAAGAGAAGAAGGTATAGATAGGGCAAGAAAGGCAAAGAAAAATAACATTTTATGAAAGAAGAGGTAATTGACAGTGTCAAATATAGTAAAGATCATAGGATAAGGGCTATGAACATTTAAGTCTGTCTTGAAAAAGATTGATTTTCAGTGTTGTGATAGTGAGATGATCTTTCTGGAAGGCAATTTGGCAATAGGTAATCAATGTCTTTAAATGTGTCTGTCCTTTGACCCAGGATTTCTAGTTTTAGGAATTTATCTTCAGAAAATTGCCAGAGATTTGGATTACAAGTAAAATATGTCATTTGTAAACAAAATTAAGTATTGTTCATAATAGCAAAATATAGAAAACATTTTAAGTGAACAAAAATAGATTATATAAACAATGAATATCCTATATGATCAAATATTATATTGTCCTGAAAAACATGTTTTAAAGTGAACTTTTAAAAATAGAAAACAGAAAATTGCACAAATCATAATTGTTCGGTTTTATAAATTTTAACAAAGTGAGAATACCCATGTAGCTGCCACCCAGATTGAAAAATGGAATAATCCCAGCACCCAGACACCTCTCTCTTGCAGTATTTTGTGTGAATGTTGTGTGTGTGTGAATTATGCCAATTTAAAAATGATGTTGTTCAACTTTTCTATATTTCTCTTGATTTTTTGGCTGTTTTCTCTACCAGTTATTGAGAGGGTGCTTCAATATCTCTCACTTTGAGCATGGATTATTTCCCTTTTAGCTGTATCAGGTTTCACTTAAGTATTTTCAGACAATATTATTAGATGCATAACAACATAGGATTGTTATATCTTCCTATTGATGTGAACTCTTTTAGCACTCTAAAATGTCACTGTTACCTCTACTAGTGCTAATTCTTAATGTCTTCTTTTTTGATTTCCATATAGCTAACTCATTTCCTTTTTGTCAGTGTTTACATGGTATATTCTCTCTACCCTTTGACTTTTAACTTCTCTGTGACCTTATATTGAAGGTGTCTCTTGTTAGCAGTATGGAGTGGTGTGTTTTTTAAAAATCCAGTCAGTTTCTCTAAGTCTTTTACTTGAAGTATGTGGTCCATTGACATTATGCAATTACTGATATAATTGTTTGTCTTCATACCCTACCATGTTACTATTTGTTTTCTACTTGGCTAATCTGATTTATTTTCTCTTTTCTTCCTTTTTAAGCCATCTGTTAGGTTAATACTATTTTTATTATTCTATTTTCTTCAAATGGTTACCCTTAAGATGAAAACATACATCCTTGTGTTAATTTAATCACAATAAATTAGCACTTTTATCATTTTCCAGAAAATGAAAGATCATTAGAACATTTTAATTTTATTTATCTCCTTCTTTTCCTTTTTACTATTTTTGTCATTATTTCTATGGACATGTAAAACCATACAAAACATTACTAGTATTTCTTTATCAAGTCATTATTACTTTATACTTATCTACATTTTCACCATTTCTGTGCTCTTCAACTTTCTGAATACTTTTTAACTTTCCATATAGGATCAGTTTTTCCATCTGCCTGAAGACATCTCTATAGTATTTCTTTTTTAAAAACTAGTTCACAAGCAACAGATTGTCTTAGTTTTTGTCTGTCTGAACTGTCTTTATTTCACTTTGACTTATACAGAATATTTTCTCTGGATATCAAATTTTAGGAAGACAGTGCCTTTCATTTAGTACTTTAAAGATATTACCCAATTTTCTTCTGGCTTCCATTTATCATTGCTGAGAATTCAGCCTCAGTATTATTATTACTCTTGGCAAAAATGCATCTTTTTTCTCTAGCCAATTTTAAGATTTTCCTTTTCTCTATTCAGTTGTAGCAGTATTACTATAAAGTATTTGTTTGGTTTTCTTTGTATTTATGCTTCTTGGTGTTTGTAATACTTCTTCTAGATATGTCGTTTGATATCTTTCATCAATTTTGAAAATTCTTGTCCTCTATCACTTGGAATATCACTTTACTCATTCTTCTTCTACTCTCATTCTGGGACTTTACTCACATGTATATTAGAATGTGATGGTTAGGGTAATGTGTCAACTTGGCCAGGTAATGGTGCCCAGTTGTTTGGTCAAACAAGCACTGGGCTAATTGTAATACCAGGGCATTTCATGGACTGTAATCTTCAGTGAATTGATTGCATAGATGGCTGGTTACATTGATGATCAACTAAGGAGATTGCCATCAGCAATAAGTGACGTCTCATCCAATCAGCTGAAGGCCTTAAAAGGGGAAGTGATTTCAGCATTCAGAGAGAGAATTCCCATCTCTACTTCAGACAGCCAGTGTCTCCTGGGAACTCATCAAGGACCTTCATCAGAGCCACTGGTTTGCAGCCTGCCCTGCAGAATTTGGACTTGTGCATCCCCATGGTCGCGTGAGAGAATTTTATAAAATTTCATACTATTTACCAATATCACCTGTCAGTTCTGTTTCCCTACAGAGTCCTGACTAATACATAGAGTTTTTCACATGATCTCATATTTCTCTTATATTCTTCTCTGTATTTTCCATCTTTCTCTGCTCTGTGTGTTTCAAGTTTCATAATTTTCCATGGTCTTACCTTTCAAATCACTAATCTTCTTTCCCACTATGTCTTATCACTGCTAAATCCATTTATTATGTACTTAATTTCAATTGTTATGTTTTTCTGTTGAAATTTTCCACTGGACTCTTTTTTATAGTAACCAGTTGTCTGCCAAAACTCTATGCCTTGTCATCTAGTTTAAAAAGGTTTTAATTTAAAAAATTTTATAAATTAAAAATATTTAATTAAAATTATTGTACAGTTTGCATCTAACAATCCCAATATCTCTTTTCTACCTTAGTTATTATTTATCTGATCTAATTTCCCTGGTTTATGTGGTAGTTTTTGAATCTGTGATAGGCATTGTATATGAACAATTATAGAGATTCTAGTTGCTATTTTCTTCTTGGAATAGGAATTAATTTTTTTCTGACTGACAGAGTAAGGCCAGATAGTCCTGATATAATTAGATATTCAGATGATTGGAGATTGGCTTTCAGTCTTTGTTATGGCTGCTCTATTACTGGTTTGCTTTTATTCCTAGGATACAACTATTCCTGAGTCTCAAATGAAGGCCTAAATTGTTTACAGGTACCCTTCTACTTTGAACTGCAATTTTTGTCTCTCCAGCACTATGAGGTTGCTAAAAACTCAGATGTTCTTATTTATTTGTATGTTTGTTTATTTATTTTTTAATTTATTGTAGCCATTTCATACTTGGTTTCTTTGCCTCTCATTCCTCATGTTTAAAGAAATGACATATTTCCTAAGGCGAAAAGTAGTGTAGAATGTTGGCTTACTTCTCTGAAGTTTTCTTTTCCTGTTTTTTATCTTTCATTTTTCTTGACTCCTCATGTCATGGAGCTTAGTAGGACTGAACTGTAATTTCTGCCTCCTTGCTTTCTATTTGGCCTGTGGGCACTGAAGTGCTTACAGATTGACAAGTACCTCATTGTTTGTACAAAAATGCATTTCCCTTCTGTCTAGGATACTGGTTTCTCAAGACCTGGCTGCATTAGTTATTCTCCAAGCCTTCATGCAGCTGTATTTCCAGTATTTTTATCTATTGGCTTGATATAATCTACTCCATTTCAGTCTGAAGAGTTCCCAAAAATCCTATTTTAAAATAATATTTCATCACTTAGGAATGTGGCACCAGTGTAATATTAACTTTAAAAGGCTTTTTCTTAAACAATAAAGTCACAGTTTTGCTTTTTAAATATGTGACACACATATAAATATGATACATATATTTTGAATATAAAATTGGGATTATGCATATATACATATGAAGGAAATGCACCAGAGTGGTTGACTCAGAGAATGAGATTACATTCTATAGTTTTAAAAATTTCTGCAATGCTTTACACTAATGATCAGAAAAAAAGACAAGTTATTTAAAAATAATGCTTTAGTGAATATATTTAAGAGGCTAAAGAAAAGTTAAGTTGCTAGAAAATTTTATTCTCAGAAGAAGACCTGGGGCCCAAGTAGGTTTAGTTTGGACTGGGTTCAAGACAAGTGGCTGACTCCTAGGGGAGAGGTCAACTTTCAGTATCTTATGCCATTGGCACAGGAGCAGGCTGTATGTGTAAGCAGTGTAGGAGGCGAACATGGATCATATTGGTCTTTTCAGCAAGTTTGGTATGAGCTTTGGGAGTCAGATGAAATGGAACATCCTTTAATTGTTCTTTATTGAGCTGTGCTGTTACCTCGACCTTTATTTTCTGGGGCACAGACCCTGGCATTGTTTTCCCTCCTGTAAATATACTACCCCCTCAGGGATGGGTTAGAGCATTTGAGGAAATAATTGTAGTTTGATCTCTATATTTTCCCTTTTCTAGGAGAAAGGAATAACATTTCTGTACCACAATAGCTGAAGCATGAGAATGTTTTGCAATTGTCCAACTCAAAAGTATTCAACCCATTAAAATTATTCCCATTTTGAAGTATCTCTCTAGTAGAATAGTGCCTCATGGCTTACCTATTGTGGTGCCCTCTGCTTCCACTGCGCTGAATTAAATCAGTACTAATTCCTTAGAATTACTTCATCTCTTTTTCATTGCTAACTTTAATGATCTTTGTAGGCAGGAATGGCATGGGTGGCATAGTGGTTAAACTCCCAGACTCTGGCCCAGGCAACCTGGGTTCAAATCCCAGCTCATGTATTTATTTATTAAGAAATATTTTATAAGCTTCTATTATGATCTGGGCTCTGTTTGGAAAGTGAAGAGGACCACATACTAATGGTGTTATATTAGACAATTTACTTAACCTTCTGTGGCTTAGAACAATAACAAGAAGTGCTTCCATTTGACCAATATTTTTTGGTTTGTAAAGTTATTTCACATACATTATCTCCTTTGATTCTCACAACTTAGTGAAGTTGTCAGGGCAGTTCTTATTATCTCAATTTTTCATAAAGAAGAAACAGAAACAGATTATAGATAATAAAACTGAATCTCAGTAATATTTTAAGTCACAATATAACAGTATTGCTGGGAGTAGAACCCAGATCTTAACTGCATTTGAATGCAATACACATTCATGTACCCATTTAGCATTACGAATAGAAAGATTCTAAAACAGGAATAATTAAATTCACTTTTGATTCACCTGATTTTGATTTAGGGAGAATATGTCTAGGAGGTAGAACATTTGGCCTTTCGCCTTAATTCTCCCTTCCCTTCTTTTGTCTGAATCATTTTCTGGTAAGATAATGCTGTTTTCACAGGGATACATATAAGACCAGTGAATTAAAAGTTTAATTTCAGGTTGGCAGCTTCCTAGGAGAAAAGCCCTCAGAGGGTCATGTCATCTTTGAAGGGTTCTTAGACTTCAAGTTTTATTTCCACCCAGAAGCTATTCATTTCCTGTCTGAGCCTTAGTGCAAGGCATGTGAGAGTAAGAAGGATGCACTAAATTAGATGACTATTTTCACCAAGAGCTGTCAGAAGGAAACACCAACAGAGAAATTAATTTCCAATTTTGGTTGAAGTTTTAAATAATTCATTTTAAAGAAATGCTTAAAGTATTATTAGTATTAAACTCTGTTTTTTAAAATCACATTAGTTATAGCCTAGCATTTTAGTTATGATTTCAAATAGTCAAAAATTTAGGAGCCTAAACTCTAATGAAGGACTAGAGGAAAGGAAGAAAAAAGAGATTTTGAATAAAATTTGGAAAAAGATGGAGAGTCAAGGAAATGATGGGTTGTTCTGAGTAGGGGAAAGCACACATGACTAGATGCTCTAGATCTCCAGATTGTGATGCTTTGTGAACACTGTTTTCAAGGGAGATGGGAAAGTTCATGGGAAGAATTACATACCTGTAATTCAGAAGACTATCTTTCCTCTTAGGTGTACGTGCATGTGTGAACTTCCATGGGCAGCTCCAAGTAATACACATCAGGATTAGCATGTATTGAACACTCACTCTGTCCCAGACTCTGTGCTAACCTCTATATGTGCTTTCCTATTTAGTTCCCATAACTATCCTATGGTACAATACTTTTATTATTTTCATTTTATAGAGCAGTTCAGAAATTAGGCCAAGTTCACACAGCTAGTAAGTGGCAAAACCCGGACTTGTGTGTGTGTGTGAAAGAGAAAGAGAGAGGGGAAGATAGAACATACATTGCCAACACTTTGGCCTGTTAAATCCCTAATAATATATCATATCAGGAGGATCTGTCACAGATGTTCTGAAAGGGAATACAATAAGGACTCAAGGAAAAAGGATTTCAGGGCAAGTAAAATGACAGCTGATGGTGTCGGAAAGGAATCATATACCAATGTCTAAGTAGACAGTTAACACGATTAAAGGAGGAAAGTAACGGGGGAAAGGTGCAAATGTTTGACCTTGTAGACACTTTTTTCATTAAATCAGAATCAGGTTAATAAAAAAGAGTTCTAATTATTCCTGTTTTAGCTTTTTTTTTTTTTTTTTTAATAAAGAGAGAACATAAATGTACATATTGCCAGAAAGCAACCAAGATCTAAATCTCATATATACCTTTATATACCTATTTCAGGGCCATCTTCAGTGATTTTCTACTATCCTCAAGAAACATCACCAAAATCTCAAAAGTAATCTAAAAGAAAAAATTATGTTTACCAGACAGTAACTGGGGCAAAGTAGAAAATGCCCTGTATTTGGAGTCTAAAGACCAGACTTCTGCAACTGGATTCTCCATTTGCCATTGTGTGACCCTCCACGACACAACTTGAGCATTTCCTTGAACCCATCGTGTAACTGACGCCTCCAGTGACAACACTTCACCTACTGCTTTCTCACCTAGAGGTTGTTTGTCCTTGAATTCCTCATACCTATTTCCAATGTCTGGTCCTTCCTTCCCCCAAACCCTCAGTCCCTTGGAGACTCACACACCCTCTCCCTCCGATTTCCTATCCCTACTCCCTTATTCAAGGATGCCTGTAACTCTGAGCTCACAAAGAGCTGCCCCATCCCTGTGCAATCCTCATTCAAGATGAATTCAATGCCTACCTGGGATGCCCTCACCCTGTCAGGCCCTTGATTTTCTCACCTTCAGTTAGTTTTTTTCTCTCTACTCCCAAACGTAGCACCCACTGCCTTGGACTGTGACATCATCATTAAATGCACCACCTTAATTTCAAACACCCATTCTCTGACCATCACCTCCTCTTCTTCTGGCACAGTTACTCTACAACATCCTCTGCAATTCCATTGCACTCACCAATGTAGTGGCTTTTCCATTTTTTCTCCTGCCTCTCTTTCTTCTACTTTATTTCCCTCTTTACTCCACTTAGAACCCATTATCCATTGTAATATCATTCTCGCCACTATCCTCACCTGGGGAAACACCGCCTTTGTTATTTGAACTTTCCTCTTTCTCTGTGGAATGGAATGTTGCTGTGGGAGTTAAAACCCCTCTTTCTGGCTGGTTTCTCTTGCAATTTATGACGACAAACTTCAGCAGGCAAGCAGCTTTGTCAGGAAATCTTTGTTGTTTCCCTTATTCATTGTGTTCTCATTTTCTGGGAAGACTTTTTCATAACATATATTGTCTTCTCAAACCTTTTGCACTCTCTCTCCCAGCCTTGCCCCAGATCTCTGCTGACGCTTCATACTTTACTGAAAAAATATAAGACCTTGAAACTATCTTTTTACCTTCAAGGGCAAAAAATATTTGCACATCTATACATCTTCTTTACTCCTCTCCTCTTACTATGCAAGAACTCTTCCAACGTGGGCTCTGAAATCCATCCCTGCTTGCCTTCAAAGGGTCTTTGAGCGTGGCTCTAAATTTTTCTGCGTCAATCAATCCTTCTACTAGAGTATTCCTTTTAGTACATAGACACCCTCCAGTAAAGTCTCTTGTGGCCTCACATCCTTCTTTAACTGCTGTACCATTTTTTTTCCTGACCCTCTCAACAAAACTTCTTGAAGAAGCTGACTAGATTATGAGTCTCCATTTCTGTTTTTTCCATTCATTCTTCACGTCAATCCAGTCTGGTTTCCTCCCCACCACTCAACTGGAATTGTGCTTGGACGAGTTTCTAATGATTCTCATGTAGCCAAATTTAGAGGACACATTTCCAGCCTTCTTACCCACCCCCCACAGGATTTTACACAGTTGAACATTTACTTCTTTTTCAAGCACTCTCTTCTCTTCACTTTGAATTGCCACACTCTCAAATTTTCTTATATTTTCGGCTCATGATTTTCAGTCTTTTATGCTCACTCCATGTCTTCTAACTGACCTCTAAATAGTGGAGTGCCTCACCTGAATGCTCCTGGCTCTCTATACTCTCTCTAGACACAGTGCTTTGAAATCCACCTAGAGGGTGAGGATTTCCAAACTGAAGTACCATCCTTACCTTCTCTCCCAAACTCCAGACTCATTTATCTAACTCATGCTTAATAGGCTCCTCAAAGTTAACATTTCCAAAACAGAATAACTGATTCTGCCTTCTACCAAATTGCATTCCCTCCTCAACCACCTATTTTCCCCACATCTAAGTTAATGTCACTACCCAATTGCTTAAGCCCGGACATTTTTCTCCATTGCCAGAATATAAGCTTCATGAGAGGAGAATTTTGGATTTGTTTTGCTCACGGCTGGAACAATGCCTGACAGAATAGACACATAATAAATAGTTGTTGAATGAAATTCCCGTGAATTTTCACCTCTTCTTGAGTCTATTATGCCAGAAAGACAACAATACACTCAGGTAAAGGGCCAGACGATAAACGATCCGTATGTTGATACTGCTGTTAAATTTAAAAATCATTTATCCCTTTATATAATCTTTCTTTTGTTTTGCCTTTTTATGGAAGAAATGGAACAAGGAGGCAACAAAGTTGGTAAACAAAGGAAAAGGGTCATAGCGAAACACCTTAGTTTTAGTTCATAGACCTCCTAAATATGGTGGGGTTCCAGTTCAAATACCTCAGAGAGATTAATTTGCCAAAGTCACACAACTGGTTAGTGCTACAACTCAGACTAGAATCTGATTTCTCGACCACAGTGCTGATGTTTAGACCCATTCGTGTGTGTTGAACTGCAGAACCTGGTATGTATCTTTTTTTTAGAACATCTTATCAGGTATATTTGTACACTGAGTGCTTTCCTGTTGTCACTTTTTAAATGACGATCGATTCTCGGAATCCATTCCTAGAGAAAGAATCAATCTACACATGAAACAGCTTGCATATACCAATGAATTTGGTCTATGGTGGCAGAGGCTCGAGCAGAGGGAGTTTCCAGGTTCATTACATCCTTCAGGGACTTTCCAAAGATTAGTACGTATATGATGGATCCATGAGAGTTTCTGAAAATACATGTCTTTGCTCACTATTAGACATTTTCCACTAAGGCTTGATTATAGCTCGCATATACTTTACCTAAGGTACCGAAACATAAATTTGTTTTTGATTAATCTACTTGAATTCCTGTATATTTGTATTAGCAATTTATTCAAATATTGAATTTTAAAAGAAAATATGAATATGTTTTGAACAAATGAAGTATTCTATATTAGGACCCAATTCCAAATTTATGAATCTGGCAACAAAATCTAAATATACTGGTGATCTCTCTTGTCTTTTCAAAATGAGCCCCTCGGGTAGAAAAAAATTGTTGAAAGCTTCTCTGCTGTAAGGAATCCAAGAGTCTATTGATTAGTTTCACTTTCTATGTAGTAGACTCTTCACTTTAAAAACCATAAGGAAGCAAATAAATGAAGGTATAGCCAGAGCTTTCTTAATAAACATGGACAGTACCAAAAATATGTAATTTGAAATCATGCTGACTATACAGAAAGAGAGTTTTGTGGCTCAACTATTTAATGTAACAAATTGTCAGTGGAAAATTCAAGGTGCTAGTTTACTAGGATTTCCTAGAAGTGATATAGAAACTTTTGACTATATGCTGATGACTGGGCTCAGGAAAGGACTAGGTAAGGCAAAAGAGAGATGCTTGGCATGTGGGGTCAGAGAATCAATGGTGGGTCAAGATGACCCATCATCTTAGGAGGGATAAATTCTCTGTCACTGGGCAATGCAAGTCTTGGCATACATTTCTCCTGTCCCAGAAAGCATTTTCAGATCCTTTTAGATTAGATCCTTTTAGGAAGTTGTGTTTCCCATAGAATTTTGTCTTTATCCTTTCAGATCATTTATCATACTGTATTGAAATGGTGCATTTCCTTTTCTGACTCTCCTATTGAGGGCAAATATTATTTTCTATTGTGTCTTCAGCATTACACATAATAGATATTCAAAATATTTGTGGATTAAACAAATGGATGAATAAGATATAGATATGTCTATCTATATAAACATGGGTATGTACACATATATGGATATTTACATATATCAGGAACACATTATATTGACAAGGGAATGAAATGAGTATGCATATAACCATTTTAAGTTGCATATATGCTACTAGAATAAAAATAAAAACACAGGACTGTACAACATAAACAGTGAAACCTAATGTAAACCATGGACTGTAAGAATTTCTTTCATCAATTGCAACAAATGTACCACACTAATGTACAGTGCTAATAATAGGGAGGTATATGGAAACTGAGCATTTTCTGCATGCTTTTTCTGGAAACCTACAATTTCTCTAATAAAAAGAAAAGAATGCATGCTACGGGAGTTCAATAAAGGCAGTAAAGGAAGGCTGGCCAGTGGAAGAACCCTTTCTCGTCCTTGAAAGATGAGTGGTAGGATTTTGATAATGATTAGACAAGAGAAGAAAAATCTCAAATCAGAGCAAAATTGGGAATAAAAGTCTAATCACTGAACCTCTGTCTTAGGCTGTGCCTTTTGGTTTATACCCTAGGACTTTTCATTTCTACTCAAGACCTTTCTCACCTCCTGCACTGTGTTTTGTCCACACTAGCAGCACACACTCTCTTCTGGATCCCTGAGAGGAGTTTGCCAGGCCGGCCTGACCACAGTCTTTTCCTGCTGTGTGTGTGTTTTTTTGACTGCAACTTTTGCGCAAAAGAGGATTCCACTCATCTCACCACCTCAGCAACTGCATCTCACTTTGTAGCAACTAAAAATGTTTTCCCACCTACATTACTTATGTTTTCTTTGCTCCATTACCCCCATTCAGTAATTGTACTGCTCACAGATAGGAGAATCTGATAGCATGCTCTAAACAAAACTTGATTGTCACTGCATTCCTTCTGTCTTTCCATGGTACTGTGCAGATAGAGACGACATCTCAAAAGAAATGACTAAAATGAGGCCTGTTAATAAATAGCTGTTCCAGTAGCTTAACTGCCTATTGAAGGCTATGAAAAAAGGCAGGATACTTTTGACAGTTTTCAGCACAAATAGCAAGTGGGTGCCGGGCTCACCAGCAGGAGGTCGGAAATGAGGAGCTGGCGGGGGACTTAGCTGTGAAGGAAAGGC
The DNA here is from genome assembly GCA_026826555.1 of Tolypeutes matacus. Taxonomy (NCBI): domain Eukaryota; kingdom Metazoa; phylum Chordata; class Mammalia; order Cingulata; family Chlamyphoridae; genus Tolypeutes; species Tolypeutes matacus. The sequence continues at coordinate 12,007,539 of JAKSZT010026446.1, read as the reverse complement.
GTTATAGTTCCCAGCCCTGAGATAAAGCACGAGAGGTGGGCGGAGGGGTGCTGCCGAGGCTTGCGGGGAAGCCCCGGGCTGGATTCTGCCTCCTGTGGGAACAGCTACTCTTACCTCTTGGGGGGAATGAATCAGAGTAAACAACAAATTGGACAGAATTCTAGACAATTAGTTGCCAGGGCTGTTACATAGAGTGCATTAATTAGCACGTTCTTTTATTTCTTCTTCCTTCCTATTGGCTAAGCTTAATAGGTAACTCTATGAGTTACGTAAAATCGTTAGTGACCATATTCTGGCTATTTTTCAAGCACCAGCAAATTGGGGGCAGGGGGAATGCAAAGATAGACATCTGAGTATGTCCTATTTGTGCTTCTGGCTCGTAGCCGGGGTCCCCGAAGAAGCTGCGAATGGAGCAGTGGAGGATGAACTAAAGTTAACTTTCTCTTGTTGGCAATCTGGTGAACACAACGCAGGAGCAAGGTCAGGAAAATGAGGGAGCCTCGGCCTGGAACCTTGGGTAGTGAACCCGACTTACCTTCTCCATGGTTTTCCTCTGTAATTATCTCCTGGCTTCAGCGAGGTGTAGTGAGGATAATACTTGGGAAACTTTAGAAATTACGGTAGAATTCACCAGAGGTGGGGCATCCACTCAGCAGCCGACCATTTACCATCTAAGTAAGGTCGGTTGAGGCAAAACCCGGTTTTGTAAAAGAGCCAACAAATCTTGGCAATTATGTGCAGAGGAAGCAAAAGGCTTTTTTTTTCCCCCAGAAGTGATAGCTCATTTATTAATGCATTGATTTAGGCTTGGGGTAAAGGAAACTCTTCTACTTTAAAATTTCCATTCGTCCGGTAGTGCCTTTTTCTTTCTTGTCCGGTGCTTACCTTTTGTATGAGTCTCTTTTTGTACAGACGGAGCAGAGAGGACTTCCCGCAGGGGGAAGAGCATTGGAGGCGCGTCAGCATAGGCGCGCTCTGGCTCTGCTCTGAGGCCACTGACCTTGATTGTGAGCGTGGCCTCCCACCCAGGGCTCTACCCGCTTGCACGTCGCCTCCACCAAGCAGTGTCAGAGCTTGCCCAGCTAAGGCCTTCACGGCAGGGGCCTGTTTCTGATGACGTGCTATTGCTGAGGTCCAGGGGCTATAAATGAACAAGGTGACGCTGCTGAAAGGTGCACCCGCAGCCCCCTCCTTCCTGAAGAAACTCCTGAGCGTGGCGTTTTCTCTGAGGCGCAGCGATCCAGATGCAGCTTCTACAGAACCAAGCCCAGCACCTGGGCCATCCCTGCTTCCTGCTCAGAAGGCTCGGTGCCAGGGCCTCGCCGTCAGGTGCTGCTGGCCTAGGCCCACCGAGGCCTGCCTGCTGGCCTGGAGCTGGGACCCTGAAGGCACACAAGGAGAGAAGCTGGCTTTCTGTAACTCAGGGAGAGAGGCCTGCTTGCCTCCGGCTTTGGAGAAGATTCAGAGGCAAGTTGGAAGGGTTTCGACTGAGCTCAGAGAGCCCAAATAGAAGAATCAGACCTAGCAATGGTACTTGCGGATAAGCTCCCGCTCTCACAGGTACCTCCTCCAAACACTGGGCTCTGAGAATGTCCTTGATTTGGTTTAAAAAATTTGAGGTGCTTTCATTACCTCAACAGTCGGAAGAGGAAGATGGAAGCTCAGCACCACTGGCAATACGAACTAATGACCTGATCGCTCAGCAAAGACGCTGGGCATCATCCCGTGCCAGACCCTGGGCCCCAGGTGCCTCCAGGAGCTGTGCTGAACACAGAGAAGCAGAACTACAAAAGGAGATGAGCACTATGACTAGGGAAGCAGAGGGGCTATCTCAGCGAGTTCAGAGGAAGGGACTTTAGTCCCAGCTGGCCTTGAAGAAAGCTTCCCAAAAGAAATGAAGTGTGAGCTGTGGCTGGAAGAAGGTGGAGCCGAGTGGAGGGGAGACAGGGCAGAGGGAGAAGTCGGGGTGCATGCCCAGGGCTGAGATACACATTGCCACTGCAAGCATCCGATGGCATGGAAGGCTTGTCCTCTGGAGGCCCAGGGTCTGCAGTTTAAGATGGGAGACGTGCAGTGGGTTAGCTTTGTGACACAGTTCTGCTAGCAAGGCGGGTCTCTTAAGTCTTAGAATTCTACTATCTCTTGCCACCTGGTGCATTTCTGCATCTAGGGCATAAATGCTATAGTCATTTGTGTCCCATGCAAAGTAGATCTGAGGGTGAAAGGTAATTTAGAAGAAAGGGCTGGGCTGTTAAATTATGTTTGGCTTGTGTGGAAGTTTGGGGGAAAGAGTGCTTGACAAAATGTCAGAAGACCAAAATTCAAATCCTGGCTCTACCATGTATTAGCACCTAATTTTCCAAGTCTGTTTATCTGTACACTTGGCTTAATGATAACCATTCTATCCTTCTCAAAAATAGTAAAGAGATCAAAACGAAATGATCTATGTAAAATGTTTCCTAAATTTTGAAGGGGCATATTAAAGTGCAATTATCATTATTTTTTATTGGGTTGAGTCCTGGGTGGAAAAAGAAAAGCGTTCTAATACTGAAGTCGCCAAACGTTTGTGATCACAAATCCCTAGTAGTAAAAAAAACCATATACATACATTTATTTAGAAATTATCTACATATACTATTCTACTGACACGTGATGTCATGCTATTTTTAAAGATGAGATAAAAATTAAATATTTAAAATTGAAATTAGTTTTATTTATGATTAATCACACTTTTAGGGTAGGCAATGTGATTTTGCTTTATTATATTTGAAAATCTTGTTTTACATATTTTCTTCTATAGCAATCAGAAGACATCATCCTAAATTCACTTTATTTCAATGCTCGATAATAATGGCTGGAGAAGATACCAAACAGATTCTTAGATTCAGATGGAAGCAGGGCATCAGTGGATGAATATACTAAATCATGAAACTTATTTTCAATCAAATCCTCTAATTATGCCTATGTTTTCCTTGAAACTCACCCAGTCAATTTCCATCTTCCCATATGTCAATCAGTTGTTCAAGCAAACTAATTGAAACGTGTTGCATTGGAAGGTATTGCATCATGTATTTCTAACCAATAAATTCAAAAGTCGCTACAATGCTTCATTTGGAAGGTTGTTTTTAACAGGGTAGAAGATGTGGTTTTCATGTTTAAGTGTGCAGAAATGAGAGGCCTTGTAAGTGACATGCATTGTTTTTAGTAACAAAATTTTATAACAATGGAAATATTTCCAAATATCAGTTTTCAAATGCTCTCATCATAGTCTAAAATTTTTCTCTTGAAAATTAGTTTTTCTCACTCTTTATCAAAAGTCACCTTTATATTGAATAGACAAATTGCCTTTATTTTTTCAATAATTTTTTTTTAGGTAGCACACCACTAATTTATCACAAAATGGCTAAACATTTGAAATGCTTGTCTTTGGGGTAAAAGAAAACTGTGTAACTCATTATTACCTCTGTCAATTCACATATAAAATATTAGCAAGATTATTTTTTATTATTTTTTTATATTCCATAGATAGAAAAGTTCCAGCTTTTCTTCTTGTGCCCCCAGTGACTTGTAAGGGTTGTTCACATCCTACTCTAGGGCCACTGCTCTAACAGCTGAGAAAAGTGTGACTTGCCCTACATGTTGAGAAGCCAGGTAATCGCTGCTGAGAAGATGGCATATGGTGGCCAGGTTTGCGAACTGTCTTCTCCCTTTGCTGAGATGTGTGTCGTGGAAGGAGAGGCCCTCCTCATCCACATGTCCACTGGATGCGTCTCACAGTCGCTGAGCCACCCAATCCCCAGAGGCTGCAATGCAATCATTCCTCGCAACCTGGCTACCACCCTCACTCCATGGTGGTCTGTGTAAGTTCTCAAGATCTCAGTCCTTTGAAAATAGCGTCCAGAAGTCACTGGCTTCATCAGACCACTCTTAAAACTCGTCACCAACAAAGAGGACAAGTTGTATAATTTTGTGAGTTTGAGATTCCTCACCTGTAAAGAAGATCAAACTGTAGGTCAAAGGTCTCTTCTATCTTTAAGAATCTAATTCACAGACTCTCCCTGAACCGACCTGCTTAGCTGGACTGTTGTACCAGCAGTCCCACATATATGTCCCAGTGTAGATATTGTTTCACTGTATTGAAAGTTAACTAATAGTAATGTTATAAACATTTGAAGAAAATATTTATTGAAGAGCACAGGAAACCGATGATTCTCTTGCACTGATTATTCTCAATTTCTTTCATGCATTCTCAGGTTAAGCACAAAATTAATTTATGTGTTTTTTATAGGGCATGCTATTTCAATAAATTCAAACCCATTATTATTGACTTTGCTTACCATTTATATGAAATTTAATAGTTACAAATTGGCATTGCAATTATTTGAATATAGAATTATAATAGCTGCTAACATGAATTCCTCTCTTAGGCCCTGGCAGTAAGAGAAAGTCTAACGGCAATAATAATGTATGAATATAATGATGACAATAATAACAAGAGTTTGCCTGGCCTTAGATTCATATCCTTTGGAGTAGAGATGGGTGAATTCTTTGTGGATACTACTAGTTGTGTTGACAGAAAAGGCAGTATGCTCCTGGCAAGCACAACTGAAGTAGTAAATATTTATTGAGAGTCTTCTACTAGACACAGTACTAGGTGCACGTAAATGTTTGTAAGTCAGTATGTTAGGGACTCGGAGAATTCCAGCCCAGTAGAGATACCGTTTTCTCATTGTCTTAGTTTCAGGACTGACATGAGGATTCAGGCTTCTCTAGGAAGACTTGAACCTCTACAGATGAAAATTTGAATCTAACTCTAATGACCTTCCAAGTTGATGAGGATTACATCAGAGGGTCCCCTACTGCTGTGACTGGAATCGAAGTCAGGAGAAGAAGGATTGAGCTCCTTGGAAGTGCATGAGTGCAGGTAATCAGGTTTACCACCTTCTTTTGCTGGTTTTAGCTGCCTTTCCAATTCTTCCTTCTCGTCATCAATTATCACAGCATCTCCCTCCCTGAGTTTCTCTCTGCCATCTTCCCTGCTATTTCTCTTTTTGACTTCAGCATCCACCTAGACTATCTCTCAGTCCTCAGCTCCATGACCTTGCCTTTTCCCCACTTCATTCACCCTTTTTCACAGTCACACAGAAAACATCATTCTCACCAATAACTGCTCCAGCTGAGAAATCTTCACTTAAAGTCTTCAGTTCTATGGCCAGGATCCCCCATTGTTCAAGATTTTCTAGATACCACCTTCTTCTGGTTTTCCTCCTACCCTGGTACTGCCTCTTCTCAGTTTCCTTTGCTGGTTTTCTCTCCGGATAATCTCTATAAAGATGGTTCCAGGGCTCAGTGCTGGGCTCTCTTCTTCTTCATCATTGTTCTCTCCCCTTTGATCTCATCCTGAACTCCAACAGGCAGATAACCCCAGATCTATGTCTAGTAGCCTTGATCTCCAACTAAGAGCCCCAAATCCCAATTAAATGTCTAAAAAACACCTTAAATTTAACAATTGAAAACTATCTTCTTTATGTTTTCCCTACAACCAAAACTTCTCAGTAAATGGCAACATTATCCTCCCGGTCTCTCATGCTAAAAACCTGGGAATAAATGATAGAGCCGCTCTTTCCTCCACCCTGCCATCATCTTACATGTAAACAAGACTGGTCAATCTGTCTCCAAATGTACCCTGAGTCTACTTACTCACAGTCTCTACTGCTGCAGCCCTGGCTCAACTGCCATCATTTCTTGCCTGAATCGCCTTTAAAGCTCCTAACTAAACATTCTTCACACCCCATGTGTCATTCTCCATACAACTCCCTGGATAAAATATGTTTTTGAATGTTAATTACTGAGCAGCTTATAGCATACCACTCTCCTGCTTACAAACACCCCTCATTCTCTACTGCAGAAAGAAGATAATACAGACCTATTCCCGTGACAGGTTCCCATCTTCTCCCTTCTCCTCGTTTTTCCACACTTAAGCCACCCACACCTCCTTTCATTCCGATCTTTGAACACATTATATTCAGATCTGTCCCAGGGATTTTGTCATCCTTCCACATGGAATTCTCCATTCCCAGATTTAAGGTTGATTACTTTCTTCCTGTTATAAAGATCTCAGTTCAGACGTCACCTTTCGAAAGAGGACATCCTGGACCACTACAGCTCTTTCTTGGCACCATTTCCCTGTTTTATCCCTTCATAACTCTTATCATTAGCTGAAATTATTTTATTGATTTATGTGACTATTCTCTGTTTCTCCTGATGGAATGCTGGCTCCATAACAACAGGTTCTTTATTTTGTACGTGAAATAGAACCTTCCAGCTTGTAGGTATTCAATTTATATGTTGAATGAACCAATTTGTCCACATATAGGGGTAACCAAGTATTCACATGTTGATGTGGGAAAAATAGATCTCTAGAAACAATAGGAAGCACTCAACAATGATCAGTTCATCTGTTTACTGCATATAAACAAGAAATAACCAAACAAAAACTGTTTGACCAAATCTGAAGTTAATAGCTAAGAGGGGAGAGTTTATTATATCTCATAGTGACTTTTCAGAAACACATTTTTGATCATTTCAATCATTTGAAAACTTTTGTGCAAATTCTTAACTAAGTAAATAAACCAAGCAGGTAATTATCATATAATCCACCCTTCCTGTATTAATGGGATCCTGGCAAAATCTAGGAATGACCTTCAAGATTATGCTATCAAGTGTCTCATACTTTGTTGTTGAACCTCATAAGAGGCCTGAGGAGAAGATTCAGTTTTAAAGAGCCCAAGTCACAAAAGCATAACAAGTTAGAGCTGACTTTATTGGCTTGGAATTGTGCTCCCTGATACATTGGGGATTGGGTTGCATAGGGGGTGAGAGGGAGACAAATGGGATATATGAAGATGGATTTGTTTTATAATTTTTAAAACCCAACACAATAAGGGAAATATTTTTCAAGGAAACATATCTTCCAACTTTAAGCCCTAATCCAAGTGTTATAATCTTGTCAACCCTGTGGTGGTGCATAAGAACTGAGGCACATTCGAAGTCTCACAAAAACTTCTGCTTAGAAGTGATACAGTCCAAACGATTAAAGCTCTTCGCAGTGTTGTTACATTCTCATCAAACTGGTCAGAGCAAATCTTGCTTTCTACTAAGCATAACTAGGTGTTTACTGCTACTATAAAAAATATTGTTTTCCAAATAATTTTGTGATGGTCTATGTCATTCATTCTTGTTATAGGAGATTTAAAAATAATCTTCTCACCCTCATACGTATAATCCTTCATTGATGATGTTGTTGTATTTTTTGGTCTTATGCATATAAATTATATATAAGAATATATTTTTAAAATAAAATTAGGATAAAGGCTTGTATCCTGCACACTGAGTTTAGTATTTCACTGAACAATTTCTGTAGATTACATATTCAGAGAAAGAATAAAAATAAATATATATATATAAAGTAGGATCAACCAGTTGAATTTGAACTGGAAAACACATCTTTTCTAAGCCTAATCATTAAGTGATCCTTTCTAGCAAAAGAGAATATTTATTTGGGAGCATGTGGGCCAAAAGGGTGCAATTCTGTAAAAAATATATAAGAAGTCCCAAAAAGCTTTCTGAGTGGACGTAGAATTTGATCATGTGGTTATTGTCAAGAGTGAGCATGAAACAGTGACGCTCATAAAGACTTACAATATTAAGCTTCAGGCTAAGATTTTTGATTAGCTAAAACTAAAGCCTTCCAGAGCTGACTGAAGCTCCTCTTGCAATGAATGTCAACCCTGAGATCACTAGTGAAGAGACACTAGCTAATAGTAAGAAAAACACCACCAAATCAACTTTAATTAACTCTTGTCCTGCTGGTATTTTTCCATTGTCAACTCTGAATTCTGTTTTCCACTTTAATTTCCATCAACCAGGGCCCATAAAGAATTGACAAACTTTTTACGTTTCACAAGTACATGTGAGTGCTTTCAATACCTACTGGAGAACTAACTTAAGGTTCAATTACGATTATTTATGATTGTTTTTCCTTTTAGGAAATAGACTGATCATAGCAAGTGATGCTTCCACATAGCTAAAAAGTGTCCTTTAAAATATTGTGATTTTAAAAATACCTTAAATGTCCTGGATGCTATAGTTTTCTGTCCCTTTAAAAATTAATTACCCATATAATATTCTTCTTATAATAAAGTCAAACATTAAAAATAAAGTTTTATGTAAACATTAAAGTCCCTTCCCCAATTCCCTAGAAAAAAATCACTGTTATAAATCTGCCCATGATATTTTTCTATGCACATGGATATATATTACTGATGTGTGCTTTGCTTTTTAAAAATATCATCATTCTGCATGTATTATTCTGAAATTTTCTTTTATACTCAACATCTTTTCCTTCTTTCTTTTTATTCCATATTAAACAAGTCCATTTTATCATTTACATTCTTAACCATGAAACAGACAAAGCAGGCTAATTTATATATGGTTAGGTTTACAGTTTTAATAGTTGGCTAAACAGAATGCACCTTTGGTAAACATGGTGTCATTCAAGAGGGAAAGGGGGAGAAAAATAAAAGCGAACAGCCCAGGGTTGCCCCTAATGGACAACTGGACCAGGGCTGCTCCCTTCCGTAAAGGTGCAGGCTTTTTGCATCTGGGCATCAACTCGGAGTTGAATATAAAAAGAGACCAGCTCTGGAGCACATGTGAAGTCTCTTACAGGGTGCGTGAGCACAAGCACCTGTCTTCAGTGCTATCGTCTCAGCAGAATCTCCCTCTCCTCAGGAACTGATACGGTATCGCTGAAAACGGGCCAGCGGAGCTAAGGGCTAGCCTGTGATGTCAGCGAGGTTGGGCTATCCTCTGGCTGATGGGCCGCATACCAGTGCATGGGCATGCAGGCGCCTGCCTGCAGGTGCTGGCCTGGAAGATGGTGCAGGGGACACCATGGCCAGCTCCCACGAAGGAACAACGCAATGGCCTCGTGGTGGCCTGCATTACTCAGCACAGAAGATGGCTTGTTACAGTCAAGACACCGGTGCAGGAAAACAGGTTCTGTATAAACACGCCCTCCAATCACAGGAAAAAGACGCACACCTCCATCCCACTGTGCTTGCTAAGGCCTCACAGGCAAGTTCTCCTCTGGCTTTGCTGCTGGAGAGAAATCCTGCCGTTGTGGGTAGCTCTCCTGCCTGCCAGCACCACTAACATGTAAGCGCCTGCCAGCACAGCACTGCCTTGAAGACCAAATGGATTTATTCAAGTTGTTCGCATTGCTCCTTTCCTTCCATTTCTGTGCTCCATTATGCTACTGCAAAGGTGACGGAGCAAATGTAGAACCAAACTGGCCTAGCGAGGATGCCAGCAAGAGCTTGAGGCCTTGCAGAAATCTCTAGGGCAACTCTCCATCCCCTTCTGTGCCAGGGGACACAGCAAGCCACGCTAAGATGGGTGAGACTCCCCGACAAAGTCGATTTCTGATTCTCTCAGGTCCCTGCCATTGGCCCTGAACGTGATGGGCAAGAAGCTAATCTGGTTTCTTGGTGGTTTCTTGGGCCCATGGCAAACACACAGGTGCTGGACGTTTTCTATTAAAGAGAGGAAAGGCAACATAATTTCAAGCTTTTCCCTGGATTAGTGTCACCATTACATGGGCATCGGCATTTATTGTATCATAATCTAGAGATGTTCTTGAGGATGTTGTGGTACATCGTTCCCCTTGCCCTGCACTAACGGGCCAGACTGCTAAGCTTTCTCTGTTTCTTATATTTGTTCATTTCCTGGCTCATTCGTCACTGTCAGGAAGTTAGATAACACATCACACTGTCTGCTTTCCTCTAACAGCCACATTCTCTTCTAATTTGCTTTGTGCAAATATCCCAAATAAAACCAAATTTTAGATATGAATAAAAACAAACATGGAAACCCACATCTTTTAGCTAATAGACTTTAATATGTGAAATTTGACTGTTATTCACATGTTCATAAAGTTTTAACATTTATCTTCATGTTCAGTTATATTTGAAAAGAGGTTATTAGAAGTCTGGTCTCCAGTTATAGTGCTGGATTGTTAGTGTAGATGAGATTTTATAAACTTGATTTTACAGCAGAGTTAATCTCAATACACACACACACACACACCCACACACACCATACTCTTCTTTTGATCATAGTTCAATTGCAGGCAATAGAATCCACTCTAGCTGGTCTAACCTGAAAGGAATTCATTGCAGACTAGCAGAAGGCTTACAAAATCATTGGAAGGGCTGGAGGAGCACGTGTTAGGCTGAGATTCCAGGAACAATTCTCCGCTCCTAGAACTATTCAGCTTGTGCCACAAACAGGAAAGCTGGCAAACCAAGAAGCTGTTACTTCCACTGCAGACAGCAAAACAATACTGTCTCTACCACGGCCATGCCAATTGAGTGAACGCCTCTGTTTTAGTTTTTTTGGCTACTAAAACAAATGCCATGCAATGGGCCGGCTTAAACAGTGGGCATTTATTAGTTCACAGTTTTGAGGCCAAATGAAAGTCCATTCCTGATGACTGGCGTTCTGGGACTGACTGCCAGTGATCCTTGGTCTTGGGCTCCTCTGTCACATGGCAAGGCATATGGCGGCCTCTCCTGGCCTCTCCATTCTCTTCCAGGTTCCACTGAATTTCTGCTTCTTCCCATGCTTTCTCTCTCTGCCAGAATATGATTCTGCTTAAAAAGTACTCCAGTATTGGGGTTAAGACCCAACCCCAGTAAGGTGTCCACACCTCAACTGAAGTAACGTCGACAAAAAGTCCTACTTATGATGGATTTCCACCCACAGGAATGGACTACATTTAAGAACATGCTTTTCTTGGGTGTATACAGCTCCAAACCACCCCAGCCCCACATCCAATTTGTTTCCTCTCTGTATCAAGACTCACACAGGCATTTGTGATGAGTGAAATCTAATTCACATCCAGATCTCTAGCTGAGAGGGAGTCTGGGAACTGTTTTAATTTTCCAGCATCAAATTACAGAAGGCAATGCTAGAAAGGATTCAGAGTATGTCTTACGCAAGCCGATCCACAGAATGCTACCTCACATCTATAAATATCAATGTATGGTTTTATTTACACTAATCAAAAAGTAGCTATCACTGTAAAAAGAAAATCCAAACAATGTGCTAATGCCTCATGTCTGATACAATCTTTATTCTTTGATATGCATATATGTATGTGTATATGTGTGTGCATAGACACATCGTGTGAATGTACATGAGAGAGAGACGGTAGGGAGCAGATCCTGTGGGACCAAACAAGGCTGACGGCAGTGCTCTTGGAGCAGGGGCTGAAGGTGGGATGGTCCCCACACACAGGACTGGGAGCAGACAGCAAGTAAGCAGGTAACATGCCGCTGCTCAAGACTAACGAGTTGGTCCATGTCCTTGAAGGAATTCACACAAGAGGGAGAGACTCATGAACAAATAAATCTGAGAAATATGGCACATTTTATGGTGGAAAAACATAGCTCCAAACTTTTCATCAAAATCTCCCTGCTTCAGACAAGAAAGTCTGGAGGTATAGCTTAAAATGGCTGCAAAGAGTTAAAATTATTTGACATCTCATATCAAAAGTTCATTTGAATGCTGTAGTCGATTTTATCATTCATTTGTGACTTTTAAAACATACATGTTTTAAATTATGTCATCATGGTTTTTTGTCTCTTTGGCTAATGGACAAAATATTGTTACATTGAATCTATTGTCAGAAAATGGGACTAACAGGAAAACCCTTTTCTGTCTTGATGTCAGAATAGGTCTAAATTTTAGGCCTAGATATAGATATATATATAGATATAGATATATATGTATGTGTATATATGTTAATGGCAGCTTTTTCACTTTTTATGAGCAATATTGGTTATCACTTGTTGAGTTATCCTTCATTCTAATGGTTAATAATGAACTGATTCATCTTATTCAGGTTTCCCTCCTTTGTTGTGATTTTTTATGACGTAAAATAACAACGAGATCTCTTTCTACCAACTCCAGCTAGCACCATCTCCCAGCTAAGCCAGCTTTTGTCTACCTACCTGCGGGGTGCACCTCAGCAGGGGTGGTTTGGGGAAGGGTGGAGGGGGCTTGCATACATATTATCACTGACATTAACCAGAATTGCTGGAACACATGGGGACAGTAAAAAGCAGACCTGATTTTAGTGGGTGTGGAGGTTGTTTTAAATTCTCCATAGACACCCAACCCCCTACTTGCCTGACCCTAGACGTACCACTCCCACTGCCCCCATCTTGCTAGCCCTGCTGGAGAGGAAGTGACGTCTTAAAGTCACTTCCATTTATTACAGTTTTGGCTGCAAGATGGTTATTGAGTATACTTTTCCTTTTCAAAATTTATCATTTTGACTACCTCATTGAACAGACAAAAGTACTTCATAAACGTTAACTTTACAAACATAGAAGAAAAAGAGACCAATAAATCAGTCCAATCATTACATCTACGTGTGCACCCAAATGTATCGTAAACAACTGGGCTAAGTTTGTTCCCAGCCTGTTGTTTACATGTCCCTTTGGAGAACAACCGAGCAGACCATTTGGTAGTCCTGAGGGTGCCTCTCACGCTTGCACTTGAGTATGGAAAAGCCTACACCTGCCCACAGCGACGCCACTTCATCACTGTTTCTTCATCTACTTGACTCTGCCAAGTGTGTCTAAAACTGACTTTGAAAGGAGCCTCAAATAATTCCTTACATGCTTGTTCAATTGTGTTTTACACAGTGTTCCTGGCCAAGACGTGCTTCTTTTTAACTGCTGAAAGTTCTGGTGATTATCTTTAAATTTTCACACGATTGTTTTTTAAAATACCTCCACAATACTGATAGTTTCTCACAGCAATTTGCTTAGGGTGTTTTGATAATAGGGGGAGCATGGGTGGGACAACTAATAACACTGAATTTCTTCATAGCCCCTGTAGCAGTTTGATATTCTTTATGAATTCCAAAAATAGATATTGGATTATGTTTGTGAACTGGTCTGTTCCTCTAGGCATATTAGATTGTATTGGTATGGGAATCCCCTACATATTTTTTAATGTAACATTTATGTAATCTAAGAATCTTAAAAAAAAAAATTGTATTGGAGTCAGAGGTTTCACTTTTACTTGATTAATTTATGATTAAGGCTTTGATTGGGCCATGTCAGTAGGATGTGAAAATTACATGGCAGAGGAATTAGTGGGAATTTTTGAGCTGGAGCCCTGGGAAGTAAATACAAGACAAGCAGATACTTCAGGAAAGAGAGAAGGCTCCATTAGACACAGCAGAGGCCCGGAGAAGAGAGACAAGCCGTTAGCTGATAGCCTACAGCTGGCCTTGTGGAGAGAGCAGAGCAGCTGAGCCCAGAGAGAAATGAGCCCCAGGAGAGAGACAAGCCTTATCCCAGCCTACAGCTGATTTTGGAAGAAGCTGGGACCACGGAGCCTTAAGAGGAAGAGGAAGCCTGAACCCTCGCAGACGTCGGCAGCCATCTTGCTCCAACACGGGGCAACAGACTTTGGTGAGGGAAGTAACTTACGCTTTATGGCCTGGTAACTATAAGCTTCTACCCCCAAATAAATACCCTTTATAAAAGCCAACAGATTTCTGGTATTTTGCATCAGCACCCCTTTTAGCTGATTAATACAGCCCTCAAAGTAGAAAACTTTCCTCATTCCTTCCCAGTCAAAATGGTTTCCTGCTTGGGCTTCCTCCTTCCCTTCCTTACTCACTGTATTGGTTTTTGCTGGGTGAAAACTGCCTCCAAGCATAGAGGTTAAAATCCGCAAGCATTTATTTAGCAGTCAGCTGGCAGATTAGCTGGGGCTGCCTGGCTGTTGGTTGGGGTGCCTGAGTCCTCCCCCTGGGCTTTCATCCCCCAGCAGGCTGGCCTGAGCTTGCTCAGTGGTGGCAATGTTCTCATAGCAGCAAACCCAATGCTCAGATACTTTTCAAAACTCTGCCTGCATCACATTTCACAATTATTAGGGCATTCCCAGGTTCAAGGGGTAAAAGAAGACTCTGCATCTTGATGGGAAGCGCAATAGTCTCTCTGAAAGGGAGTGGTAGAATCTGTGGTCATTTTCGTGGTCTACATTTGTTCATGTGTACAACATTCACTTAACATTCATGTCACATTGTTGTCTAATACACAGAATATAAAGTAGGCAAAGTCTAATAGCTGGAATTCTACATGAGAGCAGAGGAGGAAGGGACTAACTGTGCCTGGGAACAGGGTATGGGGAAAGAAGGAGAGTGTCAGATAGTGTTGATGGCAGAGGTAACACTTGAACTGGGATTTAAGATGAGTAGGTGGCAGGGAATGGGTGGTACAGCCAGGAAGAAGAGCCCCATAAGGCCAGAGAAATGCACAAATACAGGGGAGAAACTTACTGCCTAGTCTCAGAGAATACAGGACCATTTATGCAGTGTGAGATAAATTAAGACCATTTCTGCAGACTGAGATAAATTAATACCAAGTGCCAACTGGCAATATGATTGGAAAAAGACCTTGAATAAAAGGGAGAAAAGGTAAAGAGAAATGAGTTCATGTGGCTAAGAGACTTCAAAGAGAGTCAGGAGGTCATCCCAGAGGTAACGCTTACGCATACCTCAGTAGGATCTCATAGAACAGCAAAGTGCCTATCACCCCACACAGAGGGGCTCCTGAGGGCTCTGGAGACACCCAGGTCCTATATAAGCGGGGATAGCCCCAGAGATTGATGCCTTATTAGTGGGCTCTACTTTGGAATCTGTGCTCCTGAGAGTGACAGAGTTGGACTCAAATAAGTCCTCCCTGCACATGGTCCATCAGTCCCTTCTATTCAAACCTCTATGTGATGCTGGAGTTTGTAGGTATACTTCCAGAGACTGGAGCCTCTGGCCTGCCCATGTGCCAGCTGTACCTGGAATCTCAGTGGAGCTGCAACTCCTACCCTACAGCTCAATGGGCTCATCCAAGTTACCTGGAGAGGAGACAATGATGGGCAACGGCCATCCCAGGGAATGGAGAGGGCCTGCAGCTGCAGGCAGGATCATCCCACCCACCATATCCATGGGATATAAGCCCTCTCTCACTTGGAGGTGGAGTGGACGTCACCAACCCAGACTCCTCAGGATTGGGGGAAGAGCTATGGACTAGAGTGGACTTAATGGTATTCTGTTGTAGACATATTGTGGTTCAAACAATGGAAGAAATTATAACAGTGAGGTGGAGCCGGTGGCCACTGGACGCTTTCGGGGCAGGGAGGGGAAGGGCAGTTGAAAAACAGGGGCTTTTTCGGGACTTGGGGGTTGTCCTGAGTGGCGTTGCAGTGACAGATGTAGGCCATTTTACATCAGCATATACCATGCAGAACTGTGTGGGAGAGTGTGTGGTCTACGATGTGAACTGTGGCCTATGCTTGGTGGCAAGGCCCCAGGATGTGTATATCCATTGCGGGTGATGTGCCACATTGATGAAGGATGTTTGTGTGGGATGTTGTGGGAGGTGTGGGAGGTGGGGAACATGGGAATCCCTGTAATTTCTGTGTAATATCTAGGTAATCTAAGCACCTTTAAAAAAAATATATATATATATATATATATATAAAATAACATTTATGTAAGCAAATGTGCATATATGCATATATATGTATCATTTTACAAATATTGGTATGTATTGTGAAAAATTTGATTTTTACCCACAATAATAAAAAAAAAAGACAATAGAAAAACTTGAGATGGAGAGTTCAGATATTTGGTAAAATTATTTTTTAAAAAGTTAGTTGAAATAAAATAGAAATAGACCAATCAGATTATGCATTTCCTACCAGCTTTCTAAAGGACAATTATGTGTTGGTTATGTCGCTTAGATATAAATAATAAAGAGCATAAATAAATAGAATGGGAGGACAAGATGGAGCTCTGCCTAGAAATGCTAAGGGTGAAAGGTTCTTTGGAAAGCTTCTAGAGACATTTGAGCAAGGCCAAGAAGCATGCTGGATGAATAAGACTATCATTTCACTCTGGGAACCGGCCTGGACTGGCTCAAACTTGTGAACCAGGCACCCTGCACACAAGCCACCTCACATGTCCCCACCGCGGCTTTTGTCCCCACTTGCAGATCTCATCTATTTTTCCCATGTGTCCAAGGTGAGAAGGAAAGGCCTGGGACCTGGAGTGTTCCAGATCCCTCTCCCTTTATCTGTGCCTCTTGATGGACTGTATCTCTGAAATAAATAGCAAATCCTGATGCTGGGTAAGATCTCTGATTCATGTGAGTCTGCACTGACAATCCAGTCCTGTACATTAGCATAGAGACCAATACCGGCAAAAATTCTTGCCGTTTATGGAGCGTCCATCCTGGTGAATCCTTCTTTGTTTGGATTACTTGGGCTTTGTTGCTGAGCCAAGCTTAGTAGAGTCCAGCCTGGTGGTTAAAAACAAGACTTTGATGTCAGACTGCCTGGATTTATTCCTGGACCCACCACTTATTAGCTATGTGTCTTTGGGCAACTTACTTGACCTTTCTGAACCTCAGTTTCCCCATCTGTAAAATGGGAGTTATAATGGTACCTGCCTCATGGAGTTGTAAGTATTAAATGAGTTTAAACTCAATGTGCTTAGTACAGGGCTGGAACATAGTGAAGCTACATCACTGTTAGCTAGCTTTATTCCTTGAAGATTTCTTTCCTAGAAGACTCAGAAGTATCTGTGCACATTACTGTTGGCTAACTGCTGTAGAAGTTTATTAGCTATGGCTGGACACCATTCATGGATACAACTTCGATGTGAATCAATGCCTTGCACACACACACACATACACACACATATTTATGTATATATAACTTGTCACATTTGTGTTTGTATGTATCAGAGACTGAATTTATTTTCAACTGAAATTTTGCTTAAGCCAAATTTTTAAGATATTATCAGTTTGAGGTTTGATGGGGGTATTTATTTATTGTGGTTCTTCTCAAACTCAAATATTGAAACATGAGTTTTAGAGTAGAACATAATGCAACAGTATGCTTATATTGGGCATGATTATCCAACCCATTCATACAGATTTTCAAAGAATATTGTTGCATTTTCTGTAAATGGAATTATCCATGTTGATAAAGCGATAGAGAAATTATACTGTAAAGTATCTACCAAAGTTCAAATTCCCTACCTCTGGCAGAATAATTTAAAAGTGGCTTCAGGTGTTGATTTTTGAAATGTAGCTATAGCTCAATTAGACACAGCAACTGTGGCTACAGCACTACCTGCCCATGCTGTAGGTTTAATAAGAATTGGTTTGTCAGTGTTTGTTTATTTGGGAAAACAGTTAGAGGATTGCTTAGCATTCTGGTCTCAATCTTCTGTCCTTTTGAACCAAATGATTCTCACATAAAACCTGTCACTACCTTATTTGGAGCTTTTTTATTAAAAAAAAAACCACATTTTCTTTTATGGAAGTCTTGTACAACTTCAGTTTCCCAAAAACACCTAACTCAGGTCCTGGCACATAGTAGACACTCATCTAAATGTTTGTTAATAAATACATAAATTACCAAAATGTAAATTTCCAAAAGGGCAAATCATGTGGCCGAGTTATGCCTATAATGCCTTTTGTGGAACTACTTTTTATTTCATCTACAAATAAGCTACTTTATATGTTAAAATGTCATTATATTCTATTTAAATGTATTTTATAAAGTTACTATGTGGCATTGGCCCAACATCCCTGCGGGGGCAAGTCAGGCAAGAACACGAAAGCTTAGTAAGCCAGTGATTGGTGGGCTCCAGAGCCTGTGTTCTTCTTTTAGCTTTAGGACTCTTAAGACAAATTATAGACAATACTACTCAATCAGTAAACATCTAACAGCAAGAAATAAATGAAAGAGGAGAACCTGAAGCAATTTAGAAACTGTCAGGGAAATCACTGATTGGAAAACATAGTCACAAACTGTTCTGATGAGCAAGCTCACCCTTATTTTTTCCCCATATCCCCTATCCAGAAAATGTTTAAATATTCTACCTATGTGCTGGGGAATTCTGAAGGGTACTCAGTGACTGATGGGTAGATAGACCTGTCCATTCACCTGTGCAACTCAAGGACAGCCTTCTCCCAACTTCTGGACATTTAGAGTCGTTACTCCCCAGGTATTAAAATTCCAGTCCTCCTTCTTCCTACAGCAGGACTTTTCCCAATGACCGTTTGCTGGTGGGGCCCCTACTAGGAACAGGGCCAAATATTAGCCACACACCCGGGGCAAGCAGACTGGACTCTGTGAAGGCTGTCCAGGAGATGAGGGACCAGCCAAGAGACCACCCACCTATCACATAAGAAAGCTCCCACCTTTCTCCATCGCATATTCTGTGCCTTTTTTTCCTACCAAGTGCCTCTGTGTTTAGAAAAAGATTGGTCTGTTACAACCAAAGGCCACCTTTATTCATAGGGCTTGGAAAGGAATTTAAATCTAATGCCATTCCTGTTCCTTACTACCTTGGCCACCACATGGAAAGCCATGACTGAGGAGGAAACCATGGCTTCCTCTGCCAGACAGTGCAGGGAACACTCAGGCTGAGGCTGGGATAGTGACGTGCTGTCGATTCTAACAAGGTGGTGCCCCGACCCCTCCTCCAGGATCCAAGCTGACAGAGATCTAGGACACACATCAGGAGCCTCACCCTGAAATTCATCTCTTCTATCTCTGCCTTCTCTAGAGGAATGGTAATGTGCAGGGTGGCTGGAGAAATTTCTCAAAGAGATGACTGAAAGTGCTTCAAAGGCATTGCTTTGTTGGTATTGGAGCTAGTCAAGGTTTCTCCTTCTAAAAGGAGAGCAAATGCTTGAAAGATACTGCCTGCAGGAGCATTTAGACAATAAGAAGAAGAATTAAAAAACAACCATGAGTGGTGGACAGGTTCTACAAAGATTCTACCTTTGACATAGGAGATTATGGGGTAGTTATATTTTCATGTTTGGAAAAAATAATAGTATGCTAGATGCAGCCTAATTATATTTAAGTTTTTAAAATATTTTTAAATATTTAAAAGTATTTTTATATATATTTTTCTTTAATCTGCAAGATTGCTTTATTGTTTAAAAAGTTTCCAGTAACAGTAAATTAGTTTTTAAAAAGGACAAAAATAGTTATTTTGGATATAAGTGCTTCACTAATTGCTTTATTTAAGCATATAAGAAAAAAAGTCTTATCTGATCCATTAGGTTGGAAGGGTTTTATTGCCTTTCAGAAGCCATTAGCTAAGCTAAATACTGTCTTAAATACTGGTCTGAATTTGTATAATTCTTTTAAATATGTCTAATTATATCTATTTAAAGCTATTATTATCCATTTTAATTTAAAGAAAAACATTTTAAATGGAACTGGGTATTAAATTCCCTAAATTTTCATGCCTAAGGGATGATGGGACAGTTTATCCAAATTTTATGTGTGGAAGCCAAGGGAGAGGAAGATTACTTCTTATATGCTGGCCTTGCAAACAGAGGCTTATAAAGTGAAATGAAACTTTCAAAATTAGAATTTAAGACCAAACAAATACAATTTGCTTTTGCCTCAATAGACAAATAAGTTGGAAGGTATGAAAAAGAATAGTGTTTTCTTCTGAAATTTTGGACAGCTGCTCTCACTGACTCTCATTTATGTTACCAACTTCAGCATTTCAGTGCAAACATCCTCTGATCTAGTAATGCAGAGTTAAACATAACCTCAAATCTGGCTCTATAAAATGCCATTAAGTAATTGAAATGTAATTAAAGTTTTAGATGTTACAGAAACCCTGCTAAGATTCATTAGCCACCAAAATCACCTCTAGCGTTTGCTATTTTGTAAGAAAACAATGGTAGATGAAACTCAGGAGATACCCTGGGTGACCTTGAAGTTCTAATTTGGAAACTCAAGATCTGGAACCCAAGTTTTATTTCTATTTGTTTTCAATTAATGGTTCTGGTTATAATAGAGACAGTTCAGAGCTTGTTTGTTTATTTGCCTACCTGCCAGAATTTAATTTCCTGGTCTATAAGTATATGTTAGCGCGGTAGATTCTTGTTTTATGAGTCAGGATAAGCTAGGTTGTGCTGTGGTAACAAAACCCTTCAAACCTCGGTGGACTATTTTTTTCCTCATACTTGAAGTCCAACTGTCATGTTAAATGGTTATGATTTCAAATTCTTACCTTCCAACTTTCAAAGAATAAGAAAGATACCTCACAAGTATCCCTAAATAGTGACGAGATGCATACCACAGACATAAATAGCTAAATAGGCCTTTTTATCCAGCAAATATATATGCAAAAGAGAGAAAGCAGTAGATCCCAGAACATAGCAAATTGCCAGTACCTAGTGGCAATTCTAAAAATCAGTTGAATGAAAGATTCCTATATATAAGGGATGCATGTTCTTACAGAGAAACTGACATCCTTGAAGATCATATCTAAAACAGTGTCTGCGTGGTACACAGTAGTTACTCAATAAGTAGGTGTAGAATTAATGAATGAATAAAGATGGAGAGCATGTGTGTGAAATGAAAGGGGAGAAGGTGAACATACAATACTCTCAACCCAGCAGAGACCGTGGGCCAAGGCTCAGGCATGTAAGTTTACATGAGCCTTAAGAAGTAGCAGCGCTAGATTTCTTTACCTAAGCTGACACCTGTTCTCTGAAGGACAGTGAATCTAATTACAAATCTTGGTTGACCCTGGTCACAAATTCATCTCTCAATTTATAAGACACGGCAAGAAAGCTTCTACTCCATATTTAAGTTCCTTTTTATTCATCAAGATTATTAGTAACTGGGAAATTATTTTAAAATTAGGAAAAATATTCCTAAAGCTCATCCTATAAGGGGTTGGGAATACTAGGCATAGATAAATAGACGTATTATCTATATGGTGGGGAGACAGTTATCAATACTGCTTTGAAAAATTAAAGTTTCCCTTCAATAGACAAAATTCTGGAAAAAAAGGAGAATGTGACCTACAAATGATGGAACATTTCCAAAAAATGTACTTCTGACCCTCAAAAGATCCTCACATGAACTCAGAGTGCCCATTTACGGGAGCATTCTGATTAAAAAGACAACTATAAAAGAAGTCCAAAAGCTATACGACCAAAGAGTGGCATCCAGTTTTTAAGTCTCATGAAGGCCAAAGTGTTAAATGAACTGAAATCCATGACAAACGCCAAAAACCCAAAGCAGGCATTTTGTAAAATTTAAGATAAAAACAAGGGTAAAAGGAGGTAAACCCAGCGCTAATGGATAAACTGTTAATAAATAACCAAGAGACTGCAGAATCACTTAGCGACTCCTTTGCGTTCATTTTTCCTCAGCCAGAATAGCAGGCTCTGCCTTAAAAGGCGAAGAAAGGAAGACTAACAAGATGGCGTAACAAATTTTGCATGTGGAGTCTCAGCGGTGAGATGGCCACTGCTTAGCTGGCGGGGGAGGAGGCGCCGCTGACTTGGTTTTTAAGAGGGAACGGGCGTTCTTCAGGCAGACCAGAGGACAAGGCATTCCGCGCCTGGGGTGGAGGGCCCAGGGCCAAGCCCAGAGCCAGCGGGGTGGCCGGAGAGGTGAGAGTAGGAGGTGAGGGAAGAAGACAGCGGTCAGCGTGACGTCTGTAAGCAGTGAAGCGGAAGAGCGGGGGCCTCTACACCTGGGAACCTGAGGCTCCTCTAAAACATGAGGGAAAAGGAAAAGAATTTGGCCAGGGGAACATTGGAGAGCTGGTGCTGGGAGTCACGGGAGGCTTTCGGATCTGGGGAGGACTGCAGAGCTGCCACAGAATTAGCAGCAGAAGCTGAATAAGGAACTATAAAAAGATTGCCAGATGAGGCCGATGTCCAGGGCTTTGTAATAGCTCTGCTGAATGTCTGCTTGGTTGTAACACAACATTTCCACACAAAAGGACACAGAATGTCAAGCCAGGCCAATTCAAGGATTGTCTATTTTGCTGAGAGCCCAGCAATGCAAGCAGTGCAGATGGAAGTCTGCTCTGTTAATTGGTCCTAGCAAATGAGTTAGTTTTAGGTATTTGTTGAACCTGTTTGCAAGGAGAGCTTGTTAAGGCCCCTGGTGGGGGACCATTTGCGAATCATCAGCAACCTATAAATCTATTCTGGAAGAATTTAGAACCAGGCTAGCAGGAAGGGCCCTGTGAGCTTCCAGCAGGTAAACAGATGTCACTGGCCCGAAGGCTCCAGCAAGGTAAGGACAAAAAATTGGATGCAAGAAATCTGAACCCCTCCCAGGGGTCACACTGATGCTGCAGCTGTCAGAGCTCTCTTGCCCTTTTTCTTGCATGGCATTAAGTATAACGCTCATCGCTTCTCGGCCTTTTGGCTAAGATCAAGTGTAGTAGTATAACGCTCATTCGTGAGACCTAAGCCAAGTATTTGCACACACACAAAGTCCCCTTTTTCTCCCACCTATTCTCCTTGTTCACCTCATTGTTTTTCTCCGTACCTGAAAACCTGAAGCTCATTTTTAAACTGACCTCATTTCCTTTCTCCTCCTCCTCCCCTTTTTTTCTAACATTACACTGCAAGCTTTTCTAATGGAGTCTAGCTGTTGCCCACTGCTCTAGAAGACTGAAGTGCACTAAGCCTTTCTGTGGGTATTGGCACGTGGCTTTCAGATGGCGCTGTGTCCTGATCTTTCCCTGGCTTTCTGTCTGTCACACTAGCACCCCCAAAGCCTTCAAGCACCATCGGTAATGTGGCTTTTTATCCACGGAGACTGCCACCCCAACTAGCTAATAAACATGCAGATAACTGATGGGGATAGAACAGTCTTAGATGACTTTCAGATCTAAATATTACTATTAAAGGAAAATAGCTGGTTTGAGAAAATTCAAGGAGATTCCTCTATGCTTGACTATCTTTTGATGTTCAGATGCTGAATATGTGATATCTAGAATATAATAATCAAATAAAATACTTTCAAGTTTGGGGAAATTTAACAGCAACCATTTTGGCTACAAATATAGAAAGAAGTCACCCTGGCAATGGATTGCCGTAAGGTCTGTGGAACCAGGGTAATACAATTTAAATTCTAAATATCAGCCCAAGGCTCCTAACCAGTGATGCTTAAAACAAAGAGCAGGGAGAGTCCTCATGAAAACAGAGACAAATGTGGTTACCATGACCGTGATAAATAAAGCATTGTTTTAATATTATGGTAATTAAGTTTTTGCTTAGGTGCAAATATGCATGAATGTATACATACTCTGACTCTTCTGATATTCGGTGAGTGACAAACCACTGTTAATTCCTCTGATTTGGAAATAAAGCCAAAAAAAAAAAAAAATCTTAATTTGTATTTATAGTACTTTCTATGGTGTGTTAAAAATAAACATAGGCTGATGGCCTTTGGTCCCACAAGGTCCTCCCAGCGCTAAGGTTCTATGACGTTAGGAAAGTCTTTACAGAAGTGGAAGAAGAAGTGTTTGCACTGAGTATCTAGGACAAGAGCAGCTCTGTGGGATTTTCATGAAAGGTCAAGAATCAGTTTTGCTTGTAGGATAGGCTCAAATGTACAAGAAGCCAGATCTACCAAGTGTTTCTTATTTCCAATAATCTGCTCTAGCATGATTATTTCATAGCAACTGTAGGGAATTAAAAAGCCTTCTAGACCCTTTCACAATTTATTTTTCCTATCTGCATATTCACCCATTTCTTATTAAAGGAAAACTTAACTTCTCTTGCCCAAACTGGTATCACTCATTCATTATGTCTTTATAGCAATATATAAATATTGTTTTTCAATGATATTAGTGTTTTCCTTTTTGTTTTCAAAAGAATTCAATTGAAATAGGGTACACTTATATATGTTTTTCAGTGAGTCCAGCTTTGGAGGCAGATTGCCTGGGTTCAAATCCCATCACTGGCCCTAACTTTGGCCAATCTCTGTAAGCCTGCTTCCTTGCCTATAGAAACGAATAGGATTACCCGAGGGTAGAAAACAATGCAAACAATGCTAAATGTGAAATGCTCATCACATTTCACATTATAATTACTGTTAACTGATATCCTTTCCTGCTGTCTAAACTGACAACCACTGACCACCTCCATAGAGATTTATCAACATGATTTCCTTGGGACAGTAAACTGATTCTTATTTGATGTGAGAGTAACTCAAGTAAAATTTGGCCTTCATTTTCATTTTAATGGGAAATAAATTGAAAATATAGGTAATTTATACAATTGATAAATTTCATAATACAAATGTTAATGCATGAGGGAACTTTCAGGGAAGATGGCAGAGTAGGAGCTCCAGGACTCAGCCCTTCTACCAAAACAACTATTAAACAGGCAGGAACTCTCTGAAACAAGTACTTTGAAAACTCCAGAGGTCAGATAAAACACTGTAAAGCATCCAAGGAAGGCAGGAGGAAGAGGCTGATAAATTACAGTGAAGAATTCTCTCCATGGCTGATACTGGAGTCCAGCCCCCACTTTAGTGGAAAACTGCTATGGAGTCCAGTCCCTGGCTAGCTGTTGCTGACAGGAAGGGACGTAAAAACCCTCTTCCCCAAGAACAGGGGTGGACACAGCCAGTCACTGATCATGGCTTTTGATTAGCATTTCGCTGGGTCCCAGCTCTGTGGGCAACTATTGTTTCAACATGCCAAGACAGAGGCTGTGGCAGCCATTATTTCAAACTTCTCCGGACAGGGGAGGAGGTGGTGAAGATTTAAAGTTGCAGGGCTTCCTCAGGGCAGCTGGGGACAGTTAGCTGAAGGGCTGCATTTGCTGGGCAGGCCAGGAAAGCTCAGCTTTGGGGAACTGTCAGATACGATTTTGGTGCCCTTCTTGACCTCTTCCCAAGGGCACTTTGGAGTCAGTTCACTCCCCATTCATGGGACCCTGGCCATGTTTTGGCTGGGAAAGACCAATACGGGAAAGTCCTCTCTGGGATGACCCTTCTCCCAGAATTTGCCCTCCAGGCAAAAGCAACATGAGACAATGAAAGAAGTATAAAAAACTATCAGAAACCATGGAGGCAAGACAGTGGTTGAAATACTTACAGTGCTGAAGGAAAAACCAGCCATCCAAGAATGTTATATTCAGCAAGACTTTATTTCAAAAATGAGGGAGAGATTAAGACACTCTCAGATGAACAAAAACTAAGGGAGCTGTTCATTACCACTAGCCCTGCCCTAAAAGCAATGCTAAAGGGAGTTCTTCAGACTGAAAGGAAAGGACACTAGACAGTGGTTCAAAGCAGCATAAAGAAATAAATACCTGTGGTAAAGGTTACTATTTGGGTAATTATAAATGCCAGTATTACTGTAAAAATAGGCTTTAATGGAAGTGAAGGACAAAAAAAGGGAAAAGACATACAAAGGTTAAATAGCAAAATGGCAGAAAAAAGTTCAATATTACCAGTAGTAACTTTAAATGTAAATGAATAAATGGATTAAACTCTCCAGTCAAAAGGCAGAGATTGGCAGAATGGGTAAAAAAATATGATGCAGACAACCAGCAAGATGGTGGCAGAGTAAGGAGCTCCTAGAAACAGCTCCTGCTACAGGGCAGTTAGTAATCACATAGAGCTATCTAAAGAACTTGTTTGGGGGTTCCAGGAGACCAGAAGTGCATCCTGCAATATCCTTGAAAGAATGAAAGGAAGAGACTGCCCATCTGCAGAGAAGATGCGTAAGTAGAGCCCTCCACGCCATGGAGGCCGGTGCCCATCTTCCACTGGAGGCACAAGCTGCCTCGGAAGCTATTCTGCAGCTGGAATTGGAAGCTCCACTTCCCAAAAACGGGGGTGGAAGAGACGGTTGGGCACCAGCTTCAGCTATTGATTAGTAAATTTGGTGGGCTAAAGTATAATCCTAAGAAGACTAAAGTTTGAACCTGTCCAAGTCAGAAAGAGGCCAGTAGCTGCCATCTTAACTCCGTGCCTGACACGAGGGGAAGCGGGACTGACTGAAAATCACAGTGCTGGGAGGGACCAGCTTCCTTCCATCTAGATCAGACTGCAGCTCTAGCCTAAGCCCCAGGCCCACCTTGGGCAGGGAAGAAGCTGGGGGAGCTGCACCAGCATCTCCAGGAAACTACAGGCCATGCTGCAGAGGCTGGTGATCATCCTACTTTGGCAGCGCAAACCAACCCCAAAGCTATTCTGTGGCAGGAATTGGAAGCTCCATTTCCCAGAAACGGGGGGAAGAGACGGTTGGCCACCGACTTCAGCTACTGATTAGTAAATTCAGCTGGCTAAAGTATAACACTAAGAACAGCTAGTTTGAGCCATTCAATTCAGAACGAGGCCGGTAGCCGCCATTTTGACTCCTCCCCCAGCATGAGGGGAAGTCGGGCTGACTGAAAATCACGGTGTTGGTAGAGACCGGTTTCTTCACCCAGATTGGCCTGCAGCCCTAGCCTAGGCTTCAGCCTCACCTCAGGCAGGGAGGAAGCTGGCGGGCCCTGCACCAGCCTATCAGGGTAACTGCAGGTACATGTGACTGACACAGACTGAGTAATTGGAAGCCTACCCGGGCAACTGTGGTCATCTTTGACCTGCACTGCATAGACTGCTGCCCACACCTGCAGGTCTATCCCCCCCCCAGGCAGGGGGAAAAAGGGGCGTGAAGCTTCATCAGTCTCTCTGGGCAACTACAGTCTAGGCCTGCATGAGTTGGATTATTCCACACAGCTGTGGCTCTGTCCCTACCCCTGGCAAAGGAGAAAGTTGGGAGAAGCTTCATTGGTCCTTGGGGCAGTGAGGGCAGCTTGAGCCTCCACAGCTTATAGTACCAACTGCATCCTTAGCTCCTACTACACAATCAGCAAGGGAAAAAGGACAGGAAGTCCTAAACTAAAAAGAAAAACTGCACCCAGAATAAATACTCTAGTAAGCCTGATGCAAAGACATTAACAAAAAATTACAATCCACACCAAGAAACCGGAAGATATGGACCAGTTAAAGGAACAAGATAAGCCTCTAGATGACTTAGTTGAGACAACTAATCATGGATGTTCAAACAAATTTCCTTAATAAATTCAATGAGATGGCTAAAGAAATTAAGGATAATAAGAAATTGGATGAGCACAAAAAAGATTTTGAAAGCATACATAGAAAAATAGCAGATCTTATGGGAATGAAAGGTACAATAAATGAAATTAAAAATACACTGGAATCATAGCAGATTTGAGGAGGCAGAAGAAAAGATTGGTGAGCTTAAAGATATGGCTTCTGAAAGTTAACATACAAAAGGACAGATGAAGAAAAGATTGGAAAAGCTTGAACAAGTTCTCAGGGAACTACATGACAGCAAGAGATGTACAAACATACATGTCATGGGTGTCCCTGAATGAGAAGAGAAGGGGAAAAGGGCAGAAGGAATATCTGAAGAAATAATGGTAGAAAATTTCCCAACCCTATTGAAGGACATCGATATCCATGTCCAAGAAGCACGATGTACTCCCATCCGAAAAAATCCTAATAGACCAACTCCAAGACACATAATAATCAAAATGTCATATGCCAAAGACAAAGAGAGAATTCTGAGAGCAGCAAAAGAAAAGTAATGCATAACATATAAGAGATACCCAATAAGATTAAGTGCTGATTTCTCACCAGAAACCACACAAGCAAGAAGACAATGGCATGATATATTTAAGACACTGCAAGAGAAAAACTTCCAGCCAAGAATCTTATATCCGGCAAGATTGTTTTCCAAAAATGAGGGCGAGTTTAGAATATTCACAGATAAACAGAAACTGAGAGAGTTTGTAACCAAGAGACCTGCTTTGCAGGAAATACTAAAGGGTGTGCTGGAGATTGAAAAGAAAAGATAAGAGAGAGAGGCCTGGAAGAGTGTCTAGAAATGAAGATTATATCAATAAAAGTAATGAAAAGTGTCAACAGAGTGGTGAAAATAAAATATGACAGATAAAACCCAAATATTCAGGAATAAACCTAACCAACAGTGTAAAGCACTTGTATTCAGAAAACGACAACCCATTGTTAAAAGAAAACAAAAAAGACCTAAATAATTGGAAGAACATTCCATGCTTATGGATTGGAAGACTAAATATCATTAAGATGTCGATTCTACTCAAACTGATATAGAGGTTCAATGCAATCCCGATAAAAATTCCACCAACATTTTAAAAATAAATGGAAAACATGATTATCAAATTTATTTGGAGGGGTAAGGGGTCCTAAATAGAAACATCTTAAAAAGGAAAAGCGAAATTGGAGGACTCTCATTTCTGGACTTTGTCGTATTACCTAGCTACAGTGATAAAAACAACATGGAACTGGCATAAAGAGAGACACATAGACCAATGGAACTGAACTGATGGTTCAGAAACAGACTTTTACATCTATGGTCAAGTGATGTTTGACTAGCCTGTCAAGTCCACCCAGCTCTGGCAGAAGATTCCATTCAACAAATGGTGCTGAGAAAACTGGATATCCATAGCAAAAGAAGGAAAGAGGACCCTTATCTCACACCTTATATAAAAATTAACTCAAAATGGATAAAAACCTAAATATAAAAGCAAGAACCATAAAGCTTCAAGAAGAAAATGTAGGAAAATATCTTTAGACCTGGTGGTAGGTGGTGGATACTTAAAGGAGATAAGAGAAGTACTGACGTGGACTACTGATATTTAATGTATGTAAAAGTTTTAATTAGCTTACTGTAAAAGTGTGGAAATGTATAGAGTTGATGGTAACACATTATAGTGAGTAACAGCTGGTTTATAAATGGGGGTGTGGCTGAAAATAGTAGTCTAGGGATATAAATGCCAATTGACAGAAAGCTAGAGAATAATCTAGGGACTGACTAGCATAGTAAACCCAGAGGTGGATGAGAATTGTGATTGATGGTACAGATGCAAGAGTGTCCTTTGTGAGCTAGAGCAGATTACATCACTTTTGCAGGGTGGTGGGAATGTGGAGAAGCATGGGAAAAATACAACTGGAGTGACCTATGGGCTGTAATAATGTAATATTCTTGCATCTATGCCAAAGATATACTGTGTTGATAATGGGGGAGTATGGAAAAGTGTGTCAAATGTATGCTGTGGACCTGGTAATAATCGAATGATATTATCTCATAATCTGTAACAAATATTCCACCATGGTGTGGTGTGTTGATAGAGGGATGTTGTTTGGGAATTCTGCACATGTGCATGATTGTTCTGTAAGTTTACAACTTCTGTCATAAAAATGTATTTAAAAAATAATAATAGGGTGGGTTGGGGGAAAACACATCATATGTAAGATGAGGACTATAATTAGTAGTAAGATTTTGACAATATTCTTTCATAATTTGTAACAAATGTCTCACAACAATGCAAGGTGTTGGTGGAGGGTTGATGTATGGGACCCCTGCATGATGTTATGAATGTTTGCTTTGTAAGTTCAGAACTTTCACTATACACCTATTATTTATGTATTTTCAGGTATAAATGATATTATAATAATAATAATAGGGTGGATTGGAGGAAAATATTTTGGTTAGTAGTAATATTTTGAGGATGCTTTTTAACCATCAGTTAAAAATATTTAACAACAATGCAAGGTATTGGTGGTAGGGTGAGGTATGAGTGCCCTGTATGATGTTATGTATGTTTGTATACACAAATATTGCTATACACTTATTGTTTATGTAAATTCATGTATGAGTGATATACTTTAATTTAAAAAAAGTATGATCCAACTATATGCTGTCTACAAGAGACTCACATTCAAGTCAAAGGTACAAGTAGGTTGAGAGTGAAAGAATGGAAAAAGATATGCCATAAAAGTCTTTACCAGAAGAGAGCTGGGGTGGCTATTCTAATATTGTATAAAATTGACTTTAAGTCCAAAACAGTTACATGGGGCAAAGATGGTCATTACATACTGATAAAGGAGACAATTCAACAGGAAGAAGTAACAATTATAAATATATATGCACCTAACAGCAGAGCACAAAAATATATGAAGAGAAATTGATGGTTCTACATTAATAGTAGGTTATTTAACACCACTCTTAATAATGGATAGAACATTGAGTCAGGAGATCAATAAGAAACTACAAGACTTAGCTGATACACTAACTCAACTAGACCTAACAGACATAGATAGAACACAGTACCCAACAAAAAGAGACTACACATTCTTCTTGAGAATACATGGATCATTCTCCAGGATAAACCATATGTTGGGTCACAAAACAAGTCTCAATAAATTCAAACATATTGAAATCATACAATGTACAGTCTCTTTACAACATAATGAAGTTAAAAATCAATAACAGAGAGAGAAATGTAAAATTCACAAATATGCAGAAATTAAACAACATACTCTTAATCAATGGATTAAAGAGGAAGTCAGAAGTGAAATAAGCCCAAACACCTCATAATTGAGGAATGAACAAAAATAAGGGGGGGTATAACTGCTAACTAAAACAGATTTATTATTATTGTAGTTTTGATCTTCTGTTACCTAACTTATAATATTGCTATAATTTTTTTTTAAGTTAATGAAAGTCAACCAGATAAGCAAAATCTCATATCTTTATTTTAACATTGATTTTGATTTCCTCACTAAACTTTTATTAGGAAAATGGGACACACAACAAAATGAATTTCAGCAGAGAATGAAATTCACTAGTTACTAAAAAAAGAAATGAAGTTAGGAATTATCCTGAGGTGAATGAAAATACAACATACCTAAACTTATGGGATACAGGACAGGCAGTGCTGAGAGGTAAACTTATAGCTCTACATGCTTACATTAAAAAAAAAAAGAAAGACTTAAAATCAGAGACCTAACCTCAAAACCGGAAGATCTAGAAGAATAAGAGCAAAATAAACCCAATGCAAGCAGAAGGAGGAAATAAAAAGGATTAGAGCAGAGATAAATGAAACAGAAAACAATAGAGAGAATCAATGAAAACAACAGTTGGTTCTCTGAAAAGATTAAAAAATTGACCAACCTTTGGCTAGACTGACAAAGAAAAAAGAGAGGATACAAATAACAAAAATCAGAAATGTAAAGGGAGGCATTACTACCAACCCTGCTGAAATAAAAGGTACTATAGGTCCTATTATTAACAACTGTGTATGCCAATAAATTAGATGACCTAGATGAAAGGGACAAATTCTTAGAAACACTCAAACTACCTACATTGACTCAAGAAGTAATAGAAGATCTCAACAAACCAATTACTGGTAAAGGATTGAACAGTCAACAAAAACCTCCCAAACAAAGAAAAGCTGAGGACCAGATGATTTCACAGGGGAATTCTACCAAACATTCCAAGCAGGCTTAACTCCCAATTCTGCTCAAACTTTTCCAAAAACTTAAAGAAGAGAGGACCCTCCCTAACTTATTCTAAGAGGCCAATATCACCCTCATACCAAAGCAAGACAAAGATTCCACAAGCAAAGAAAACTACAGACCAATATCTCTTATGAATATAGATGCAAAAATCATCAACAAAATACCAGCTAACTAAATCTAACAGCATTTTTAAAAAGTGAGCATTTTAACATGATCAAGTGAGATTTATCACTAGTAAGCAAGGTTGGTTCAACATAAGAAAATCAATTAATATAATATACCACATTAATAGAATGAAGGGGAAACCACATAATCACCTCAATTGATGCAGAAAAGGCATTCAACAAAATCCAGCACCCTTTCTTGATAAAAACCCTTAGAAAACTAGGAATAGAAGGAATTTTCCTCAACATGACAAAGGACATATATGAAAAACTCAAAGCTAACATCGTACTTAATTGTGAAAGACTAAGAGCTTTCCCTTTATGATCAGGAACAAAACAATGATGCCCATTGTCACCATTGTTATTTAACACTGTACTGGAAGTTCGGGCCAGCACAATTAGGCATGAAAAAAAAAAATAAAAGGCATTCAAATTGGAAAAGAAGTTTCCCTTTCTGCAGATGATATGATTCTATATATAGAAAATCCTGAAAAATCCACAACAAAGCTCCTAGACTAATAAATGAATTCAGCAAAGTGATGTGGTACAAGATCAATACCCCCAAATCAGTGGTGTTTTTATACACAAGCAATGAACAATTGGAAGAAGAAAACAAGAAAAATATTCCATTTACAACAGCAACTAAAATAATCAAGTATCTAGGAATAAATCTAACCAAGGATGTAAAGAACTTGTACCCAGAAAACTACAAACATTGCTAAAAGAAAGTAAAAGGACCCAAAATAAATGGAAGGATAATCAAGTCCATGGATTGGAAGACTAAACAGCAAAGATGTCAATTCTACCCAAAGTAATTTCTAGATTCAATGCAATTCCAATCAAAATGCCAAAAACCTTCTTTGCAGAAATGCAAAAGCCAATCATCAAATTTATATGGAAGAGTAAGGGGCCCTCAATAGCTAAAGCCATCTTGAAGAAGAAGAATGAAGTTGGAGGACTCTCACTTCCTGATTTTAAAACATATTATAAAGCCACAGTAATCTAAACAGCATGGTACTGGCCCAAGGATGGACATATAGACCAATGGAATCAAACTGAGACTTCAGAAAACAACCCTCACTTTTACAGTCAACTTATTTTTGACAAGGTGGCAAAGACCACATAACTGCAAAAGAGCTGTTGCTTCAACAAATGGTGCTGGGAAAACTGGATCTTCATTTGCAAAAAAAGTAAGGAGGGCCTATCTCACACAATTAAAAAAAAAAAAAAAATCAACTCAAAATGGATAAAAAAACCCAAGTATCAGAGCCAGAACTATAAAACTCCTAGAAGAAAGCATAGGGAAGCATCTTTAAGACCTTATGTTAGGCAATGGTTTCTTAGACTTTAAGCCCAAAACAAGCAAGAAAAGGAAAAAAATAGGTAAATAAGACTTCATCAAAATTAAAAACTTTTGCACCTCAAAGGACTGTATCCTGAAAGTAAAATGACAACCTACACAATGGGAGAAAATATTTGGGCACCACATATCGGATAAAAGATTAATATCCAGAAAATAGAAAGAAATCCTTCAATGTAACAACAAAAAGACAACAACCCAATTTAAAAATGGGCAAAAGACTTGAACAGATATCACTCCAAAGAAGATATATGGATGGCCAGAAAGCATGTGAAAAGATGCTCAGTATCATTAGCCGTCAGGGAAATGAAAATCAAAACCACAATGAGATACCATTTCGTACCAATTAGAATGGCTACTATTTTTTAAAAAAAGGAAAATAAGTGTTGGAGAAGATGCAGAGACATAGGAATACTCAGTCTTTGGTCGTGGTAGTGTAAGATGGTATAGCCACTGTGGAAAACAGTTTGGTGGTTGTTCAGAAAGATAAGTATAGAGATACCATATGACCTGGCAATCCCACTACTAAGTTTATACCCAAAAGAATTGAAAGCAGGGACTCAAACAGATATTTGCACACTGATGTTTACAGCCCCATCATTCACAATTGACCAAAGATGGAAGCAACCCAGTGTCCATCAACTGATGAGTGCATAAATAAAATGTGGTATATACATACAATGGAATAGCATCCAGCCATTAAAAGGAATGAAGTCCTGATACATGCAGCAACATGGACGAACCTTGAAGACATCATGTTGAGTGAAAGGCCAGACAGAAAAGGACAACTACTGTATGCTTTCATTGATTTGAAACAACTAGAAAAAGCAAACGCATAGAGTCAGATCTAGAATACAGGTTATCAGGGGACAGAGTAGGCATAAGGAATGGGAAGTTAAGGCTTAAAATGTACAGGGTTCCTATTTGGAATGATGGAAATGTTTTGGTAATGGATGGTGGTGATGGTAGCACAACATTGTGAATGCAGTTAATAGAACTGAAATATATATCTGAATATGATTAAAAGAGGAAATGCTAGATGGTAACAGAATAAATTTTTAAAAATCCATGTAACTACACTATACAAACAGTGAACCCTAAGTTAAACATGGACTTTAATTAATATACAATTATGAAATGTGTTATAATCAACTGTAACAAATGTTCCTCACCAATGCAAGGTGTTCTTGGTGAGGTGGCATATGGAGATCTTGTATTTTATGCATGATTGTCCTGTAAACTCGCAACTTCTCTAATAAGGACAAAGAAATGTTAATGTATTACATGGGCAAGTATACTGGCAGAGTTGTTTACTCCCAAGAGAATCTTTTAAAAATAGCACAAATACATTCTTAAAATTAGAATTTAGAATAGGATTCATGAAATGGCTTTCTATAGTGTGCGTCTTAAAATTTTTTTTCTATTATTCATAAATATAGATTCATATATTAAGATCATGCAAACATTTATTAGGTAAATTTGAAAACACTTTGGAAGAACTAGAGAATACTTGCAATCTCTTCAGGAGAAAAATGTAAATAAATGAACAATGGTGTACATTGTGAACAAAATGAGAAATTAATTTTAAAATGTCAGTTTTTAATCTAAGCTGATTCTTAATGAATTGCTTATGGTGACAGTGCATATTATAAGGAGTGATAGATATTTTTTCAATTACTCTGATAATAGTTCCCTTAATGCTTTTAGAAATCTTTTTATCACTTTATTTTCACAAAATATGTTTTTCACATTCACTAGAAAACCCTTTTTTGTTTTTAATTGATTCATAAAGTGAGAGTTCTAGTGAATAATATCACTCTTTTTGGGTGGACATTTTATACGTGACCTTAAATTATTTCAAATTTCACAACGTTTTCCCTGATTACTTTCAATTTGGGGCATCTTTAGAATGTACCATAGGTTTTCAGTTTCTCTTAATTATAAAAAAAACTCTTAAAAAGAAGAAACTTGGAGTTGTATAAACTTTTGCATAGTAAGCAGTATTGAAACTTAGGAAATAATCTATTTCTCTCATTCCAGGTCACCAGGAACCATGTAGAGCCATTGCTCTAATTTCAATATAAAGAGGCGACATGAATTAGGTTGTTACATGTGCAAGTGCCCTGATGGTTTAGATCACATAGCTCTATCAAAAACATGAGAAAGAGTAACAGATTTAACGCATTCAGATAGTGAAAGCTAAACCTCAACTCATCTCCCAACATATGTATGCTAGGGGATAGCATCTAATAAAAATAAATAGCTGGTTCTTAGATAAGATATCACTACTATAAGCTTCATAATGGCAGGAGTTTTGCCTATTTTGATTGTTCATCAATCCCTTTGCCTAAAATAGACCCTAGCAATAGTAAGCTCCTTATAAATATTTGTTAAATGAATGAAGATATTTCCACCACCAAGATTATTTTATCCTACAAGATAAGCATACCCATTGCCTCAATTACTGATGTCACTATCTCTAAGTGTTAATTAATATTGAATTTTTACTCTAAAAACAAGATTGGGAAAAGTCCAAATATATGATCATTTACTTTTGGTAAAAGCAAACAATAATTTGCCTTGACATCACAAGTATAAATAGAACCTTAAATTGTACGTCGGTTAATTGTCCTTTCCTATCATGAACGTCAGCGTGTGTGTGTGTGTTTGTGTGTGTTGCTATCTAAACATTCACTAATGAATCTTTAATGTTCTTCCAGCACCAAGCCAGGATTTTCAAAGCAACTAAATTAGTGTTGCAAAGAAATGGATTAAATTAGGGGAGGTATGTGAGAGTTATCCTCATTTTATCTTTCAACATTATATTAATCACAGGCACAAAAATGCCATCTTAATTGAGGTGAAAAATATTCTTTGATTAGAGTTATCTTAATGATGCCACCAATTCACTTTTCATGTGTAAATCAAACCACGGGGTGCTCAGAAGATATTAATTAGTGACGAGATTAGTGATTCCTTTGGGTTCAATTCACTTTCTACTAAGCCCCTCCCTGAGATATTGGGAGAGAGTCAAAAAACTCTTACTGTCATTTATCACCAAGCATCTTAGAGGGAGCCTGGAGAGTTCCGTCTTAAGCACCATAAGTGGAAAGCAATGGCCACGTGATGATCTAATTGCCCTATAGCAAATAATTTTCCTCTTCCTCATTATCTATTTCTCAGGTGTAAAAATGAATTAAGTTGCACTAAGTTTTATTCTTTCTTCAGTCTGGAAATATTGACCAAATGGCCTGTCCTTGGACTTCAGGCAACAGAAGGGTTCCCAGAATCTCTGGGTGCTAACGTCAAGCATTTTGCCAGTTCAGACCCATCCTGCTTATCTCATCAACAATTTGGCCAAAAAATTCTAGTCTTCCCATAGTGGTGCCAATAGTTAAACCAGTGTGTCCTAATGCCACCCCATGCTCTCTATGCTCTCACGTGGTCCTCACAGCAGCCCTGTAAGCGGATTTTCACAGGCGAGCAAACTGAGGGGCAAGTGCTAAGTAATTTGCCCTAAGTCACACAGGGAGTAAAGAGCAGGCTAGAGATTGAAGCCCATTCTGCTCAACTTCAAAGCACATCCTTGATAAGGCACATTTCTTCCACCAAAAAAAGCCATAGCTGGAGAAAAGCCAGTTAGCTAAATACTTGCTTGGGTCCTTAAGCTGGCAACATTAAGGGAAGCTCAAACCATTCACAATTATGAACATGAGCAAAGATTAGCTCCATTCAGGCCAAAGGAATGCAACAGATAACTAGAGGTGTCGGCTCTGCATTCTGGTTTTCATTTGTGAGTTGGAGATTTCCATCTTCAAGCAATTTCGGTGGCCAAGTTATCAGATGGGCAGCATCTTTCAATCAGACTCACAGCTATTCTGAGTCAACAGTCAGTAACCTTCTTTGGAAATATTAAGGAACACCTAGTGTGGGCATTTCACTTCTATAAATAAATGTCACCTGTTTTATGGAATACTGTGGTTTTTTTTTACAAGTCACAAGTAATGCCCCTTAGCCTGTCTAATCTAGTAAATGATCTTAATGAGAAAGGAAAATGGAAGGGGCTCTCATTTTTGGCATAAATGCACTTGAATTAAATTACAATAGGTACATATTCAGTTAGATAAACTGAAACCAGCCTCAAGTTTTGTGCAAATAATCTCCACTAGGCTCTTTTCCCTGAGGAGCTGATGGGCCTGCTGCCCGGGCAGCCATGTGGAGGAGAACGCCAGTGACAACCTTTGTTTCTTTGCAAATCTTTAGCAGAAAACATCCATGACCCTATGACTGTGCAGCTCACATAGCAACCATGGGGCAACTCCACCAAGCAGTGGATGATACATAGAAACTGGGAACAGCCATGTGGGAAAGGCATGGAGAAGGACCGAGATAAGGAACCGATGCTTCCCATGCTAAGCTAAAGCTCTCTTCTTGAGTGGAAAGCCCAGGTCACGTGACACATTACAGGAATCAGAAATAGCATTCATTGCAGAAAATCGGTGCTTTAAACTGTTTATGAATAGACTGGAGCAACTGAAAAATAATATGCAGAGCTAACAAATTGACCAAAATAATTAAAATTTTTTAAAAAGATGTATCAATTCACTAAATCTAGATTCTGTCTTCATTGGCTGCAAATAGGATTCTTGAGTACTTTTAAGGAATTCCCTAAGACCAATGTGTTTCCATCACCATGTTATGCCATTTTGCCACGTGAATATGCTCTTGAAGTGTCAAATCCATAGTTGTCTAGTTTTGTCAGCATGGTTCCAACTGGAGAGTCAATGTGGAGGCAGGAGTAATGCATGCAGAACAAAATGAGGGAGAAAAGCTAGCACACGAATGTATAAAAAGTGGCTGGTCTGTTAGAAAGTTGAACAGGGTGGCGAAGATGTTACTCCAGTGTGTTCTGCCAAGTCCTCGGATGTGTCATGGACTGGAAAAATTTGAAAACTCCTTGGCTATATCATCTTCCAATGTCAGATTAATTCCATGGTTCTCAAGGGTTTAGATTACTTATCTCAGTAAATAAGTACTTATTTTGGACCTATTACTCCACTGCTCCAGGTCATGGAAGTAAAGAGCCACAATCCCTAAGAGCTCTGACTAGTATATGGCAGAGATTCTTAATCTCAGCTCTGCATACCCTCTAAGTCCAACTGAGCTTCAGAGAAAGTTGTGAAACCCTTAAAAGTCTGTGCAAAGTTGTGTTTGAATGTATAGATTTGTGTAATGTTATGAGAGAGAATTTCTTAGGATATGGGTTATAGTTTCATCACTTCTAAAAGAGTTCATGAAACTAATAAGTTTAAAAACACCACATTATGTAGAATTTTCACATATAACTCAAGAAAGTTTTTAATAAGTTTAAAGACCACATTATGTAGATTTTTGCATATAAATCAAGAAAGTCAATGAAAACAAAAGGCCAGTGAAGGCTCCCAACTTACTGGGTTGTAGGAATTATAGGTTCAGAAGAAATATCCACGGTTTGTGAATATGAGTGTCCAACTTTTAGATCAGGGGTTCTTAACAAGGGGTCCATGGGCTTGAATTGAAATTCAAAAAAAAACATTATTCTTGTGGGGATGTGTTGGACCAAGTGTGATTTATTTATTAAACAATACACAGTATAGTGTGGACTTAGTAAGGGGTCCATGGTTTTTCACCTGACTGGCAAAGGGGTCTGTGGAACAAAAAAGGTTAAGAGCCCCTGCTTTAGATTGATATAAAGCTGAGGTCTTTTTGACTCAGCATTATCACTACCTGAAGTAGTGATGGCTAATTAGAAAAACTATGAAAGATTAAATAGAGTGGCAAGGGGAAAAAGCATATTTCAGGATAATAATCAGTTAGCCCCAAATTAGAGAAGCACATAGAATCTGTGCATCATGATAAAATTTGGAAATTCTATATATTCTTTTCCCGATTTCCCCCTCTCAGCCCCTAAAAACAGCCACATTAAGTTGGCGGCTTCATCTCTAATCAAGCATCAATACTATATCATATCCGAGCCAATTTGCCTGCTGAGAATTTAGAAGCTCCCTGCATGGTTCCTCCTGCATCAAATCATTTGGCTTTTGCTTGCTGTAAATAATTGGTTCTTGGCACCAAAATTTAAACTGTTTACAGTCCAGTCTGTTAAAATGACATTGAGAATTTAGCTTAAACATACAGAATCAAAATCAAGGATGTGTTTTCTTAATACTGTTGGTTGTACCTGCTGAAGTTACATTTTAAGATGCCTGCAAGGATCTACAGTAGGAATGGAAGTGAGAAACTCCAAATTATAATCCTTGGCCTACCTCTGACTTGGTCTTTAGAGCATGCCTGGGAGAATGAGTCATCTGCACAGGCAGAAGAGGGGAAACAAGGGCCAGGGAAGGATCTTCCTTCTTTGGGGAGGCACAGGAAAGGCTTAGACTTTTCCTATGGGCAGTGGCGCATGGTGAACTTGAGGGTATACATACCCCATCTTCCTATTTGGGAGGCAGCTGGTTAGGCAGCTCTTCTAGAACAGTGCAGCACAGCTGATTGACCTAAGTAATCTGATAAAGAAGTCTAGCAAACTCTGGGAGATGAGGACCTCAGACAGGAGCTTTTTGGCACAAGAGGGCAGAGGAAGTGGTGAGAACGTTTTCAACTGAGAAGTGAGCATGAACATAACTATAACAACCAGTATTTACTGAATGTATAATACATGCTAAGCACTGTTATAAATTATGAGCATTAACTACAGTAGTACATATCAAACAGGCCACTGTGACATAAGTAAATGCTTAATATATTTGAACTATTCTTATTAAACTAGTAGTAGTGGTATTAAAGGAAAGCTAGGCAGTCCTTACTGTTTGGACATTTTGATATCAAATGTAGTATTTATTGAGTTTTCAGATTCAAGTAATGGTGAATTTGGATCAATCCTTTGGCTAAAAACAATTAAATATGTAAGATTAATAGAGCTAACAAACAATGCCAACTTCTTAAAGTGCTTATAAGTGTTGAAGAGTTTACAATACAGAGGAGAACTCCTACGCTAATTAATTTTTGGAGGCCTGTATCGGAGAGGTAAGCAGATACTGGAGTGTCAAGGCTGCACACGTCCTGAATTCGTTTGCTGATGCAGGAAACTCGGGGCCTTGCTCCTGAGCTGTGCAGGGCCAGGCCAGAAGCCAGGCCCAAGGCCCATCAGACATGGAGGCACCTACAAGACCCCTTTCCACACTGAACTGGAACCCCAAAAGGCAGGCTAAGGGCGAGACAGATCTAACCAGTTCTCCTTCCCCAATCCCAGAGGACTGCAGATAAGGCTGCTTTCCAGCTGAGCAGAGCAAAAGAAGAAGGAAAAGGAAAAAGTGGAAATTTCCTGAGAGGCTGCATGGCTTCAGGGCTTTGCCATCTTGCAAATTGTGTGAAATAGTAATCATGATACCTACTAAGGTTAAAACACGACACCAAAAACAAGGTAGAGGAGACCCGTTATAAATAACATAGAAATTGAAGGCAAAAATAAGTAAAGTGTTCTAATATCTCTGTAACATGAGAGGCTGAAGGTCTGAAATAATCTTAGATTTGGATAACTTAAATAGGCATATTATAATTCCTAGGGTAATCGCTAAAATAATGGAACAGAATGTTACCTCCAAACTAACAGAGGTAAAAACTAAGTGATAAAATATAATCAGTCAATTAGAAAAAAAAGCAAGAAAGGACTGTTTTAAAAAATTGAACAGATGGACAAATAGAGAATATGAAATAGAATGGTAAAATGATTAATTATATGTAATCAATAAAAGTGATTAATTTTATGTAAATAAATGTCAGACTAAATTTTATTGCCAGACAGTATTTGAGAACAAAGCATAACATAAAATCTAAGAGCATGCTGTTTGTAAGAAACAATTCCAAAACAGATACATTCAGAAAGTTTAAATGTAAAAGTATAGAAAAAAGATGGACCAGACACTAATAAAATGTTGGTGTAGCTATACTTGAAGTCAAAAACATTCCTACTGATAAAGAGGTTCCCTTCATAAAGATAAAAGTTTCCATTTGCAATGAAGATACAATAATTTTAAATTTGTAAGCACCAAATAACATGGCCTCAAAAGACACAAAGAAAAAGTCTACACAACTAAAAATGAGAGGTAGCTAAATCTACAACCACTGTAGGGGCTTAAAATACCCATTTTCCAGTACTTTATAGAACGGGCAGACTGAAGATTCGTAAGCTATGAAAGATCTGAACGCACTGTGCACATATGTGAGGGGACAGATGCTAAACCCTGCACCCCTCAACTGTCTTGTGCTTAGGCGACATTTCCCACAGCTGAAGCGTCAGGTTCTTTCTAGCACCCTGGCTAGGGGAATTTACTAGTAGACACTTAACATACAGTTGCACATAGAGTTTGCATCTAGTGCCAGAACACATAGAAAATGAGAAAATTTGCTCAGTTGCAACATCGACCTCACGCCTGCCCAGCTGCCCAGAGAGCTGGGAGAAGCCCCGGCTCGGGGGAGGTTCTACCTCATCCAGCGGCTTCCCGGGCGCCCGGCTGGTCTTGGGCGCATTACG
Organism: Tolypeutes matacus; assembly: GCA_026826555.1. Classification (NCBI taxonomy): domain Eukaryota; kingdom Metazoa; phylum Chordata; class Mammalia; order Cingulata; family Chlamyphoridae; genus Tolypeutes; species Tolypeutes matacus. The sequence continues at coordinate 11,966,129 of JAKSZT010026446.1, read as the reverse complement.
AACCTCAGAGGCTGGAAGCCAGGGTCTGGCCACAGGCCACCAAACGCTCCCGTCCCACGTGCCACTCGGAAAACCCGAAATCGAGCCGGGGCTGCGTCCCTCTGCGCGCCTCTCCTTGCCGCCGGTACACCCCAAGGTGGCCCTGTGGGGCCTCCTGCCACAAGCACAGGCCTGGCCTGTGGAGGCGAACGACGGCGCAGCAACGCCGGGGCCACTTCTGAGGCTGCGCCCCGCGAGGCGGCCCTCCGTGCGCCGAGGGCCCTCGGGGGAGGCCTGCGCCCCTGGCCAGCCTCGGGCAGCGGGCGCCGCGCGGGGCGCAGCCCCTCCAGCTCCAGGGCCTGGCTCGGCCCAAACCGCCCCGCCAAGATGCTCCCGGATTCCTGGCGCACAGGAACTGCGAGATGGTCAATGCTGACTGTGGTTCTAAGTTAGAAAGGCGCAAGAGGCAGGTGGTTTGCTCCCCAGTAATGAGGAGGAAACGAATGCATCTACCTGGTGGAACGTGACCTTCTCGGCTACTCCCCGACAGTTCCACGTCGAGGATTCCGCGAGGTTCAAGACCCCGCCTCTACACCCACAAGCCGTCCTGGACTCTCGGGGCTCCTGCAGGTAGGCGCAAAATGGGACGGTGGCGAGGGCCCAGAGCAGGGGGCCCTGCCAGGGAAGCCTGGCGTCGCCTTCCCGGGGCGCTTCGCTTTCCAGGGCAAGTGATTGCGGTGTGACGACCAGAGCAATGGGCGTTTTGGGTAATTGTGTTTGAAGGAACAATGTCCAGTTCCGTCTGAGGTGGGTGGGGGAGAGGACAAACCGCGAAGAGACGTCGAGGGGGCCAGGACTCTGGGCCTGGGAGGAGCAGAAAGGTCTAAAGGGTGTTTCGATCTTTGGCAGCCGAGGCAGTGGGAGGCCAAGGCAGAAAGCCTGAATTATTTTCCATCTTCCAGTCCACAGGATGGGTCTGGAAGCAGGGGGTTGAGGGAAGATCTGGAACTGGGGAGATACAAGGGCAGTTTCCAGAGCAAAGAACAAAGCAGATGCAATGCCAAGCGGTCAAGACACTTCCCAGGAATGGGCTGAGGCCCCATTTATACTGGGCACACACAGTCTCTCAGATGTCTCTGAGGTTCTCAATAAACTACACTTAAGAAATGCCAAGATAGAATTATGAAAATAATGTTTTAAATAGTTTTTCCTTTTTTCTTTTTTGGGGTGTGTGTGTGTGCAGACTCAGATCTCTGGGGGGAAAAAGAGCAAAAGAAAAAAATTTCCTTAACAAATTTCCTTAAATGTTTATATTTTACAAACTAATCTTTTTTCACAAAAATTTAATGCAATGGATGTGCTCTGCAAGATGATGTGATAGTCACAAAGCTTTATTAAAAGCCTAAATCTATAGCCAGGCCAAAGACACCCTGACCAGCCACCCATGTCTTCATTGCATCTCGTGCTGGGCTGGCCTCATTTAAGGACAGAAGATCTGCGTGGATAAAAGACATGTTGGGGGTAAGAATGCATGAGCAGGAAAGGACAGCACAACAAACGTTGTCCCTGGGCAAGTGGAACACTCTGGAAAAGCAGGCCACATTCCCCAGGGACACAATTTCACCTCATCTGACTTCATACTCAGATACTTTGTTGCATTAGAAAAAAGTATAGGGAAGTGGATGTGGCTCAAGTGATTGAGCTCACGCCTACCGCATGGGAGGTCCCAGGTTCGGTTCCGGGTGCCTCCTAAAGAAGATGAGCAAGACAGGACCCTGACATGATGGGCTGGAGCGGCAAGCTGATGCAACAAGATGATGCAACAAGAGATACAAAGAGGAAGGCATAATGAGAGACACAACAAAGCAGGGAACGGAGGTGGCTCAAGCGATTAGGCGTCTCCCTCCCACATGGGAGGTTCTGGGTTTGGTTCCTGGTGCCTCCTAAAAAAAAAAAAAGGAAGACAATGAACAGACACAGCAAGCAAGGGGGTGGGAAGAAATAAATAAAATAAATCTTTAAAAAATAAAAGTATATTTCTGAAAAAGGAATATATTTTAGCCCCATAAAGAACTCTACAGACAGATGTCAGAATAGTGAAGCAGACCCTTTCAAAAAGTATCCACTTACTTGATACTAACTTCAGAACCATCAAAGTCTTTAGCTCTTGCTTTACTAAGCAAAATGGGAAAAAAAATTCTCTAGCCTTTAAAGAATGGTTTGGGTAATATTTCCAAATCACTAAGAAAAATTTCAGACTTTTGTTGAGGTGATTATTTTGCTCGCTGACTTCAGAGACAATAAGATCTTTGCATTACTCTTTCAGTCAGTGCTCGCTGCCTCACCCCACGGAAACGCCGCTTTGTTTCCTCAGGTCTTTTACAAAGGACCATAAATATCCAAGGATAATGGCCATGAACTTTTAAAATACACAATGCCATATAAATGTCACGTTAATAAAATAACGTTAAGCTCTTTACCATTATATAGGTGATTTAAAGTCTCAATTAACAGGAATGGCTAGTGCATGCTATGTTTTCTCCACAGAGCTTCTGCAAGAGTATTTTAGTGTTGATGCGATCTGGGGAGTAAGAGTTCTAAAGGAGGCCGAGGTCCCTGTTTGTGGCTGGGAAACTTCCAGAAGCATCAGCTCACGGCCCTATGTGTCTTCTTGGACCCTGTTTGTTCTGGTAGCAGCGACATGGGGGAGCTTCTCTTCCTTGATCTTCCCAAGCCTCTTCCAAGGCTCTTGTCTTTTATCTGTGTTTTGCAGCAGGCCGTCACTACACCTGAAGTCTGCATTGTGCCTCGGCGTTTACAAAGCAGAAACGCTTCTGTTACCTGGGTGCTTCTGTGCTCACCTCACAGGCCTCCGTCACCCTCTGTCTTTCTAAAAGTAATATTTAAAAATAAGGTTTAAATAGTTTAAATAGGGAAGCAGATGTAGCTCAATGGTTGAGCACCTGCCTCCCACATACAAGGTCCTGGGTTCAATCCCCAGTACCTCCTTAAAAAGAAAAGTATATATATATAATTCTTTAAAGAATGAACTGATTTTACAATGGCCTACACAGGTGTAAATATCCCTGCTTCCTAATCTAGCCCATGTAGATGACAGCAAATTCTTGATTCCAAAGGCATGAGGCACTTAGACACCTCTTGTTTAGTAAGTGAGTCCTCGGCGCCCACTAAGTACATGGTGGGCTAATATCGGGGCCACTGCAAACTAGAAATGAGAACTGGTTCTGTTTGAAAAATTTGGTGACTCTTCTACAGATGTAAATTTTACAAATACTGATAACATCAAAGAATACGATGATGACCATGTCTGCGATTGCACTTTAAGTCACATTGTATAATGCTCTAAGTCTCAAAGAACTTTCTAGGCATGGTGTACTTAGGAAGGAAGGAGAGGACATCCACGAGGGCTTCCTGAGTTGTTTATGAAACTTAGCACAGCACCTGATGGAGCAAACACTAAATTAATGTTAGTTATGGCAGTTATTGTTTTATCCAAATATAACGATGGTTAAGCCAAAACCCCGTCCCTATGTACCTGTGCATGCTGGCCTGTGGAGCGTCCACACGGCCGCTGCATGCCTGTCCCTCTGCACTGGGCATCGTGGCCAGGGCTGGGGAACATGTTTTCTGCAATAACTCATTCATCAAACTCTACATGGTGCCAGACACTGTGCAGCTCCCAGGAGTACCAAGGTGAAAGAGAACAGTCGCTGCCCACAGCATCCAGAGGAGGATTCCAGGGGCAGGGAAGGGAGTCAGGCCAACCCAGGTCGTTGGGGGAGCACAGGTGAGGGGCACTTGATCCAGCTCCTCTGGGAGAGGACCCCTGCGCTGGGTATTGAGAGGGGCTGGGGGTGCTGGGGGGCGCGTTTTAGGCAGAAGTGGTTGCCTGAGCAGTGGCCTGGACATGGCAGTGCTAGAGTTTTTGAGTGAAGATGTGATGAAGATAATGGCAGGAGAAAGGCGGGCCAGAGCCATCAGAATTGGTCAAGAGCCTCTTGGGCTTCCCAAGAGCTCTGGAGAGATTTAGCAGGGGGTGGCACCATCTCATCGGGGTTGTAGAAAACTAGTCAGGCTTCGGGGTGGAGCATGGCTGGAGGGGCTGGACTGGGGGCGGGCAGCCTGGGTTAGAGGACGTCGCAGGAGCCACGTGAAAAAGTGATGAAGCATGGGGGTGGGGAATGAACGGGTGGCGTGGCTTATTAGGGCAGCACAACTATTCTGCACGTGGCCAGAACGGTGGATACTTAGCATTATGCTTTTGTCAAAGCCTGTAGAACTGTATAACAGAGTGAACCCGGTGTTATCTATGGACTCTGGGTAATAATATAATATTGGTTCCTCCCTGGAAGCAATGCACACTAATGCGAGGTGTAACTAATAAGGAAACTGTGTGCATGTGAACTCTCTGGAACTTAGGCTCAATTTTTCTGTAAACCTAAAACCGCACTGAAAATAAAGTCTATTAGTTTAGAAAATGAGTTTTAAAAGCCTTTTCTAAAGGGCTGGGAGTAAAGATGGAGGAAAGCAGCATCTTTTCTTACACACGTCCCAAGTGAGCCCATAGTGGCCACCCGTTTAACGCGCCACCTGCCTCCCTCCTCCGGCAACCCCAGTCCCCCTGGCTCAGCTAGGACCCTGCTCACAGAGCTACAGTCCTCTTCTACGTAGTCTAGTGTTTCTTTACTTTGCAATTTGTCCTCCCCTCACTAGAATATTGGGTAATTACTGGGATAGCTCATGTTGTTAGTTTTGTTTGCTATCGTGTCCCAACCACCCAGAAGACTACCAGGCCCATTACAGGCACTCAATTAATATTCATCAATATTATTTGATTATAGAATGAACCTGAGGGCAGATCCTATAATTTGGAAGGTTTTTCAAGAAGTTGAAAGATGCTACCAATGAGGAAGAGTGAACTATCAAGAAGGGGTACAACTTAATTGTGAGCCTCTCACCTGATGTGCCCTTTGATATTTGGGACTTGGGAGAAAAGCTTAACCCTCTTGAGAAGGACAGTATGCTGGGCAGGGGAGGGGTTCTGTTAGGCTTGAGAGGTGGAAAGAGATGAGATGTAGGAGGGGTTAGCATGGAATGGGATTTCCAAAACTGGGCTGGTGCCCAAACATCAGTCCTTTTATTTCTTACCAGGTGATGGCATGGCACAGCCAAGGTTGAGAACTAGTACCTTTAAGGAGTGCGTGTGATAAACCCCAGGTCTAGCCTTGGCCGCCATCCATGTCAAGGAAGACTCTAAGGCTCTCAGAACAATTGTACTGCCAGATGCAATGAAACAAAGCATAATGCTAACAACCACCACAAGCACAACCATGAAAATCAGCCTAACTAACAGACAACAACACACAGAACAGATTCAACTTGTGTTCACACATCTATTTCTGCATTGCCCAGGAAAATCTGGGGCTCAAACTGTTTCCTGAGTTCTTCTGGAGGCTGAATGGTTAAGTTCATGCGTCAGCTTGGCTAGATCGTGGTGTCCAGTTGTTTGGTCACGCAAGCACTAGCTTGATTGTTACTGTGACAGTATTTTGTATTTGGACTTTCATCTCTAAATAGTTGATTGCATCTGTGACTGATTGCATCTACAATCAACAGAGGAGATTGCCCTCAGCAATGTGGAAGGTCTCCTCATCCAATCAGTTAGAGAACTTTAAAGGCCAGAAATGAGGATTTCAAAAGTCAGAAAGAAGAATTTCTTCTTCTACTTTAGTGAGCTTGTCTTGGGGAATTGAACTTCACCTTCATTGGAGTTTCTAGCATGCAACCCGCATTACGGTTTGGATTTGCAAACTCCAGCATTCATTTGAGCCAATTCCTATAATAAATCAGATCTGTATATCTATCATCTATCCAACTATTGTCTATCATCTATTATCTATCTATCTATCTATCTATCTATCTATCTATCTATCTATCTATCATCTATTAGCTATCTATCATCTATATATTATCTATCCATCTATTATTTATCTATCCTTCTATCATCTATCTATCCATCTATCATCTGTTATCTATTACCTACTTATCCATTATCTCTCTCTTGACTATCGTTTATTTATTATCTATTATCTATCTATTTATCTCTATCATCATCTATCCATCTATCATCTATCTATTATCCATCTATCTATCTATCCATCTATCATCTATCTATTATCTATCTATCCATCCATCCATCCATCTATCCATCCATCCATCCATCATCCTTTCAGTCCTGTTTCTCTGGAGAACCCCGACTAATATGTAGGCTTACCATATGACCATATGATCATATGACCAGCCCCTACTCCCCAGGCTGGATTAGAGTTGCGGCTCTTTCTGTGCGTATTCATAGCTCCCTGCACATCCCCTGTCAAATGGACTTTGTCACTTTTAAAAAAAAAAACATCTTATTTAATGTCCAACTTTTCAAATAATTTTGAGGGCAATAACTCAGTCTTGCTTGTTCATTACCATATACCCAGGATTTAGCAGATTCTTGGCACATAGAAGAAACTTTATCCATGCTAAATTAATAAAGAGGTGAGTAAGTAAATGGCTAGAGGCCCCATGCATCACTCTCTCCATTTCTAGAAGCAGTACTGTCAGAGCCAGAGAGGCACCCATGCTCCCAGGGCTCGGGCCCACTGGGGAGGGAGCCTCCGTGGAGCCCTTTGCTTGTCTCTCCTGGATGTCGTGATGCCACAGCGATACTAAGTGTAAGCCCGCCTTGTGGGTGGACGAGCTGATTCAGTCTTGTATCCCCAGAATATCTAGCACAGTGCTTTATGCATAGTGAATAATCAGAAAACAGTCGCTGAATGGCTACACGAATGTTATTCCTTGTTGAAGTATGTATATGTTTCATGACCCAAAGAAAGCCACGGAAAATCCAAAAGCAGAAACCTCTAACGGTAGAAGTTCAAACACCATGCTACATGGGTAGTAAGGAATTGTCGAGTGCAAAGGACACTTTCTGAGAGCCCTTGAATGACCAATTTGTTCATTCAATCAGTAAACATTTATTGAGGGCCTGCTATATACCAGCCACTGCTTTAGTCACTTGGCACTTGGGGTGCTTACGTTTTAGGGGAGACAATAATAGCAGATATAATAAATCACTAGTTAGAATGTTCAAAGGGCATAGAAAACAGAAGAAGATCCAGTGGGGGGGTTCAAGAGTGAAGGTGAAATGATGTGAGGCGTTGCAGTTTTTGATGCAGTGGTCACGGTAGCCGGGTGGTGAGCATGCCTTCTGCCCATGAAGACAAGACGAAGCTGGGTCACAGGGTTGGCTCAAGGAAGCCTTGTATGTGCTGCAAAAAAGTAGCTGGAAATCTACAGAACCAAAACATTCCTTCCAAACTGAAGAAAAAGGCAGATGATAAATAACCTCAAGACATCTTAATGAGCTCTGCTTACAATCACTTAAAGAAGCAGAGCAGAACAGGAAGAAAGAGTAATTTATTTGATTTGATGAATACTTGCTATAGACTTTAATGCGCACTGTGAGTAATTAGAAGTTGCCTTCATAATGAGCGCTGTTCATTGCCACTAAATGAATGATTTGAAAAGGGAACATTCGTAGCAATGCTGTGTTTGGGAAGAGCCAGAGACCAGAATAGGCTGAAGAGCTGCCCCAATGGACTGCAACTGAGAGGCAAGAGGGGCCAAGGTTTATTTTCCCCTGAAGGGTCCATTTCCCTTCCAGCCACTCACAAAGGAAGGAGTCTTGTGGGGCTGTGGGTAGCTGCTACAGAACTGCACGATACAAACTGAGGCTAATCACCACCCACTTCTCTCTGTTCCCTCTAGAAACTATTGTTCAACGTTGATCTGAATGTAAAACCATTGAATTGGAGGAGAATGCACTAGGTTTAATTAGTGGAAAAGGAAGGTGTTTAGCTCAGAGAAGACACTGGGAGATAAAAATACATAAGGAGGAAGGTGCTGCAGACTGCTAACTGCTTGCAAACTCAAAAGTGAGAGCTGGAGTTCAAGCAATGGAGTGGGGTGCCCACTGGAAAATACACTGAGCAGTCACCATGCCTGGTGACAAGACATATTGGTAATGTTATAAAGCAAAAAGTCACATTTAAAGGGATGAAATAAAACTCAGGACCTGAGGAGCATGCATTTTAGCCAGACATTAGAAGAAGGTTTGGTGGAGGTTTGGAATAAATGTGTGTAGTAGAAGGAGGATGAGCTCATTAGGGTTAGTCTTGGGTTGTAAATTAAAGGAATTGTACTACGGTGCTATGGGCCTGTGGTTATGGAGTAGATACCCCAAGTTTTCAAAGAATCACATTGCCTCATCTACCCCACCATGGTCTATATCCCCAGAGAAGGAAGCTCATGGCATGGTAGCTTTTGTGAAAGGGTTTGAGTTTCTTGCAGTTGCAGAAGCTTACAACCTTAATTAATCTCACTGGTCTTTGCTACTTCCAAGGAGGGTTAAACCTATCTAAAGGAGTAAGTGTAGTTGAATGGGGAGTTGGGAGTATCAGAAGCTTACCTCACTCCTATATTCACAGTGATGAATAAAACTTTAGAGATTAAGGCAAAATTAATAAAAGACTTTTTAGATACTTGAATAAAATACAGATAAAAACTCTGTGTAGTAAGTAAGTCTGGGCATGTCAAAGATTTGGGTATATTGAACTGAAAGCTCCAGTGCCATAGACAATGTTTTGTTTTTCTTGAATCGACCAGACAAATAAGACATAACAAGATATAAGCTTATTTCTGAAAACTTGACTACCTCAGCCTTCCCTCTGCAATCATCCAGAACATGGAGGTTTTATGCAGATTATTATATATTATATAGACTATTTTAAACATACAGAAAAATATAAACAGAAGGAAAATAAAAATAACTCATAATTCTACTATCAGAGATGAATAGTGTTCCATTTCAATGTGTATCTTTCTACACTCTTTTCAAAAGTCTGATCTCATTACACAGCCTATTTTATAATTTTGATAATCATAAAACAAGGGATAAATTATTACTACCGTTATGTCTCTATCACGTTTTTTATTATAGAATAGGCACCTTTGAAAGAGACAACATTTAGAAATTGATAGTAGATGAATGAAAATGACCACAAAAAAGATGAATATTGTTTGGCCAAAACTATTTCTAGAGGAAAACATAGGAGAAAATCTTTGTAACATTGGCTTAGGTGAAGTTTTCTTAAACAGAAAAAGAAAGCATGAACCAAAACAAAAAGGTGGGGGGGAGGACATCATCAGAATTAAGAACTTTGGCAAAATATATATTTGACAAAGGGCTTTTATCCAAAATATATTGCTAAAATATTGCCATCCAATAATAAGAAGCAAACAACCCTTCCACCCCTCAAAAAAGATTGAACATACCCTTCATAAGAGAAGATATATGAATATCCATCACACACATGAAACAATAGTAGCATCTTTAGTCATCAGGAAAATGCAAATTGAAACCTCAAAGAGATACCGCTATGCACCTACTGGATTGACCAAAGGTTAAAAGACTGACTATACCAAGTGTTGACAAGGATGTGGAGCAACTAGAACTCTCATACACTCTAGGAAATGTAAAATGGTACAACCACTTTGGAAAACCATTTGGAAATATCTTACAAAGTTAAACATTCTCTTACCATACAACTGAATAATCCACTCCTAGATATTTATCTAAGACTTGTACACCAATGTTCATAGCATCAATACTCATAATAGCCCCCGTGATTCATAATAACCTTGTCTAAAATGAAAATAAACCAAATGTCTGTCAACTGGTGAATGGATAAACAAATTGTGGAATAGTCATACAGTGGGATACTACTCATCAAAAAAGGAGCAAAATATTATACACAAAACAACATGGACTAATATAAAAAAATTGTGCTAAATAAAATCAAACACAAAAGACCACGTTGTATTATTGCATTTATATGAAATACCCCAGAAAAGCAGATCAGTGGTCACTTTGGGATAGTGCTCATGGAAGGGAATGGTGGTTACGTGACGGTGTACCAGCTGCACAATTAAAAAGGGCGAATTTTATTGTATGTAAGTTATACCTGACTAAGCCAGGGAATATGCAAACAGATAAAAGGAAATGACCATAAAGAAAAGAGAAATCATTTGGATGCCATGACCATGCCAAAGTCACAGAATCAAAGGGAGGATTCATCACCATTTCCCTTTAGTATCAATGTCACCTCTGATAACGACTGTGGCAGTTTGAAATTCTTTTATGAATACCAAAAGAGAAAGATTATGTTTGTGAACTAATTCACTCCTGTGGATGTGAGCCCCTTTCAAATAGGATTACGTCAGCGACGCATGACTCAGGTTGAGTCTCTGCTGTCTGATACAACCAGAGACACACAGGAAAAGGGAGCTTCACCATTGTGATGCTGCCATGTGAGAGAAAGGAGAGGCTCAAAGAGCTGAGGCCCAGGGAGAGATGAGCTATTTGCCTGATAGCTTGAAGCTGAACTCAGAAAAAGAAGCAGCTCTGCCAAGCCTGAAAGAGTAGGCCTGGTAAGAGAAGAGCCCTATGCCTGGTTGCCCACAGCTGAGCTCTGGGAAATGGTACAGTCAGGAGGGGAAGGAGAGACCAGGCAGAGATCACCTGCCATCTTGCTTCCCCACATGGCAGCTGACTTTAAAGAGAAAGTGCCTTGAGTTGGACTTTTCATGGCCTTGTAACTGTAAGCATTTACCCCAAATACATTTACTTTATAAAAGCCAAACCATTTCTGGTACTTTGCATTGGCAGCCCTTAACTCATACAGTGACTTTCAGAAAGGTTACATCATTGGTTTTGATCGGTCAAGATTTGTCTTTTGGAGTTATATGACCAATTTCCTATGAAGCACTGAAGTCTTTTTCCTAGAACCTGAACATTTGCCTATTTTCAATATTTGTGAAGTAAAGACAATGAAAGAACTAGGGATGGAAGTAAAAGGATGATAAAGTGCAATATACATTACAGGGTCAAATAATTGATAACAGTAAGCTAAAGCACAATCAAATCAGCAGCTCCCTCATAGCTGAAGCCCCTGTGAATCATTATCTGCCTCAGAGACACACCAATTGCTGTTTATATAATTGCTGATATCTATATATATATATGCAGGCAATTCAATTCAACCAACATTATGGAGTCTTTACAAAGTACTAGCCCTTGTACTAGATCCTGGTGTTTCAAAGATAGTAAACACAATCTTTGTCATCAGAGAATTCAGCAAAGAAACACATACTCCAGTAAATACCTACAAATCAAGGACTGTTGTAATGGATCTATATGTAAATGCAATGGCACCCCAGATATAGTGATGGCCTCACAAGTGTGACATTTGCCCTGGAATTTTTCAGGTGAGCAGGAAGGAAGAGAGATCCATGAAGAGGCAACAGCAAGAACAAAAGAATGGTGGTGAGAATGTGCCTAGTATAGTCCTAGTATATTCGGCCAGCAGGGGAATATCAAATGAGGCTAGGCTTGTTACAGCACGGATGCAGGGGGAGGAGAGAATGGCAAGTGGCAAGGCTGGCAAGAGAATCTGGGGGTCAAGCAGAGAAGGGCCACGCTAAATGGTTTTTCTTTTATTCTACATGATGGGAGAGCTAACATACATTTTTAACAAATCAATTTTATTGATACATGTTAATAAAGCATAAGTCCATCCAAAGTGTACAGACAATGGTATTTGGTATAATCACATAGCTGTGTATTCGTCACTTTAATCATTTTTAGAGCATTTTCATTATTCCAGTAATAATAAAAATAAAAACCAAACAAACAAACAAAACTCATCACCTCTCAATATCTCTATGCTTCCCTTGCTGTACATAGCTGCTATTCTGTTTCCTTCTCTCTAGTATATTTGTATTTATATTTTGTAAAAACAGGCATTATCACCCATATTCGTATTTTACGTGAGGTTTTGCTATGTTATACAGTCCCATGTTACATTTTTTAGCTTTCCATCTAGTAATATAAATGTCCTTAGGCTTTCTCTTTCAACCACTATCAAACCCATATAATAGCTTTGCTAGTCACAAACACCATGATGTGCTCTCACCATTTGCATTCATAAAATACATCTTCAATCCTAGCACAATAGTTGCTTCGCGGGCCCTACCCAGATCTCCTTTATATCATATCTCCAGGTAGTCCAAGTGTCGGCTCTTAAAGGTTTAAACTGCTCCCCTTCTTTGGAGATTATCCTCTGCTGACAGGAGCCCCTTTGCCCAGGAAGTTACTCCTCACCAGCAGTGGAGCTAGTCGAATGCACAGAGGCCATTAAGGGGGACAATTCTGTGATGTGGTTTAGGCTCAAGAGCCTCCCCCTGTGAATGGGTCAGGCTAGACTTTACCTATACCACGTCCTCTCCCAGCTGTATCCTCTTCCCCTCCCCCTTCAGGTGTTTCCTGAGACCATCCTCTCAGAAAATCATGAGCACCCAACCCCTGTCTTAGGCTCTGCTGCTGGGGAACCTGACTGAAAACACTGGGGAATACAGTAATCAGAATGAGATCTCAGGAGCATGGAAGTTGGACAGAAGTTATCAAGGGAAGATGCAATGACAATCGAATTGGGAGATGAAGAGGGCCTGGGTGAAGCGTCAATGGGGGGAGGGGAGGTGATTCCAGCTTCTATTGGGTCAGGGGGTGTATGAAGGAGAGGAGAGAGAAAAGTCTAAGGCAACCTTCAAGTTTTGAAGGCAATTAGATGGATGATGAAATCATTTGCTGAAGCAGACCATAGTGGAGTGGAAGCAAATCTGGGGAGCAAGACGCCGGCAGAGTTGAGCCTGGTGCATCTTAAGTTTGAGGCCTAATGGGGCATCCAGGAGGTGGTGCTTGGAAAACAGTATGAAATAGGAGTTCAGAGCTCATGAGAGAGAGAGCTGAGCTATAAATACAGGGTTGAGAGTCATCAGCATTTAATTGGGAATTGAAGCCATGACTATGGATGAGAAAAAGTAGGCCATAGACAACCTCTGCAGATCAACACCGAGAAGATGTCAGAAGAAAAGAAACCAGATTGAGAGAGAGTGAAAAGAGGGCTCCAAGGGGAAAGAGGAGAATCTGAAGAGGAAGGTTATATCCAAACAAAAGAAAAACACATTAAAGAAAGGAATGGCCAGAGATGCTGAAGACAGCTGAGAGTTGAAGTGGGTGAGTCCTGGGAATAAGTCAATAAAGTCAGCAATTCAGAGATTCTGGAAAGCTTCTAGCAGGACTTTCAATCTGTGCTAGGTTAGAGCTAAAGGTGTGGAGGTGAAGGGTAGAGCTAAAGGGGGAGGTGGGAATGGGAGGCGAGATGGTAGGGGCTGGATGCCTGAATTCAAGCCTCAGACCCTGGGATTTCTTTCTCCACGCTAAACACTCAGTTATTCTTTTTCCTTCCTTGTAGCCCATTTTCTATTAAGTTGTGGAAGTGAACTGTGCAACTGTCAGAAAACAGAAAGCATCTCTGAACTGTGAGGCACAGAAACTCTTCAGAGAGATAAACTAAGATCTTAGCCAGTCAACCCCTTTCTGCCTGTTCCTAACTGCAAACAGCAGCTCAAACAGTCCCTGGGAAGACACGCAGTGGTCCCTGCTCACCTCAGGCGTGTGGATCAAGCCCTGCTCCTGGAATAGCCATCAGCCTCCCTGAGGAAGCCCTGGGTGCTTCTCCACAGCTCCAGGCACAAAAGGCCACAGGCACCCTGGACAGGCAAAAATGCATTTCCCATGGAGTCATGTCTATTTTACATTCACAAGAGAATGGAGAAGAATGAGGAGAATGGGTTCAGATACAGCTATATGATATTCATAACTGCTTTTTGTTTACAGCCTTTTCTGTTTCTGCATTATAACCATCTTTCTACTCTTTCTTTCTTTTCACATTTCTGCTCCCACCTCGACAACAAAGCTTAAGTTTTAAATTCTCAGGACAGAGTCTGCGTTCAGGTAGGCAGGACACACTCCTGGACCAGGGGTAGGTGCCTCTGCAGACTTGCTTGGCTCCAACGGCCCCCTGGGCTTGACCACTGGCTCAGTGGGGAGCCCTGAGTGGGGCCACCCCAGATCAGTCTCCTAACACCTGAGGGTCTTTCAGTTCTCCTGGCAGGTGAGGGTCACGTGTGGCTGTCTCCAGCTCACCTCTCCTCACCTGGCCAGATAGAGACTATGACTCCTTCAACCATTTCTTGATGCAAATGACCACCCCACAAGGGATGGGATGGGATCTAGCTGTTCTAGCAGCTGTCCAGCAAGGTCAGGCAACACCACCTAGAAATGCAGGCAGGGGAGGGCTAACTTCCCAGGTGGCAAACTTGACCAATAAGAGACAGGAGATGGGAAGAAGTCAGGAGATAAACTCCTCCTCCTTCTTCCCACATCAGATTGCAGTGAGGTATGGGATTTCTGCTGGGCCTGTCTGGAAGACATTCCACGTGATAAAAGTCCCATTATATTTTCTTGTGAAGTTGAGGCCAGCTGAGTAGGGAATCAACTTGAATTTGCTTTCCCTTCTTTCTTATACTGTGTCCCCTTTTCTCTCACACTGGTAGCTCCAAAAATGTACTTTCCAAAAAAGTCTTTGCAAATAAGCTTTGCCTTAGGCTTTGTTTGCTATGGAACCCAGGAGTGGTAGTTTGGAGCTGTATGTATCCCAGAAATATATGGTCTTAAACTTAATCCATTGCTGGGGTGTGAAACCATCTAAGTAGGACATTTTGATGAGGTGACTTCAGTTAAGGTGTGGCCCAGGATGGGTCTTAATCCCATTACTGGAATCCTTTATAAACAGAATGAAATTCAGACAGAGAAAGCCACAGAGGGAGCATCCAGATGCTGAAGCACTGTTTCCAGTAGAACTTCTACCAGTTCTACTTTAGATTCGTTGAAAGAAAATATAAAGCATAAACATTTTGACATTGGGTAAGTGACTTGAAGTAAATGTATGAGAAGAGCGTTACTTCTTAATTCTCTCCCTTTCAATCTTAAATCAGTGATTCTTCTTCATTTTCTTGGCAATATAGTTCTTTTTTCTTGACAATACAACACTCTTTGCTTTCTTTCCCAATGCCTGCAAAAAACCTCAGGGCCAGAGCATTTGCACTGTGCTATAACACATTACCTGTGCAGATTGTGCTTTTTAGAAAAAGCAGCCCAACTGTATAAACAAATGACACTTTTATTTTCAGCATTTCTTATTTTGACATTTTTCCTAAGACTAAAGTTTGCGATATTTATAATTTCCCCTCTATTCTTGAAAACACAAAATGAAGAAGCATTTTATACATAAAGAGCACACTACTAACTTGTTTACAGCAGTTTGTGCTTCAATTTCGTTTTCTTTCAGTAGTGATGGATTTGCCCTTCTTTATCCACCTCTATCATCCCACCTTCTTTAATGAATGATGTTCATTTCTTTAAAAGCTAACTTAATTTAAGAGTGTGATCTGTGGCCTTGGAATAAAGTTAAGGACCTGACCAACTCTGAGACACCATTTACCTGGTTGGCGTGGAAACATCCACAGAGAAAGACGTGCCACACGTTAGGAGGTCTCCCTGAAGAAAATTCACTCTTCCCCATCCAGAATCACGTTTGGGAGGTCACATTTCTCTCTTAGAAAGGCAACAAGCATCCTGTAAAATGCACTCGTAAAAATGTACCTGAGAAGGTTAATTTAGGTCATTCCCAGCCATTAACACCACAACTCGATTTACTTTATCAAATTAATTACCCAGTAATGCAGCAGATCCCTAGGGGGTAGATTTTGATGAGGCTGGAGCAGGAAATGTCAAGATTCTCTCTTGAGCCTGGGATAACGTTAAGTAAGTGAAGCCCAGGAGGACACTAAACGGGGACTGTGACTACCAAAAGACAGAGGGCAGCAGGATACAGGGTCTTTAAAAGGAAGAAGATGGTCCCCAAAGGAGTTTTCCTTTTCCACAGAAATATTTAGCCTACTGTGATGGTTAAGCTCACGTGTCAACTCGGCCAGGTAATAGTGCCCATTTGTCTGGTCAAGCAAGCACTGGGCCAATTGTAGTACGAAGGCATTTCATGGACTTTAATCATCAGTCAGTTGATGGACTAGATGGCTGATCACACCTGCAATCACCTAAGGAGAGGCCTTAAAGGGAGCGGTGATTCCAGCATGCAGAGAGAGAATTCCCAGCTCTACTTCAGATAGCCAGCGTCTCCTGGGGAATTCAACAAGGACCTTCATTAGAGCCCCTGGTTTGCAGCCTGCCCTAAAGAATTTGAACTTGTGCATCCCCACGGTCATGTGAGAAATTTATAAAAAATCTCATACTATTTACAGATATCTCCTGTCTGTTACGTTTCCCTAGACAGCCTTCACTAATACACCTACTTCACAGTTTTGCCCCGAGCCCTGCCTGAAACCAATAGCATCTGCCCCACAATAATGCTTAAAAGCAAACCTAAGGAAGTCAGCACTGGGATGAAGGAGATTTAAGTGTAATGTTTGTTTCAGTTTGAAACTCTGGCCTAGCTCTTTTCATAAGATATGGTATTAGTTAGAGCTGCATGAGCTATGCCTTGGAAACAAAACAAACAACAACAACACACACACCCACACAACCTGAAAAAGAACCTACTGAGCACGTATATTTAATATTTAATGTCATCTGCAGTGAGTAAACTTATTTACTCTGTAGTTAGCTTGACAAAAGCAATAGCTTCCCATGTTTGAATAGACTGTGGACAGTACCATCTTTAACCAGTGAAGTAAAAATGAGCACAGTTCTCCAAATTCTAATGTGGAGGGACAATGAACTTGTAGGAATGCATGCTGGCTTGCTCTGAGCTCAGTTAGCTGCAAGTAAGAGAGGGATGGGAAAGAAAACACTTTCCCCTCCACATCGAGCAAGTTAACATGGTCCTCTGCTTTGCTGTAAGAGCTGTGCAGAATTACAAAGTGATTGGGTGTGTGGGTGTGATATGCCCGTAGTCCTTCCAACCACGAGAGAGGTCTCTATTTGATAGAAATTGTGTTTGACGGGGAGGTTGTGGTACTGGGTGGAAAACATGACCAACAAGTAAAGTTATAATTTGGATGTCAAGGGAAATTAAGATCTGCTTCTGAAGGCAAGCAGAGGGCTTTTCCCTCCAGAAACTACCTCCCCCAGGGCTCTATACCTTTGGGGGCTAATTGATAAGTGTCCTGGGCTACTGATGGGAAGCCACACTGGGGCAGTTTGGATGAGGCCCGGCCGTATCTCAGGGCTTAGTGTGGACGACCTACTAGCCATGCCCGGACATCCAATAAGGGAAGGCCCTCACCTGGTAGGGACCAAAAAGCAACTCCTTGTCGTGGGTGGTGGAATGGGAAGACTGCAAGCCTCAGCTTGACCTTTCGTGCCAGAGTTAGCCCCTTGTGACTCCCCTCCACGTGGTCTCCACATATCAGATTCTCTTATTCTGCCCCTCCCCAACCTCCTCTAAGATTTTGCACCATCACCACCTTTTCCCATACAATGCTTATGACATGAACTCTGTATCCCTTCAGAACCTTCCATTTTGAGTCCCTTTGAGTTTACTTTTGTGTTCAGCTTTTTTTTTTTTTTTTAATATTTAGTTTTTATTTTTAAAGAAGCTTTAGATTACATAAATGTTACATAAAAATATAGGGGATTCCTGTATGCCCCCCCCCACACACACACAGACTTTCCCACATTAACAACAACCTTCATTAGTGTAGTATATTTCGTAAAATTGATGAACCCATATTGAAGCATTGCTACTAACCATGCACTATAGTTTATATTATAGCTTACACTCTATCCCACACAATTTTGTAGGTTATGACAAAATATATAATGGCCTGTATCCGTCACTGCAATGTCAAGCAGGACAATTCCAATGTCCTGAAAATGTCCCCATGTTACACCTATTCTTCATCTCCCTCCCCTCAGAACCTCTGGTGGCCACTGCCTTTATATCAATGATAAAAGTTCGTCCATTGCCAAAATAAAAATAAGTCTATAATAGAATAATGTCTACTTTAGTCCACTGTTCATTCCCCAATCTTGAGGATTTGGGGATGGTGGTGCCCACTCTGCTTTTAATTGAGAGGGGGCTTAGATCCCATGGGACAGATGGGTGGGACTATCTTGCTTGCAGTTGCAGACTCTCTCTGTTCATGGGGATGGCCGTTGTCTGTCATCATCTCCTTGTTAGTTGTCCTGGGTGAGTCCAATGAATTGGAGAATAGGTTGTATCTCTGTTGAGATTCAGGACTCAACTGGCACATGGATGGACCAAAGATTTAAGTCTCTGGGACATATATTTAACAAGTATAGTGCTAATTATAAGTTCAAATAAAAGGGGCAGAAGAGCCATGTGTAGGGAAACCATAAATGAGTCTTAAGTCTGTTGCACTGGGGAGCATAAATTCCAAAGAAAGGCCCACTGACAGGGTGCTGGATTCCTGAGCCCTGCTTATAGTGTGTGGGTGTCTCTAGAGCCCTCAGAAGTCCTGCTGGTTGAGGCACTGTGTGCTCCGGCGGTCAATGAGTCAATGCGTTCAGCTTTAACAATAACCCTCCTCGCGGGTCTGTGTCTTCCTCTGCCTGACTGGGAGGGTCGGAACAGGAAGGGTAAAGAAAAAACAGGTACATAATGATGAAATATTTCAGGATACTCTGTGGCTATAAAGGTTCCTCCCAAACTGGAAATGCTACAGTTCACAATCCCTCTGGAGAGACAGAACATATATAGTCGATAGCAGAGAGCACAGGAAACATGAAGTGCCAGGCAGTCGGTTAAAACAAAAATTCAAGAAAGGAGGGAAGAGAGAGACGAGTGTGAGCTGGAGCAATCTCTGGGATTAGTTAAGCTCGTTAGGTACCAGAGAATCCCTTGTATTTTCACTTAATTCTGTTTCTGCTGCTTCAGAAGATTAATAAAGGAAACTGAATGGTAAAGGGACTGTGACACTTGAAATGAGTCTTGGAGGCTGGCATGTCTGATGAGCCCTGGGACTCTGACTAGCCCCTGGTGGGTTCCATGTTAGATTCGTTTTCCTTCTCTCCTGCAAGCCCACTTGACTGTGATCCTGATACTTTTCCCTGGATCTCTGCTCTGCCGTGTCGTTTTCTCTGTGTGTCCCCATCCACCAAGGGGGCAGGGACCCAACATCCTACTGACGTGGCCAAATCAAAACCCTAATCATAGTTTAATCAAGTAAAAGTGAAATCTCTGAATCTAATACAATCTAATATGCCCAGAGGATCAGACCAGTTTACAAACACAATCCAATATCTATTTCTGGAATTCATAAACAATACCAAACTGCCACAGCATGTATGAAAACATTAAGCCAACATCATACTTACTTAAAAGCAGCAACAAGGCAAAGTTTTCCACTCTCTGCACTTCTAATCGACAGTGTGCTAACAGAACTAGTCAGTGCAACATGCAAGGAAAGGAAATCAAACAAATTGATACTGGAAAGGAAAAATAAAACTGTGTTTATTTGCAGACAGCAAAAGCATGTAAATAAAACATCCTAAGGAAGCTACACAAAAACTACTAGAACTAACATGTGAATTTAGAAGTCTGCAGGAAAAAAGGTCCACAAGTAAAAAGAAATAATATTTCTGTGTAATTATTACAGACACCTGGAAATTCAAATTTTAAAAATATCACTTTTTAGTAACATCAAAAATTTAAAATGCTTGTGATTAAATTTAACAAAATATGTGTAAGACCTGTATAATGAAAACTACAAAACATTGCTGAGAAAAATTAAAGAAGGCAAATAGAGAGATATACCATGTCCCTGCATAGGAAGTACTTAAGATATTGATTCTTAGCAATTCAAATAAAAATCCCAGCAAGCTGATTCTAGCTGATTCCAAAAAGTACATGGATTTGCAAAAGACCTAGAATAGCGAAAACATTTTCCGAAAAGAAGACTAAAAATTTTACTTGCATCACTTAATTTCAAGACTTAGTACAAAGCAATAGTAATCAAGCTTGTCAGTGTAAGCATAGACACATAGACCAGTGGAACAGATTAGAAAATCCAAGGCTAGACACACATACATAAAGCCAATTGATTTTGGACAAAGATGTCCAACTAATTGGATAGGGAAAAGATAGTTTTTTCCAAACTATGTTGGAATAATTTGATATATGTGTATGAAAAAAAAAACCCTTTAACCCTTACCTCATAATATACAGGAAAAATTAAGCTAAAAATGGATCACAAATATATATGTGTAAGGTAAAACTATAAAACATCTTGGAAAAAAAAAACATAAGAAAAGATAAAATCTTGGTGACTTTAGGTTAGGCAAGATGTGGTGGTTAGAAGCTGTATGTACCCACAGAAAAACAGATTCTTATACTGAATCCATTCCTGTGAGTGTGTGAACACATGGTGAGTACTGCCTTTTAGTGAGGTTTCTTTAGTTAAAGTGTGGCCACCTCTATCAGGATTGGTCTTAGTCCTATTACTGAGCCCTTTATGGGTGGTATGAAATTGACATAAGGTGAGGAAGACAGAGATCCAGCCAGAAGCTGAACATCAACAGAATCTAGAAGAGATGGAGAGACCAGGAGATGCCGCCATGTGCCTTGCCATGTGACGGAGGAGCCAAGGATTGCCAGCAGCCAAGCCCAGAAGGCCACAGTCTTTGGGGAGAAGGAGAAAGCATCACTATGATTAGGCCTCGATTTGGACTTTCTTTTAGCCTCAAACCATAAGCTAATAAATTCCCACTGTTGAAGCAAACCCATTTCAGGGTATTTGCTTGAGCAGCCTAGGAAATTAAAACACAAGATTTATTAGGACACAAAAAGCATGAACCATAAAAGAAAAAAAAAATTATGTTCTGAACTTTATTAAAATTTAAAATCTCCTGTTCAAAAGACACTGTTAAGAAAATGAAAATATAAAATTTTTAAATGGGAGAATATATTTTCAATACGTATATCTGACAAATCTTACAAGTTAATAATAGTAATTAGAATAATCCACCTAAAAATCAGCAGAATATATCACAAAAGACACTTTCCCAAAGCATATAAGCCTACGAAAAGATGCTCAGTTTCACTAATCAACAGGGAAACGGGAGATTAAAACCAAAGTGGAGTGCCACTATACATCCAATAAAATGGCTAAAATAAAAAGACTGACAATACCACATGGTGACGGGAATTTGGAGCAAGTGGTGGTGCAGTCACTTTGGAATACAGCGAGGTAAATTACACACACACCTTAATCTACTCCTAGCTAACTACTAGAAATGAAAAGATATGTCCACACAAAATCATGTATGGAAGTGTTCAAATAGCTTTATTTATAAGAGAAAAAACTGGAAGAGCTCAACTGTCTTTTAATAAGAAAATGGATTAATACATTGTGGTGTATCCATACAATGAAACACAATTTAGCAATAAAAAGGGATGAGCTTCTCAAACATGGGACAACATGGATGAATCTCAAAAGCACTTTATACTAAATGAAAGATGCCAGACAAAGAAGACTGCATACTTTTTTATTCCATTTCCTAACGACATTCTAGCCAGGCCACATTGTCATGCCAGATGGCAGCACAGAGGCTGCCTGGAGCTGGGACTAAGTTATTGACTGCTAAGGAGGAAACTCTCTGCCATGGTGGAAGTGTTCTATGTCTTGACTGTCTTCGTGGTTTCACAGATTGTATGCATTTGTCAAAGATCATTGGATTGCACACATAAATCATCTAATTTGTTGTGTGCAAATTATGCTTCAATAAACCTGACTTTAAAATACTGCTGTGTATCTGGACTATATTAAACTATTTTTAGTAGCAAAACCCCTTTATTCAAAGGCAGGAAGAAAGAGAATCATGAAGGGAGGCAGATAGAGGGGCAGAGGGTGGGATGGAGGGAGGGAGGAAAGAAGGGAGAGGAGAAAGCGAGGTGGGAGGGAGGAAGGAAACAGCCACAGCGTCTCTGATTGGGGCGCTGGTTGGAGCCAGAAGCCCTGGCTGTTGAGCAGCGCCCCCTTATTTCCCTTCCCGTACTCACACCCACGCCATCCAAACAACCTCTGAGAAGTACACAGTTTGAAACCATTGCTTCAGAGCAACTCTCCCAGCTCAGCACAAACTTTGGAATATGGTAAAAGAGAGCTCAAGAATTAAAAAAAATTTTATAGCATTTAATTTCTGGTTAAGTTTTTCTCAATCTAAAATACTTGAAAGCCTGAAAGTGAAAATATTATTTGCTATTCTGTCTATTGCAGCTAAGTACCCTAAATACCTGTGAATAAAATGCCCACATAATACATCAAAGTTAACATAAGTCACTAACGCTTTATTCCTCCCATATGTCTACTCACTCACCTTGCTAGGTGACACTGGATGACGACATTCAGGGTTTGAGACTTGGTTTTACTGCTCAGCTGTCCATTACTTGGATTTATAGTAAGTCAATTCCTTCCTTCGGAGAGCAGCTGGGGATATGTAGATAGCTCTGCAAAGTCATGGGAACCATTTATTATGATCATTATTGAACCTAAGGTATCAAACGCTGTAAAACAGAAACTATATTACTGTGAAACCTCAAGAACAAAACCCTGACCAATTAATTCTGTGGTCTGGAAGCTGAAAGAGCTTTTAATATGCGAGAAAATTAATCCTGCTGTGCCCCACTGTTTAAGAAGACACTGAGAAGAGAAATGACACACACACAAATATGGCAGCTAAGCCTCAGTCTTAGCTAAAACTCCAGGCACACAAGACCTATTGTCTTTCTGCGACAGCCTCTGCTTGTCTGCAGCCCTCTTTGTCTGCAGCTCCATGGCTGATCTTGAGATGGCCGTGACACAGCTCGTCTTCCTTGCCACATCACTATACCATAGCAACAAGGGACTGAGCTGGGAATAAGAGGCACTGGATTTATCTCCTTCTCTCCACCATCTTCGCTAGGCCCTGTGAACTTTCTGAGCTGTAAAGTAAGGTTATTAGATTAGATAAACCCTTCCACTGCTCTACATACTAGATACATAGTGCCTTCTAGAACTCTGCCACGACTGGCACCAGCCATGACCAATGTGTCCTTGACATCTGCCGCATTGCGATTTTTTTAAAAACAAATCCATTTTATTGATACATATTAGTAAAGCATACAATTCATTCAATGGTATGTGGTCCAATCACATAGTTGTGCATTCATCACTTCAATCATTATTAAAGTATGTTCATTATTTCAATAATAATTATAATAATAAACAAAAAACAGACAAACTAACAAGAAAATTTCTCACCTCTCAGTCTCTTTGTTTCCTCTGCTGTACACACCTTAAATACATCATACCAGTTTCTTCTCTCCTCCATGGTTTCTGATGATAGTTCCACACTTAATCTTATTGAGGTTCCCTTGTATGTTATGTTTTGTTTTTCTCTTGCTACTTTCAGAATCTTCTCTTTATCTCTGATATTTGTCATTCTTAATAGTAGGCATCTTGGGGTAGCTCTATTCAGATTTGTTCTGTTTGGGGAGCATTGTCCTTCTTTGATATTGATATTTATGTCTTTCATAAGGGTAGAGAAGTTTTCTGTCATTATTTCCTCAAATATTCTTTCTGCCCCTTTCCCTTTTTCTTCTCCTTCTGGGACACTGATAATGCATATGTTTTTGAGTTTTGCATTGTCCTTCAATTCTCTGAGACCCTGTTCCATTCTCTTCTCTTTCTGTTCTCCTGTCTTTTCCAGTTTAGATGTTAAGTCTTTGAAATCATTAATTCTGTCTTTGAGCAATTCAAATCTGCTCTTATATGTCTCTAATGTATTTTGAATCTCATTCATCATGTCTTTCATTCCTGTAAGATCTGTTACTTTAATTTGCAGATTTTAAATTACTCTTTATGCTCACCCAGTATCTTCTTAATATCCTTTATCTCTTTAGTCATACTTTCTTTCAATTCTTTAAATTGATTTAGGAGAGCTGTGTGAATATCATCGATTAATTGTCTTAAATCTTGTGTCTTTTGAGGATATTTGGTTTGTTCCTTTGACTGGGCCATCTCTTCCTGTTTCCTAGAATGGCTTGTAATATTCTGCTGATGTCTAAGCATCTGAATATGCTGGTGAATTTACTCTGATGGCCAATTTCTCTCTCTTGCCTATTATAAGTTTTTCACAGCTCTTCTTTGATATTTGGTTCAACTTATAATAAGTCTTTAAAATTGCCCATTTAAGTTATCAGAATCATGCCAGGGACTCACTAATGGGGTGCAGATTTTCTCCCAGAAGTTAGGGAACAGAGAGACTCAATTGCAGTTTTTGTCCATGCAATTTCTAAACCGGCCAGCAGATAGTATTCATTGGTGCACCTTTCCATGGAGGTATATCTCTTGGCTTCCCTTTGTTTTGGTCTGGCAGGAGCTGAGATTCAAAGTGGACTCTGTTGGCCAAATTCACTGACAAGAAGCCCCCTGACTCTCCCTCCCTTTTTCCTTGTAACACCTGACAGGGAGGAAGATGCCTGTTCCCCTCTCAGACAGCTACAAAGAGCCAGGGGATTTTCCCTCACTTACTATGTTTGGGGTGGGGGAGGGGAATCCTCCCTAGCAGCTGGGAGGTTTAGTAACTCACAGTTTATTGTTTTGGGTTCTTTTTCTCTCTGTCCCTCACTCTATTGGGAGTTATGAAGCACTGTCCTGGTCTGCTGACCCCCAGAGCAGCTTTTGGCTCTTTCTCAGTTGTTTTACAAGCGAGCTGAGGCTTGTCTGCCTAATCCAATGCCATTTTCCCACAATCTTCTCTCCACATTGCATTTTTAGGGATGGGAAACATTGTGAAAGTGGATGAGATAAAGAAGTGGAAGATGAAGAAAAAGCCTAAGGCAGGTCTAAAATCAGCAACAAAAGTTTGGAACAGCAGCTGGCTTTACTCCTTCTCCTTTCCTGCCCTAGGTCATATTCAGATCTGCAAGAAACATGGGGGAAAATATCAAGGACAGAAGAAGTCATTAACTCCCCACCACAAGATATACCCCTCTATGAAATACAAGAAGTGGAGGAAGGAAACCCAG
This sequence comes from Tolypeutes matacus, assembly GCA_026826555.1. Classification (NCBI taxonomy): domain Eukaryota; kingdom Metazoa; phylum Chordata; class Mammalia; order Cingulata; family Chlamyphoridae; genus Tolypeutes; species Tolypeutes matacus. Next base: position 11,941,074 of record JAKSZT010026446.1, on the reverse strand, counting down.
GAAAGTTGTCATCACATTGCTTGTAGTTCCCTGTGATACTCTGGTGTTGTGTTGCACTGGGACTGACCTTCTCACAAGGATTAAACCCTTATCTTGTCTCACAGAGTTCCCCTTGTTCTCTGGGTAAATACAAAGGAGGCAGAGAGTTTTTGGGGTTTCAAACAACATGGATCCATGCAAACTATATCACTGAACCAGAAATTATTTATCTCATAGTTTGGGGTGGATTCTCACCTAGGACAGAGGAGTAACAGGAACTAAGGAGATGTGGACTTACCCTCTGCTAGTTCAACTGCAGTTATGTGTGGAATCAAGCTGGAAGGCAGAATCTTCCTAGGGACAGGAAAGTGAGAAAATTAGGAGGTAGGAAATCTGGAAAAGAGCCTAGAAATGCTGATGCCATGGAACTCAGCTCCTCAGAGAGAGAGTCAAGTTGCCCCAGGCTCCCAAAGCTGAGAACCATGATCTATTGGGCTGCGAGGGGAAGTAGACCGAAGTTGGCTCTCATCTGCATCTGGATTTTGGCACCTATATATTGAAGGATAATAGTAATAATGCAATTCGAGAAGCACTTACTGAATATTCCTTTTGTCCTGGGTACAAGGATGCTGGTCCTGAGGAGCTCATAGTCTATGAGGATGATGGACACGTACATGACCTACTAAGCACTAAGGCAGGCATTCCTGGGCTTAGTTAGAGGCATAAAGCACCGGGGGAGCCACTGGAAGGTGTGAGCCTCAGCACACCCTTCCCCCTCTCCTATCTGGGAAAGGATGGCCCTTCACCATTAACTCCCGGCAGTTCAAGTCTCTTTTCCAGACTTTTGGCCATTTATCTTTCTTTGTCTTCCAAATACTTAGTCGGTGCCAAGTATCTTGTTAATGAGCAATAAAAATTGAATTGACTAACTAACATTTCTCATTACAGATGATACTGGATGAGCATTCCAAATCATGTGGAGTATAGATGGAATGGAGGAAGACGGGAATCCCTTTCAACCCCAGTCTCATGGGGGCTGTGCTCTCCAGCAGCTGTGAGTGCTTTTGTACTAGTCACATCCGCTTCCTGATTTCTGGTCAATGTCTGTCCCTTCTGGGCTGCAGAATATTTTTTATAGTCTCAGAGGCAGACCCGGCACATATAAAGGGCATTAAAACTCTTCCGGAAAAAAGAGTTAGCTACCCTTTTGGGGGAGATTTTGGATGTGGGAAGGATAAAAGGTATGGGAGAATATGTACAGAAAAGATTTTCAAACTTCTTGAATTATCCCATTTAGCCCACTTTTCATAGTCATTATCTCCAATGTGTCATCCAGATTGGCCTCACTGAATCCATGTTGTCACTCATTGATTGAGATGTCCCTTTCAATCACTATTGCCTTTAGTATAGCTATACAGAGTTTGAATTTAGTCAACTTGGCTTTGAGTCACAGGTTTACCATTTAACAAGTCAGTCTCTTTCCTTGTCTGACCCTCCGTTTCCTTTTGTGCCTCCCAGTTTTCATCTGTAGAATGAGGATAAGACCACCTCTTTCATCTCCTTCGCAGGCTGTTATGAAGACTCAAGGAAATAATCCATTTAAAACACTTGAAATAGTGTCTGGAAAACACTTAGAAAATTTTAACAACTGTTCTAGAATGCACTCTTAGTATGTGCTCAAAAGCCATGGGAACAACCTATCTCCACTATTTTGGAGAATACAGATCTCTTACCCTCATAAAAACGTAGAATGTTAGGCTTTGAGGACTCATTTCTATGGGAGTACTTTCTGTCACTACAAGTTGCATGATTTGGTGCAAATTACTTGATCTTATTAAGTCTAAATTTCTTTTCTCTACAAAAAGGAATAATACTATAAACCCCATATATTTGGGGGGAGGGTTAAATTAGCTAATGTATGTAAATTCCTTAGCATGATACATTTAGGTAAAATTGGCCAACTGTGATCCTTGCTTTACTAAGGAAAACGGCTTCTCACTGTGCCTGTAGATGAATTGGTCTTGAGCTTATACACACCATGTAAGAATGTTTTCATCAGCTGTGGCTTACTGGATTGTGAGCAGGCACCGGTCTCAGCGTACTCAGGGATTGACTAGGTGTAAAAAGAAAGATGCCAAAGAAAGTGAATTGGACCAATCAAATACTTGCTTTTAGAAATTCGAATTGGGAAAATAGCAAGAGAATTAGCCATCAGCAGTGGAATGAAAAAAAAAAAAAAAAAACTGAGAAAGGCAATGAGATAAAGTCCAAACCATGAGGGATCAGGATAAATTCAAATTTTAAAGAAGCAAAAGCTATGATCATGAGAGAAGATGTACTATAGAGGCTGACAGGTTCAGCAAGAGGAGAACAGAGCAAATATTTGCAAGTATTTGAATTCCTTTAGTGGTAGAACACTTGAGAGAAGATGCACAGAATTTTGCTGTTGAGTTCCCTTGGTCAGCTTCTGTAGGAGGCCAGGTCAACCTTTGGTTTCTGTCCTTGGCTTCCTACAGAGCCCTCCCATCCCTAATCTACAATACTCTCTCTCTTCCTTACATCCCACTTCCTTTCTTGCACTAATCCTGAGTCTCTGTTCCTTGCAACTGAAAGACTCTTAACTGAAATATAGGCACAAGTGAATATGGTGACTTCAGTAATCAGTGGCAGTAAACTTGGAAATGCACGAACTGCTGAAAGTTAAACCAGTAAAACCCACAAATAGAGGATTTAGTTAGCCAGCTATAGGGGGATTCCAAGAGATTGAGTTTAAATGTGTAATTTAAGTGCTTTGTACAACTCACAAGCTCCAAGAAGAAGAGGGAAGCAGGACTAGGGATTCTATAACTTTCTAGTTGGAAACATGATTGGAAACAACTGTAAATTTCCATCTTTGGATAAAGGGTATATGAACAGTAGGCATGGCTGGTCTGCATAGAAGAATAAAATTCAAAAGCCTGATGCTGGAATTGTTCATTTAGTACTCTCTAGGAAGAGAGACAATAAATTCTGGAGCGCAAGTTTTCCAGGCATTGGGTGATAATCTGGATTCCACCAAACCTAGGTAGAATATCCCACAAGACTGTTTCCTTTGCTCCAATTTCATGCTCACCAAGCAGCTATTTGATTGCTGTTTTGGCTTCTAGGTACTCTGATACTAAAAGATCCTGCCCAGTACGGAGGACAAGAACATCCAGATTACAGAAAAGGAAAATTTTCTTCTGTGAATTAGTATGTAGCAGGTCTAGTTTGTATACGTCAGTCTTCTGTGAGTGTGCTGGGCGGAAATCAACGTCCCTGACTAGAAGCAGGTCTAGGACACTGACGTGGACAAGAAACAATGTGTTGAGGCTAACCCCACAAGAAAACCCCCTTTGTAACACTGCCTTGCTAAAACTCTAGTCACCTTGCCATCCTCCTCTGTGTCCTCTCTCTCTCTAACTTTCAACTCTTCAATACTTATTGAGTGAATAGGTTTTTATTTGACCCCAAATCTTACAAAACTTGTAGCATAAAAGTGTATTTGTGATCGTGTGCATTTAGGCAGTAGAGCTCCTTTGTTCATCACCTGAGCCGTGTGAGTTCTTGCTCCTCTAGAGGATGGACGTCTCATGAGCTTGGGAATTACCCAATTTGGTTTTGGCACCTGATTGCTTGATGATGCCATTTATTCAATAGCTACTAGAGTAACAAATGCCTGGGGAGAGATTTAGAAAGAATTAACTTATTAAAGATAAGATAATAATAATATCACATTTGTATGATATTTTATAATCTATAAAGAGCTTTCATGTACCTTATCCACATTACAGTGGGGAAATAAAGGTTTAAGTCATAAAGCAAACAAGCTGTAGATGCAACCTCAATCCCATTTCTTTTAACGTTAGGACCAATACTTTTTTCTAGTAGGTGACAGTAAGCCTCAAATGACCACGAATCAGAGTTTGCCACGTCAACCAGGAAAGGGTTATCATCTGTGAATATATGTTGGTGGCACATTCTTAAGTGTTAGTGAAGTGTCCTAGAATGGTAAAGGAAATCTTATTCAAGGGCAGAGTCTAGAATGGAATAGGGCTGGGTCCAGCCATATGCATGAAGCATATTTTCTGGGAATACTGTCCAAATATATCTATCCTAACATTTCTCTTCCTCAGTTTTTGTAAAGCATTCTAGAAATCATTGGGAATGCAAGGTCTACAGTATACAGATTTTTGGCTGTAGAAAACAATCTCTCTGGTGATCTTGGTTCAAAGCCTGGGTGTAGAAAGGGCATAAAAATATAATTCTTCCTTTTGTGGAAGACAGAATGTTTTCAAGGGGTTTTAAGATACATATATAGGAAGAATGACAAGAATATATATGCGAAAGCTCCTTGGTTCCTTCCAAAGTCCGTTAATCCATACATCTGTCGCCATGGATTTAACCACACCCAGGATTCTCTTTTTCACACCCAATCTCCTCCTCTAGGTTGTAATCAAATATTATTAGCTATTATTTTTCATTTCTATTTTCCATTTCTTATAATTATAAATGTTATTAGCTACTATTTTCTATTTCCATTTTATATGTTCTAATAAATAAGTAGCTACTAGTTATTGAGGGCTTTCTATGTTCCAGGCACTGTGCTAAGTGTTTTGCATATAGTATCTCAATTAATCTGTCCCCAAACTTTATGAAGTGGGTATTAGTATTATTATTCACTGGAAAGATAAGGCTTGGTGAGAACGAGAAGATTTGCCTCCAGGTTGTCAGTCTCCAAAGCCTATACACCGACCACTGAGCTCTCCTGCTTCCAGTCCCAGCCCTCTTGGCTCCCACAGACACACTGTTGTTCCTTTATCCAACCAACAATCTCCCCTGCTTTACGCTTCCTATCCCTGACTCTTTCTTTGGTAACATTTTGCTTCCTGATGCTCAAGAACTGCTCTCTCAGTGTAGCTTTAAGACCCAAGGAACTTACTACACTGACTCATAAACAAATTACATGTGTGCGCCTCCAGCTCAGGAATCTTCTTTCTTTACTCTCCTTAATTCTATACCTTTAACAAACCTCTCTCTTGGGGCGTCCTGCTACCAATTTAAAGCTGACATGTCCAAAATAGTGCTTCTTCCCCGTTTTCCCACTGCCACTGATGGCGTTCCCATTTCTTGGGCTTAAACCTTGGAATGGCCCAGGATCCCACTTGTAACCCGGAATCTCCCTATGACTTCTTCCTCTAGAGGAAAGTCATTAAATTGCCCAAGAATATGACTGGGACGGAAAAACACAGCTTTTCCCACCATGTGACTGAATGGCTGAAGGCTCCCCTGCCAATGAGGCTTTTCTTTAGGGCTCCTGCCTTACCTTATTCTCTACAAATTAGCCCTCCTGTAGCTATCTTCCAGGTTGCAGTTTCCCTCCTGCATGCATCCCCTTTTCTAACACACTTTCTATGGCTGGCATTGGATAATCGGGTGTGTTTTTTACTACATGTGAGTGATTACAGCTCTGTTGTTTACATTCTGCATCTTGACTATTGTTCTGTGGTTACCAGTTGTGCTTCCAGCTCTACCCAGGAAAAAAAGAAGAAGGATGAGCCGCAGCACGGTCCCCACTGCAGCTGCCAGCTGCCCGGCTGGTCCCTGGAGCTTGTTGTGCTTTGTGCTCCCAGCCCAGCCGCTGCCGGCACAGGGCAGAGATACCCTCTTGAAAAGCTGCCCATGTCACCAGGCACAGCAGAGGAGGCTCGGGGTGTTGGGTCTGGACTCTGCCACAGCCCGCCACCCTCGGCCCATCAGGCATTCTCATCACATTAGCGCCTTTTCCAGTCGCCTTCCGAATGGGGTACAAGGCCTGGGCGCTGGTGACAGCGGCGTCCCAGAAAGATGCTCACAGAGAGACAACGAGTGTTAGGAGGTGCCTGTCACTACAGATTCCCATTTCCTCCGTCGCTCCATTTAGTGAGACCTTGAAAGAGAACACGGGAAGCTCTTTCTCTTTCAGAGGGCTGGCAAGAAACCACCAGCTGAAGATTTACCCAGAGGGAAAGAGGAGCAGAAATGGCTCAAAACTGTACTCAGATGCAAACGAGGCCACATCCCTGGAGGAAGTTAAGCTGCTATGTGCTGTGTATGTGAAAGCCAGGAAAGGGTCCTGTCTTGTGTTAACAGCCGAAGCCCCCAGGCCCCCGGGAGTCCTGCATCCTGGTCAGTGGCACGGCTGAGCGTCGGCGAGAGCGCACTCTGGGTTCAGGCCACTCTGACACCTTTGCGCCTTCAGACTGCCTGCAGCTGCTGGGCTCCTTTTCACACGGCTAGCTCAGGGTTCCACCCCTTCCTAACCAGAGTGCTCACCTGGCCTTGAGGTCACCTAGCCTTCGTGTAGGAGCGCGGGACACTGCTTTGACCTCTCAGAATCACGAAGATGCATGCGTGAGCAAATGGACAAGCAAGCAATAAAAACAAAAACAAACAGACAAATAAAACCCCGCAAATATTGCAAGAACATACCTCCAAAGTCTATAGGCATCATCTTCGCTTTTCAAGCAGAGGACAGATCAACCTCTAAAGAGCAAAAGGAAGAGGCGCCACAATATCCTTCCTATGTGTTTGTTCAAAAATACTCAGAAGCCATTCCCCTTGCAAGTAGCAGCCTGAAGGGTCGTAGGACGAATGCCACACACCGGCTGGCTCAAGCAGCAGAATTTACCGTGCCAGGGTGCTGGAGGCCAGCTGTCCCAAGCCAGTCTCGACAGGCCGCGCTTTCTCCAGCGCCTGCGGGGCTTGGGAGCCTCCTTGGCTGGCGCCCTCGCCTCCGTGCCATGGGGATCTGCCTTTCCCTGTGTGTGCTCCTCTCGTTTCCGCCGACTTCTGGCCGCTTCGGACTGTGTGGATTTCCTCTGCCCTGCAGGGGCTCCAGTCACCCTGATTCCAGTAGGCCTCATCTAAATAGGGTCCCTGACGACCCTTTAATGAATGAGGCCCCACCTTAACTAAAAATAACACCTTCAAAGGACAGGAATGTAGGTTAAGATTTGAACATGTTTTTTTTTTTTTGGTGGGGGGGGGGCATGATTTAACCCCCAACACATACATATTTTATTAGAACCATCATGCAACTTACATAGTTTTTTAATTTTTGTTTTCTTTCCAGCTTGACTGGGATAGATTCCTGGAAATAGGATTACTGATCAGAGGGTAAATGCATATACTTTTTGTTAGATGTTGCCTAATTCCCATACATAAATAATGTACGTGGTAAGAGTTTAAACCTGAGAGCTCAGTGACTTCACCTATGGAAGTTTCTGTTCGGTTGCTGTTCAAGCCTCAGGATCAAAACAGCCCAGTGAGGGGTGGATGTGCTGAGCCATTTAGTTGCTCAGGGCCCAGGATCATGCAGGAGACCCTCTGTGCTGCCACAGTCTCAACACTCAAGGCTCACGGAGAGTTCACATCAGTTCTTCTGTGCTTTGTCCACAGTGACATGCGTCCCATCTGATCATACCCCATGACCGGAACTTGGCATGGCCTGATGAACTGCACAGGGTCTGGATTTGGGGCACAACAAATTCTGGATATTGGGTGAGCAGTTGCTCACCCGGGGAGTTCAAGGACCAAGATTTTGCCACATAGGTGCTTATCAAAGAACTGTTTATAAATATAAACAAAACAATGACAATCAAAACCAAAAACAAAAAAATAAAAAATAAATCCAAACAAAAAAGAGGCAAATAATTTAGCACACTAACAATAGGGCTGGGTCATATATATTTTTAAAATATATATAATATACATAGTGTTTAATATTTATAAAAGGAAAAGGCTAATTGATATGATTCAGAGTATAAACTCTTGGAATTAGATTGCCCAGGTTTGAATTCTCAGTCTCCTACTTTCTAGGTATGCCTGCTTGGAAGTATCTTATTTAACCTAAATATCAGTTTTTTCTGCCATAAAATGAGGGCAATAATAACACCAACCTCATAGAGTTATTATGAAGATTAAGTTTTAAAAATAGAATGTCAAGTACTTAGCACATGCCTGGTACTAGGGAGCACATTATTATTATTATTAGCCATTAAACTATACAGAAAAATATATACTGGCATGAAAGGTGCTCCCAGTATGATTCGGAGTGGAAAGAAAGCCTTAAACTCTTTGCTTACTATTCATAAGTTTTTCTTATTAAATAATCACAACTGTATGCATAGGAAAAAATCTGGAAGATATACCAAATATAGACAATGATTGCATTGGGTTTATGCCTTTTTGGATTTTTTTTTGTAATAATAAAATTGAGTTCTACTAAGAAAAGAAAGAAATTATACTTAGGTTAGATAAACAGCATAATCCAATACGTTTGTAGATTATGAGTGTCTTTAACAGTTTCATGTTCCCACAGCTTATTGGGGAGACTGGAAATAATGTCCTTACGTTTATAATATACAAATGTGAAGTTTTATGTTCCAAGAAACTAGCCTTCCATGAAAGCAAATGTAACTAGCACCCATGCCCAGAGGCCTTTGGCAAGTTTTGTGGATGGTTTCTAGAGGAAAAACAGGTACCTGTATGACAACTGATGAGAGTGGCATCAGCTGTTCTTTGTTACCTGCAGTGTCCTTCTGGAACTATGTTGTCCCTTCTTTTGCTACATCTCCCCGTGCCCAGCTGCAGCAGACACGTCCCATCACTAAGTGGCAGCTGCCTTTAGAGCAGCTTCTACTTCTCAGGGATCCAAGAGAAAAACATTTGTCAGCTTCTGTGTAATTTGTGTTTTAATTGCCTCTATCCCTAATTACTCATGTTCACACCATTAAGTGCTATTTCAGGTATAACTATAAAATCTTGCCCTGTAGAAAGGAGGGTTCTGTTACTTTTACAAGTTAATTGAGATGCACTACTAGCTTTTCTTTACAGAAGCATGCACTAACTTTCTTTACAAACAACTTTAGCATTTTCTTCGAATGAAGATGATCTAGCATTGGATTTGCCACTACTAATAATAACTCAATTCTCAACAGTTAAAATATATGTCATTTTTTTCAAAATATGGTTTGTTATATAAGATAAAGAATAATGAAACTGAAAGCTTTCTTCCTATTTTTAAAAAGTGGTAAGCCATAGAACTATACAGTCATTCCTATTTACTGACTCTAACTTCTCTATCAGCTCATCATAATTTCTTTCTATACAAAGTCAATGCTAATATTGTAGAATTTTAACCTCATACTTATGGGTAGGTAAAATATTATCCATTGATCATGAGACAGTTTGTCCACATTTACCAATTTAAAGACTGGAAGAAGCCACAAGAAAGATGAGTTACTTTTAGTTTTCCAAGTCTAAGATGAAATTATCTTCTATTTTTTAAGTCATAGTGTGGCAAAGAGAACACTAAACTGAAGGTCAGTCTCCAGGGCTACTAAAAATAAGCTGGGTGATCTTGGGAAGTTTAGCTGAGTTCTCTGCATGTTCCTTTTTCATCATTAAAATTGGAGAAGTTATAAAAATTCTCATTAAGATGATCCCCAGATCTAAAATTCTGTGGTTCTACATGCACTTGGGTTCCCAAGGATTAGCTCTGAAAGCCAAGTCTTTTTGTTGTTCTTGTTTCCAACTATTTTCAAATTTTATTTTATTTTAATTTATTTCATTTTTATTTTCACAATTATTTTAAACATATTTTTATTGCAGAAGTTGTGAACTTACAAAACAGTCATGAACATGTGTAGAACTCCTATATAACACCCTTTTACCAACATACTACACTGCTGTGGAACATTTGTTACAGATCATGAGATAATATCATCAGACTATTACCACTAACTATGGCCATAGATTACATTTAGTATATTTTTCCATACTTCCCTATTATTAACACAGTACATCTTTGGCAGTGATGCAAGAATATTACAGTATTGCTATTAACTATAGTCCACGGTTTACATTAATTGTATTTTTCCCATGCTTCTCCACATTCCTACTACCCTGCAATAGTGACATACAGAAGGACACTCTTGTATTTGTACCCTCAACCACAATTCTCATCCACCTCTGGGTTCACTGTGTTATCAGTCCCTAGATTACTCTCTAGCTTTCTTTCAACTGACGTTTACATCCCTAGACTACCCTTTTCAGCCACAATCCCATTTATAAATGAGCTGCTACTCACTATAATGCATTACCATCCACTCTATCCATTTCCACACTTTCACAGTCAAGTTAATTAAAACTTCTACATACATTAATCATCAGTACTCCTTCTCAGTCCTCCTCTTATCTCCTAATAACCTATATTCTAGGTTTTACCTCCATGTGTTTATTCTTTGTATTTAGTTCATATTAATGAGACCATGCAATATTTGTCCTTTGTGTCTGGCTTACTTTGCTTAGTATAATGTCTTTGAGATTCATCCATGTTATCATATTTGTCCCAATTTCATTTATTCTTGCTGCAGCATAGTATTCCATCATGGGTATATACCACATTTTTTTTAGCCATTCATTGGTTGATGGACAGTTGGGTTGTTTCCATCTTTTGGCAATTGTGAATAACGCCACTATGAACATTGGTGTGCAGATATCTGTTCATGTCACCATTTTCAGTTCTTCTGGATATATTCCTAGTTAGAGGAATTGCTGGATCATATGGCAGTTCCATATTTAGCTTCCTGAGGAGCCGCCAAACTGTGTTCCACAGAGGCTGCACCATTTTACAATCCCACCAACAGTGAAGGAGTGTTCCTATTTCTTCACATATTCTCCAGCATTTCTTGTTTTCTGTTTTTAAAATAATGGCTATTCTATGTGGTTTGTGATATCTCATTGTCATTTTGATTTGCATTTCTCTAATAGCTAGTGATATAGAACTTTTTTTTCATGTGATTTTTGGCCATTTGTATTTCCTTTTTGGAGAAATGTCTATTTAAGCCTTTGGCCCATTGTTTAATTGGATTGCTTGCTCTTTTATTGTTGAGTTGTATGATCTCTTTATATAGAATGGAAATCAAACCCTTATTAGGGGGAAAAAAAAGCAAAACCTTATTGGATATGTGGTTTCCAAATATTTTCTCTCATTGAGTGGGCTGCCTTGAAAACCAAATTTTTAATGTTTGTGCAGTAAAACTATCTGAACTGACATAAGCTCATTTATAGTCTATTTATTACACTTAGGATTAACATTTATATTTTACTGCAGAATTATTAATGTGTTTGATATGGGAACTGCCCTTAACACTACTGGGATTACTATAGAGTTTGTAGTCTATGCACCATATTACCTTTCTAAAATAGGAAAAATTCTGAATTCCAAAATGCATTTGGCCTCAAGATTTGGATAAGGGACAAAGATTTAGTAATCACCACTTTATAGATGAAGAAACTGAGGCACAGAAAAGTTAGTTAACTTGTCCAAGGTCACACAGCTAGCAATTGGCAGAGTAAGACTGATAAAAACTCACCCAGAATGACTCTGAAGTCTATGTTTTTATTGCCATGTTACTACTACTACTAAAAGATGACAAATGCAATGATTACTTTTATTTCTAAAGTTTATTCTCAGCACCTAATGCACCTTTATTCTTTAAACCTCTATCCACTTCCCAAGTGAGCATTCTAGGGGGAGGAAACTAAAGTAAATAAGTAAGCAATTACAGATTTTAAGTCCTATCAGGGACGTGAACAGAGGGATAGAGAATAGACAGAAAAGCTGTGCAAAGTAATGAGGTTGAAGAAGCTAGGAGGCCATTCCCTGCAGAGACCTTACCATGAACAGAAGTTAGATTTTCTTTTAGGTACCATGGGAAGCCATTGAAAAGATCTCAGTTGGGAAGTGACACAACCGATATTATGCTTTAAAAAAGATCACTCCAGCATGCCCCTTCCAGGAATAACACACTACATAATATAGAAAACTTTCCTCCCAAGGAATAGTAGAAAATCTGGGAAAATCATACACACACAGGCAGTCCTGCTGGGAGACATGCAAAACTAGCAAGATGGTGAAGATCCCCTAGAGCAATTTTCATATTCACAGAAGACAGAAATCCTTGTAGGTGAGTCCTGCGTTTAGAGGTGCTTTTGCCTTGTGGGCATTGGCCTATCAAGAAGAGGAAACAGATAAGCCAAGCACAGGACAGGAAGATAGAAATTGGGTGAGGGGGTTGGAATCCCAAAGGGCGCCATGCTGGAAATAAGGTTGTATGTATTAGAAGTAAACCAGTCCACCCATGGGCCGGAGACCAAAGTGAACATGGATAGTTAGTGAGCCCAAGTGCCTGGAAGGAGGAAACAAAGATTCTCATTGGAAGAGAGCACATTTATCCTAGTCCTCAAATTTTCTGACCAAAAAAAAATGCAATTGCTATGTCTGGGACACAAGAAAATGTAACCAGGAATAAACAGAAAACACAAACACCAGAAAAAATGAAAAGAACCACTGGGTTTCCAGATATTGAAACCATATGTCACAGATTTTAACTATACTTACTATGTTCTTATCTAGACAGAAAATGTTACCCAAGAACTAATAACAATAAAAAGTGACATAGCGTATTTGAAAAAGAATCAAATAGAAATCTTAAAATAAAAAATACAATAATTGAAATTAAAAACTCGTAGATGAGTTTAACAGCAGATTGTGCATGATTGAAGAAATAATTAATAACCCAGAAATTGGGTTAGAAGGAAATATCCATAATGAAGCATAGGGAGACCAAAAGCATTAATACACACACTCACATGAGAGAGAGACAGAGACTTAGCCAGAGAGACAGAGAGAAGAGGGAGAAACATAGAGGATATTGCATTGATGGTCTTGTATATATGAAATAATAGTTTTTGAAAAAAGAGAACGAATGGAGCACAGGCACATTTGAGAGAATGTTCCAAAAATGGTTGAAAGACAAAAGGCCCAGTGACCAACACACCAAGCAGAATAAGTTCATTCACATTTAAAAAATCTAGACACATCATAATAAAATTGAAGTAAAACAAAGTTAGAGATAAAATATTAAAAACAGCCAGAGAAAAATTCAGATTACTTTAAAAAAAGCAACCACTGCCATCTGAATTTTCAATTAAAGCAATTGAAGCCAGAAAATAATGAAATGAAACCTTCAAGGTGATGGGAGAAAATAAGGGCTAACACAGGGGGCATAACTATGGCTCCTGCAGTCACTAACGAGGAAGTAAGAGGATCTTATGAACAACTTTATACTGATCATTTGACTCTTTAAATAAAATTAGCAAATATGTGTAGAAAAGCACCAACTTAGCAAAAGTGATTTAACTAGAAATAGAAAATCTGTGTATTGCTGTAATCATCAAAGACATTGAATACACAATTAAGGTTTGGTCCAAATAATTTTATTAGGGAATTCCAACAAATGCATAAGAATAAAATAATGCCACAAACTATCCCAGAAAATTTTAAATAGGGGGAGGGGACAATCCCAAATGTGTATTTTGAAGGCATCGGAACTTTGCTTCCAAAACCCAACAAGGACATTACAAGAATTCCAGACAAATGCCAGCCAAGTTTTATTCACAAATGAAATGAAAATCTATAGACAGAATTTAGCAACATATAAGGCTAAGTCATGACCAAGTTGTGTTAGTCTATCAACACATAGTTGTTTGACATTCGACAATCAATCAATATAATTCTTCATATTGACAGGACAGGGATTATATGATTATCTTATCAGATGCAGATAAAGTGTTACATAAAATTCAGTTCTGTTTTTGACAAAAATCCTATTCTTAACAAACTGGGAATAGAAGTTCCTTAATCTGATGAAGGGAATCTACCAGCAAAGTTAAAGTTCATGGTAAATCTATAGTATAAAGAAATAAGGTGTATTTAAGTCTCTACATTTATATAATGACAAGAGTTATTTTTGGACTTTGCTTAAAATCTATTTTCATATGAAAATAAAAGATATAACAGGAAAAAAAAAAAAAAGGTAAAGTCCATGGCGCTGTTGAAGACGTGCCTTTGCGATCAGGAACAAGACAGCAGTGCCCACCGTTAGCACCGCGCTTGACAACATACCGGTGTGTGTGTCCAGCACAGTGCGCCCAGAAAAAGAAATAAACATGAGTAAAGGCAGAGAAGAAAACAAGAGAGTCGTTATTCACTGAAGATTTGATTGTGTACATTGAAAAACCTTATCAACTGAAAAGTGTTAGATTAGTAAACCGAGCAAAGTTTATGAATTCAGGATCAATATTAAAAACTCAATTGTAGTAGTACCAACAACAAACTCAAATTTTAAATTTATAAAGGATACCATTTTTCAATAATATCAAGAACATCGTATATTTAGAACTAAATTTCACAAAACCTGGGCCAAATTTCTATGCAGAAAACTATATACATTTTAAGGGAAATAGAAAAAGATCCAAATAAATTGAGAGATAGGCCACCTTCCTGGATTGAAGACTCGGTATTTTAAAGATGTCAATTCTCAACTGATTTATCTAGAAGTCAATGAAATTCTAATTAATATCCTAAAAATGTTCTTCCTATATTTTGATCAGCTATTTTGAACAAGTAAATAGAAAAACACAGTCTAGAATGGCCATAACACATATGAAGAGAATTTTTTGGTCTTTTATAAAAATTATTAGAGAAGTTGTAGGTTGACAGAAAAATCAATACAGAGTTGCCATGTATTCCCCCCGGCACACACACAGTTTCCCTATTATTAACATTTAGCATTAGTGCAGTACTTTTATACAATTGCTGAAACAATATTATTGTAATTGTATTATTAACCATACCGCACAGTTTACATGGGCTCACCGTGTTGTACAGTTCTTTTTAGAAGAATTTTATTCTAATAAATTTTTATTCTAATAACATATAAACAACCTAAAATCCCCCCCTTTTAACCACATTCAAATATATAATCCAGTGGTGTAAACTACATTCACAATATTGTGCTATCATCACCATTCATTTAAACGAATGCATCCATTCCCAAAACTCTTCCATCATCCCAAACAGAAATTCTGGACCAATTAAGCATCAAATCCCCATTCTCCACCCCACCCAGGCTCCTGCGTTCCAGTCCCTGACTCTGAATTTGCTTAATCCAATTATTTCATACCAATGAGATTATATAATATTTGTCTTTTTGTGTCTGGCTTATTTCATTCAACAGGATGTCTTCAAGGTCCATCCATGTTTTCGCATGTATCAGAACTTCATTCCTCTTTCAGCTGAATAATATTCCATTATGTGTAAATACTACGTTGTTTTTATTCATTCCTCTGTTGATGGACACTCAGGTTGCTTCTACCTTTTGGCAGTTGTGAGTCATGCTGCTTTGAACATTGGTGTGCAAATATCTGTTCAAGTCCCTGCTTCCAATTCTTTTGGGTATCTTCCTAGAAGTGAGATTGCCGGGCCATATGCTAAGTCTATACTTAATTTTCCGAGGAACTATTTCCACAGCAGCTGTACCAAGTTACATTCCCACCAGCACTGAATGAGTGCTCCGATTTCTCTCTATACTTGTTATTTTCCACATCTTCTCCAACACTTGCTATTATCCATTCTTTAAATGATAGCCATTGGGTGTGCACTGATTTCTCATTGCTGGTTTAATTTGCATTTCCCTAATAGCCAGCGATGTTGAGCACCTTTTTATGTGCATATTGGCCACTTGTATATTTTCTTTGGAGAAATGTTTATGCAAGTCTTTTACCTATTTTTAATTGGGTTGTTTCTCTTTTTGTTGTTGATTCTTTACAGATTCTTCATATTACACCCTTATGTGCTATGTGGTTTCCAAACATTTTGTCCCATCTTGTAGATTGTCTTTTTACTTAAATGAAGTCTTTTGATTTACAAAAGTCTTAAATTTTAATAAAGTCCCATTTATCTATTTTTTTCTTTTGTTGCTTGTGCTTTTGGTATGAGGTCTAAGAAACCATCATTTTCTAACACAAGGTCCTGAAGGTACTCCCCTATGTTTTCTTCTAGGAGTTTTATAGTTTGGGTTCTTGTATTTAGGTCTTTGATCCATTTTAATTAATGTTTGTATATGGTGTGATGTAGGGGCCTTCCTGCATCCTTTTGCATGTGAATTTCTACTTTTCCCAGCACCATTTGTTTAAGAGACTAGTCTTTTCCCCATTGAGTGGGCTTAGCACCTCTGTCAAAAATCAATTGGTCAGGGAGCAGGTATTGCTCAGTGGTTTGAGCATTTGCTTCCCATGTATGAGGTCCAGGGTTCAATCCCCTGTATCTCCTAAAAAAAAAATCAGTTGGCCATAGATATGAGTATTCTCCACAGAGTTTCCTGAGCCATAAAGAGTCCTTTGAGTTTCCTTTTCTTTCCCCTCCTTCCTCTACCCCTCTGACAGGATTCAGGAAAGGAAAGTGAGGCACAGAGCAGGTACCCAGTAGGGTCCCAAAGGGCGTCTCTTGAATTGTCTCTAGCCGTGGCCAAATCCACAGGTCCCTGGCTTCCCTTCAAGGGCAGGGAATGGCTGTTTACTCAGAGCTACCAAGTCTAGCCTGTGCCTGCACCCCAGGTACGTGGCCCTTGGTTGAATTCTCTCAGAAACCCTGCAGAGTGGGTTCTATCACTATTCCCAGCCTGTTGGTAAGGGAACACAGACATACGATGCGGGCACATGTGCAGCCACAGCCCATGCTCAGCTTCCCTCAGTGCCCCGGGTATTTCCCAAAACCCCTGACTCTGACACAAGTACAGAGTACTATTTCCAGTAGAATGCATTTCTTGTCAAGGCAAGGCCAAAGCTCCAATTTGTCCACTTGTTTGTTTGATTTAGAAATACAAGTTATGGGGTGCATGGTGTGGGTGCAGGGCAGAATGCCCCCGTTCCACAATAGGACGGACGGCATTGCAATGCATCCGGTTTAGGATGGGACTCCACCAAAGTCTAAGATTAAAACTTGACAATGCTACTGTGGACCAAAAGACATAATATTCAGGTTAGTCATTTATGTCAAGGAACCCTATTTTGTTAAACTCTACTTCCTTTCATTTGGGACACACAAAACTCCAAAATGTGATGTGGAGACGATTTTAATCTTGGAGTGCGTTGCATAGAAAATCTTAAGTCAATACTTTCCAAGGAGCTCTGCTGTTGAACCTCATGACGCACTTACCCACTTACCCTAACTTGGAGAAAAGGCATTGTCAATCCATGCATCCACCAAGCAATCTCAGCCTCTACTACGTATTCGCCGTGCAGGAGAGGAGCCATTTATTGAGCTAAAGGCAAAGTAAAGAGGTTATGAAGGTCACTAAAGACCTATTGTGAAGCATTTCAAAACTGAAATATTGCTACACACTTGAGCTTTTATTGATTGACTGTTTCTAATGTCTTCTAGAATATTATGAGATTAAGGCCAAAGCATGGCGAGCTCTTACCCCGACATTTGTATCCAGGCACAATTAGTTTAACTAGCTACTGGGGGGCCTCAGCTGGAGTGGGGCACCATTCTGGGCTCCTCGTAAGCCTCAAAGATCTGGAGTTGCAGGTGGCGTGGGAACCAGCACGCGACGCCTCTCAGGGTTACGCGTTCTCACCCTGCCTGCTCGCATGCTCCTGCCGCTCCCTCACAGACACGGACAGCCATTTGCATCTTGTGCTCCTGGGTGTGAGGAAGAGCCCAAGCGCCAGGTGGCCGCACTAAGCCTGGTTTCCTTGGTTTGTGGACAGAGGTATCAGAAGCCCAGCACCCTAACTTTCCTAGAACAAAGACCGGGAGTTGCAGTGGCAGGCTCCCTCTCCTGCTAATTTCCCCCTCACCCCTTCTGAGATCTATCGGGTTTGTCATGGCATGTTGGGAAGGTGCTTAGGATAGAAGAGGACTGTGTGATACTAGGTTTGGACAGGAGTTCAATACATTAACCTATAAATTTGGGCTAAAATCGTATAGCCTTCAGACAAGTTTAAATCAAGGCAAAACAAGCTTTGCCTGTTTCCTATCATGTTGTTGTTGTTTTTTTTTTTTTTTTTTGGTTGCCTGAAAATAGACAGTGGGCTCAGACCTTGGTGCTTGCACTTGTGCCTCCTTTTAAAAGGGCACCATCTGGGAGAGCTCTTCTCTCCCCACTGCTACCTCCCGAGCCGTGCCCTGATCACCTACGGCAGCAGAGCCGATCCCACAAGAACGTTCTCCTTAGCAATGTTTTAGCGAGACTTAGCCCGGCACCTCTACCGTCTCCTCCCGGTCAGGAAGTGGGACACACAGGGAATCATGTAAAGGGACTTTTTCCCTGTGCTCATCATCCAGTGGCCAGACAGCTGGTAGCTTTCATCCATTCATCAGCAATGATACAATAGACAGAAAGTTGGCTTGGAGCCAGAAATCCCAAGCTGAGTTTTCCCTCTGACACTAGGTCTGTGACCTTGGGAAATTGCAATTGCTTAGTGGACATCTATGATATTACATTCCTGTCACCACTTTCTCCTGGACATTTCCACCTCTAAACTGCCACTTCCACCCACATGGTTGCCATGGAAGCTGCCATCTTCTCACATCATATCTGCCCTCCGGCTACGGGGGTGGACATTTGGCCCCAGCTTGAGACCCAGAGAGTTAGGCTTTAATTCCGTTCAGTGATGGACGATATAGAACTTGGGAGCCATCGGAAGCCATAGTTGCCACCCTGTGAAAGAATGAAAACGATATCCAGAGAAGAGCAGGGAAAAGAGAAGGAGGGATATTTAAGGAATTTAAAAATATTAAATGTTACTACTGCTTCAGATAATAGATGAATGGGTTTTACACTGCAAATTTAAGTAAAAACGGTGTTATTTGAGAGTAGCAGTCATACTCGGCAAAACTTAGAAACAGCTTTAATGAATAGTTAAATTAAATATTGTGCTAATTACAGATACTTCCTCTGGGTTTGAAATTACTTTTTTTTAAACCACCTGCTTCTCACTAATAGTTGCTCATCAAGAATGAAGAGGTAAGTGTCTCGATGTTGCTTTTCCATCCCAGATGTCTGTTCTCCTGTCTTCTGGGTGCCATCGACTCTCCTACATGTTCCGTGGACTCCCTGTCTTGCTCTGTGATTTATTCAGTGTCCAGTTACTGTACTACTAGGACACTGAATACACACTCTGCTAATTTCTCACAGTGGCTAACAGAGTGGATTCTGGAATCCATCAGACCTGTTCTAAATGTTGGCATCATCTCTTACAAGCTGTGTTGTTTGGGGCTCGTTAGGCAATCCCTCCGCACCTCTGCCCATTAGGTCAATATCAGTACAAACTTCATAGTGTTATTGTGAAGTAATACATATGAAATGCTTATTAAAGACACGGGGTTAAATGCTTATTTGATAACTATCAGCTGTTGTGATGTGAGGAGCTATTATTTGTAGTTATTGTTTTATCTTTTCTATCATTTTTTCTCTGCTGAAGGATTCCTTTGTCGTTTCTCTGTAATTTCTCTATTCGACTATTTCTGTAATGCGTCCTGTGGTCTGCATTACATCCGCTCTCCTGTTTACTTCCATTTTCTGTGGATCCATGCTCAGAGTACTTGCACGGTGTTGAATTTTCCTTCTCTTTCATTATGTGGTATTGCTGTTTTCTCTAAGCTTGTAACTCTCTGCTATGTGTCTAAAACTCCCTGCAGTGCTTCAGGCTTCAGCTAAAACTCAACTCACTGAATTCTGGCTTTTAGTTACTGTGGACTTGTTTATGACAGAAGGAGCTACTTAATAGTGTTTATTTGCAATGGCAAAATGGCGGACTGTTTAACTGTATGGGGTTTGGCATTCGAAGCCATGGTTTCAATTCCCAGGTCACCACCAAGTGGGTGTGTTGACCTTAGGAAAGTTGTTTAGCCTGCCTCAGTCTACAAATAAAGCAGAGACAGTGAATCTATCAACTTTTATGATGACTAAATGAGATGATGTGTGCAAAATATTCTTTGTAAACTGGAAAAGCATTACACACAAATTATTTATTATTCCCTTGGAATAAACCATTATTTTAGAGAAAAGATCACTATTCCAGGAGGGGTAACCAGGAAGGCCATTCTTCTAGGAAACAACAAATACCTTCTCTCTCTCTCCATGATGCTTTCTATTACTTGACTTTAAAGTCAAGCAAAGTCACTGTACTTTCTGCTTCAGCGAGTGGGAGCAGCCTCTTTTTTCTGTACCCCTCTTCTGCTTGCCTCCTCTTTCAGGTAATTAGTCAGCTTCTTTACTAAATTGTAATGTGTGCATCTCTTTCTTGGGGAACTAGTATACAGAAAAATCCATATTAATTTGGATTCTTTTAACTGGTAATTTGTAATATTTATGGGTAATGCTTAGCTAGAGTTTACTTTTGCTCCATCTGTGAGGAACAATGTTTTCTTTAAAATTAATTGCATAATAAATATCCCCTAGGTATAGTTTAAAATGTGTAATTGAAGTAACAATTTTTCCATACTTTTCACAGGTATATTGAAATCACAGGTATCTTGAAATAGCTGGTATTATGTGGCAAACACAATTCTAAATCCTTTATAAAAACTCATTTGCCTAGAGATAACGGACATGATGATTTCAAAGCATTCTTATCTATTTATTTAATTACAGTATAAATTTATCCAAGCAGGATAAATAAAGAGAAACTCACATCTAGGCGCATCCTAGTCACACTGCTGAAATCCAAAGATAAAGAGAATGTCTTGAAATCAGCCAGGAGCAGTAAGATGGATGACGGCTGACTTCCCATCAGAAACAACGGCAGACCCAAGAGAGGCGTGATATCTTTATGTGCAAAGATAAAAAATCATCAGCCCAGAATTCTATATCCAACCAATAGCTTTCAAAAAAAATGAAAATAACATGATATTTTAAGATTAAAGAAAGCTAAGACAATTAATCATCAGCAGACCTACACTCTAAAAAATTCTAAAAAGAAGCAATACCAAAGGGAAACTCAAATTTTTAGGAAAGAATTAAGAATTAAACACGTGAGAAAGTACAAAGGATGATATATATTTTTCCTCTTAATTTATTTTCCTGATCACCTCTATTAGTCAACATAATGTTACCCTCTGGCTATTAACAAGAATATGAGAGAATCCTGCCATTTAATTTCTCAAAAATAGTCAATAACTAATATTTATTATAATTAAAAGAAAATCTTTCATCCCAGTTAAGTTGGTGTAGCCGTTTGGCAATTTGATGTAATGATGAATTCCAAAAATATAATTGGATCATGCTTGTAAACTGATCGGTTGATCTGGGCATGATTAAGTTATGATTAGGGCATTGACTGGGCCACGTCAGTAGGGCATTGAGCCCCACCGCTTGTTGGGTGGGGAATCAAATATAAAAGGCAAGGCAAAGGACAGAGTTGAAGCAGTTTTGATGTTGGAGTTTTGATGTTGGAGTTTTGATGTTGGAGAGAAAGCCCCGGGATAGAGACAAGCCGTTCGCTGAGAGTTTACAGCTGGCCTTGAGGAGAGAAGCAAAGCCTAGGGAGCCTCAGAGTCTACAGCTGACCTTGTGGTGGAAACAGAGGAGCTGAGCCCGGAGAGAAACGCAGCCCTGGGAAGAGAGGAACCCAAGAAGCCTCAACCGTAGCAAACGTCGGCAGCTGTCTTGCTCTAACATGTGACAATGGACTTTGGTTAGAGAAGAAACTTAATGCTTTATGGCCTGGTAACTGTGGACTTCTACCCCAAATAAATACCCTTTATAAAGACCAACCTATCTCTGGTATATTGCATTAACACCCCTTTGGCTGACTAATACAGTTGGATTTATGAAAATTCACTTTTAGAATAAGTATGTTAAGCCCAGATGAAAAATGTTTTGCTGGAAAAGGTCTGCTCTTGATTCCGGTTTTGATGAATTCAGCCTGGCCAATTCCAGCAGCCATGGGCGGTGAGTCATTCAGACTCTCTGCAAGAGAGAACCTGTTTCCAGAACTGCTGTCAACTGGTGGTCTCCAGATGCAGCTTCCTTAGGATCTGCTACAACATTCAAGAGAACATGCCAATATGTGTTCCTGGGCAGCGGAAGCCAATACTCAGGGTGATGTAGGTCATAGAAAGGACTTTGGATTTGATTGGGAGTGAGATGTAAAGGCCCTGGAGGATGGTGAACAGAGGCGTGAGATGATCTGGTATACATCTGACCAGGGTATCTGTGACCCCTGTGTTGAGAATGGACTTTGGCCAGGCAAAGGCGTGCTGTCACCTCAAGTCTTCCATCCTTGAGATTTGTTTGGCTTCATGCTCTTCCTCCAGACGTCAGAGTCACTAAGCCCCCATTTCCTTCAGGAGTTGATTCCAAAACCATCAACCAGTGAGAGCTTCCATGGCCATCTCACACTTGTCCCCTGGGATTTTATATTCTGTGTCCTTACTTGAGGCATTCCACAGCGTTTATGACTCCTTAACAAGCAAATACTGCCATGTTACTTTCAGCATGGGCCATTAGTTTGCTTCCTTTTCAGTTCTGGTTTCAAACGAAGGTCCATCACCTCCACTTTGATTTGTTTGTTTTCTTTGGAGGTGACACTTGGAGTGTCATACTACGAGTCCAGCAATGTACCCCTAGCCCCCACAGGGCCAGCTTTAAAGTTGGCCATATTCCTGGAAGCAGAATCCCCTGGATTTGCCCTTTCCAAACTTAACAACTGAAATATGACTTGAGAGGCAGAACCTACGTCATAAAATGACCTGGACCAATTGGGAAATGGAATTGATCAGCAAGCCAAGATTCTGAATTGAAGGGTTTTTCGGTTAAGCAATTACCAGGCTTGATACAGATAATCGCAGCACAAGAGGCTGTTCAGCAGAGCAGTTCAGGGTGCAAATTCTGGACAAGGATTTTCTTAGGGGAAATATGCATATGAGAGAAAGCAGGAAAGGAGTCTGAGAAATCTGGGAGAGTCATCAGATGGTGATGCAAATCCAACCCCAGGTGACCTAAAGAGGGAGAAAAGGTGGGGTAAAAATATTCTAGACTGCAGTACAGGCTGAGCAGGTTTGTGCCAAACCTTAGGGAAGTCTTCAAGCCCAAGACGCTCGTCAGAGGGGTCCCAGGCCTGTGGCATGCTCTGTTTCCTCCTCTAAGCCCGTGTCCTGAGTCATGGGCTGGGAGCAGCTGGGGACCCAGCACAAACCCTGATGTGCCTTCTCCTGGACCAGAGGAGAGAGCAGGAAAAAGCCACCAAGCCATCTCCCGACGAGCGCCCACGCAGTCTGACTATAAGACTATCTGCATCCCTGAGGCTTTCAGTTTCATTTCTCCTTACTTTAACTATGAGATTTAACTCCCAAGCTTAATATTTTTCATCCATTTGAGTGGCGTGCTGTGCTAATGAGGCGATAGCTTATCTAGAGAGTCTAACAAAATGTTCCACGTCTACGGGCCTCTTCTGATTGAAGTCCCTGAACTGGGGTTCATTTGTTTCACAACCAGACATTGAGCGCCTGCTGTATAGAAGGCATGGCTGTAGGCAGATGACTTCTCAGCCCCTGCCCTCAAAACCGCTATTGTTCTGTACAGTATAGAAGGTCTGTGATTTCTCTTCTGGAGTCTGATTGGCTGGGGACACAAAGGTAAATCCCTCTAAAGGTAAATTTGAAAGATTGTAACATTATTTGTAAGAATAAAAAATAAGTTATTCCCACACATTCAAAGGTTTTTTTTTTTTTCTCATTCAATGTTTTGGCCGGGGTAAGGGTGGTTGACCGTTCTGAGCTCTGCCAGCCTCCCTGAGCTTCAGGCTCCACAGGCAGGGATCAGGTCTCTGGATTCCGATTTAGTTTGGGACAGGCTTGTTGTGGCTTACAATAACATTTACATCCCTCTTGTCGGGTCCTGTGCTGCCCGATTGAAACTCTGGTCACATTCTGATTAATTTTCAGCCTGTGTTTACTCTATGTATTTTTGTGGTAGAATTAATTATGTCTGGGGCCCCAAGTGCCTTGGCTGGCAGCACGATTGATGGGTGCTACCTGGAGCCTTGCTTTCCTGAGGGCCATTCCTCTAGGGAAATATTTGTCAATAAAGATGGAAATTTCTTCCCTGGATTTATATACAAGCAGTGCCTGGTAGTGTGGAATGTACTTGGTGCCATAAATCCTGGTAAACTTTGCATAGGTCTCTACCCTGGAGCCTTTAACATCCCATGCCTTCTTGTTCACAAAAGCAATCACTCCTGGTGGGAAACCCCAAGTTACGCTCGCAGGCCCTGTAGTGTTGTGGGACTGGAACACGGTTGCCTGCTTTTTGAATCTAGTAATCAAGGTCCTGGAAACATAGATTCCACTTGATAACAAAAGAGGCCTATTTTTCTTAGATTTAGAAAGCAAGGCCAATTACTCCGAATTTTGTAGACCTCAAATCTCATTTTAGCCAAATCTTGTAACAATCTTGTCTATTGGACACTTGCTGACAAATACAAACAAAATTTTAAAAACCGAGAATATTTTCTTCCTCTAAGCTGGATGGACATCCATCTATAATCCTAAATGAACTCCAACCCTTGACAAATTCCTTATTCCCCTAAATTCTATGGATATCGTTATATCTGGTTGGAACCAGAGTGTGGTCAAACCAATTATGTTTAGGGGCATTTATTTGCCCCACCCTCCATTATAGATCTGCTAGCTTACTAGACATTTCATCTCTAATACGTGTGAGAGACCTTCAGAAACTGAAGTCTGAACTTTTGAGGCTTCCATTTTCCTAAGAAGCAGGTGCCTTTCGGCCAGGCGAGTCTTCCCTTTACCCATTATTATCCTTGGTATTACCTGTGGGTACATATGACTGTGGAGCCATCTATGATTGTTGGCAGTTTGGGTCAACCCTTGGCTTTTGGTCAGTGGACAAGAGCTGGTTGCAGGCTCATCTCTATGGGCTCAGTTATGGGTGCCTGCCTCGAAATACTTACAAGTGATCTAGGGCCACTAAGAATGGTCTCTGATAAATCCAGTAACACTTTCAGAAACAGGCATAAGAGATGGATAGCAGGAGGGATAGGGGCCAGCAGCATGGCAGCAGACCAGAGCCGGAGGAGAAAAGCTGATAGAATTTCAGAAATAGTCTAAATCATAAAACAAAATAATTTCAGAGGCTATCTGAGAGAATCTCAAAGGTGCAATGTCTGGGACTTAAATTGCACTCTGCCCTGGGCTGCCTCTTCTTGCCCTGCTTCCACTTCCTAGCTGAGACCTCTAGGAAAGACCAAGCCAGTACTGCTTTGTGCCACGGCCCGGTGGGCAGCTAAAGGGCAGGAAATAAAAGGAGGCAAGTGATCTTCCTTGCTTCACCTGGCCAGCGCTCTGAAATATCTCCTGCATGCCAGTGGGAGTCCTGGGGCAGCAGAAGGAAAGGGCGGTTGCCCATCATCGGCTCCGGCAGGACCAGAAAATGTTAAGTCTGAGGGCACCATTTGAGTCAGCCCAGCCCCTCCCTTTGAATGGAAGGTCTTAGAGCGTGGGGGCCTTTGGCTAGAACTGGGCTAACTGGGTACTGATTTCAAGTTCTCCAAGATGCCACCGATGTCTTCACATGAGCAGGTCCCGGAGCCCTCGCTGTTCACATCTCATCTCCCGGTCCGTGCTCCTCCAGTGGAACTGGGCTCAGGGACACCAAGGACTATCCATTTTTAGTATTCTCTCTCCCTGCTCAATAAGCCCCTTCCTTTCCCTCTTACAGCCCACACAGGCTGCATGAGATGTCTCCATGAATTTAGAGACCTGCCTAGTCCCCTCTAAAATTACTCATCTGCTGGTGTCTGATATTTCCAGGAGAATGGCAACAAATATTTAGCAGATTCTTGTTGAGTTCCACAGTTGGAACAACATACCATAAAATAATTGATCTCATGAGTGAAAATCGGGGATCGTGGGCCTTCTTTCCAGAATGGTTAGACAAAGCTGGGGTGATCACATTGGTAATCAGCTGTTAATAAATGCTGATTGCCCTTCCCTTCTTTGTCTGTAGTCTAAATTTCACATCTCAGAAACAATTCTCCTCCTTGATATCTATCCCTAAGGCTTAGAACAGTGGTCAGCAAACTAGGGCTTGCCACCTGCTCTTCAAATAAAGTATTATTGGAACACAGCCATTCATTTAGTGTAGTCTATGGTTTTGCCTTACAATGGCAGTGTTGAGCAGTTGCACCCCAATTGATAAGTGGCCCACAAACCCTAAAATATGCATTATCTGGCCTTTTCAGAAAACATTTGCAGATCCCTGGCTTAGAGGAATGCTAGCGCCAGTAGGGGCTGGTTTAGTAACTGAGTCATTGGTAGAATATTTTTTGTCTATCCACTTATGTTTCCCCAACTCATCCTTTTTATAGTAAAATATACCCACTTACATTCTGACTTTGATTAATTTTGCTTTTCTCCTTTCTCCCTTACCCAAGAAGGGTAAAATTATTTTCAGGCAGATATTCATCTAGCTCTTTTTCATAAACAAAAAGTACAGAAAAATATTTGTAACACAGGTAACACTCAGAATTTATTTCCTCCTCGGAGTAGAGAGGCAAGATTTGACAAGTTCGTTCTAAAGCAGGTCTTTCAGGAGCTGTAGTGGAGTTGAGTTTCTGGATGTGAGTGGTTGTACGTGGGGGGAAATTGTCTGAGAATGGAAGAATATTAACTTTATGAATATTTTTTCCATCAGTGCTAAAATATTACCTCACAGGAAGCTGCTTTCCTACACTTTACTCCCAGGTACAGAATCTGGAGAAAAAGGAACGCTGGGATCTGCTGACCTTTCCTTTGCCTCCAGTCAGCTTCCCCTCCCTTGGGGACTCCTGTGCCCTTTTCTTTTGAGCATAATTAAACTGATACCATAACTGGCACTAATCGGAGCTATGCCAGTTTGCCATACCCTAATCTAGACGGGACACAGTTTGGGTTGCTATTTGAATCTGCGCTCCATGAATTGCAATTCTAAGACCCCAAAAACACGCTTCTGTTGCCTTGCAGCTCAGTTTGATATTTCTCGGCCAACACTTCAAACCGGGAATGGGTGGCTCCAAATCCTGGGTTCGTTCCTTTCCTCTCCACATCCTGAGCTCTTTTAGCCATGCAGGGCTTGTGGAAATGGTTCCTCCAAGGTTCCGTGCCCTACTCTCACAGGATTTTCTCATTTAGACTTTGCTTTTGCTCATTTTGATCTGAAAAGTATCTTAGAGGTCACCTACTGCAACCTCCCACATACCACAGGAATCTCCTCTGCTTAAACAATCCAAGACACAGTTCATTCTGTTTCAGGGCAAGACTCATTGTTAATGATAACATTTCTAGCAAGCGTTGTTATTTCATAGGCTCTATTATTTCCCAGGCACAGTCTCGTTAGACCTTACAATCTTGTAAGGAAAGTGGGGCAAGAGTGATTTTATCCACGTAATAAGTGCTTGTGGGAGCCCTGGATCTTGGCTCCCAAACCAGGGAAACTCTGGGCCCCCGCCCCCACCCCCACTTGAGGCAGCACCCGTGCTGCCCTCCCTGTCTCCTCGCCAGCTACTTTAGATACAATTCTGTTTCTTTCTGGAGCCAACCCCTCCATTTGGGACTAGATCCTTTTCTCTCTAACCTTCTCAAGGATGTCAGTCCACCTGCTGTCCCCCTTCTCTCCCGCATTGCTGATTTTTCTCTTAGCTGGAGCTTTCCAGCCAGCACACAAATCTCCTGCTGCACACTGAAACTTTAAAGACCTCCTGATTAGGCCCACACTGTGTTCCATCTCTTTCTCACTTCCTTGCTCTCCTAGTCAACAAGACCTCGCAATTTTTGCTACTCATTGACTCCAATTCCTTCTTCCTATGTTTCCTTCTTAAACATTTTTTGAAAGTAAGGTATAATTTACATAAAGACAAATATCCTGTCAAATGTGTTTAGCGATAGAGTCAACAACCCAATCAAGATCTAGAAAACAATGAAAATGAAAAAATAAAGAAAGACATAGAACATTACCATTACCCAAGAACATATCTTGTGCGCCTTTCCAGTTCGTTCCTCACCCCCCTGCCCCGAGGCAACCACAGTTCTGATCTCTATCTCCATAGATTTGCTCCAATGTATAATGAATTATGCAGTATGAACTCTGCTGTGTCTGGCTTCTTTGCTCAACACAGTTCTTTTGAGATTAAGCCACACTGTTGGATGTATCAGAAGTATGTACCTTTTATTGCTCAGAAGGATTTCATTTGCAATTTTTAATCCAGTCTCCTGTTGATGACCATTTGGATTTCTGCTCAGGCTTTCACTATTGTGAGTAAAGCTCCTATGAACACTTGTGTACAGGTAGTTTTGTGGATATGTGTTTTCATTTTTCTTGGACAAATATGGCTAGGATTGGAATTGCCAGATGATGGAATAGGTCTATGTTTAAGTTTATCAGACACTGTCAACTCATTTTCCAAAGTGGTTGTGAATTTAAGGACCTGCGTACATTCCAATTAACCTATACTTCTTATTTTTACAAAATTTGATGTTGTGTGGGTTTTAATCTGCATCTCCCTGATGCCTAATAATCCCAAACACCCTCTATTATGCTTATATATCTTCTTTTGTGAAATATCTGTTAAAATCTTTTGCTGATTTTTAAATAATTAAGTTGTTTACTTTATTATTGAATTATAAGATGTATTTCTTTTCCAGGACTGCATACCTAATTACCACAACTTTGGCAGTTTAAGACAACATATATCACGACCAAGTGGGATTTATTCCTGGTATGCAAGGCTGGTTCAACATAAGAAAATCAATCAAGGTAATACACCACATTAACAAGTTGAAGGAAAAAACCACATGATCATCTCAATAGATGCAGAAAAGGCATTTGACAAAATCCAACATCGTTTTTTGATAAAAATACTTCAAAAGATAGGAATAAAAGGAAAATTCCTCAATATGATAAAAGGCATATATGAAAAACCCACAGCCAACATCATACTCAATGGGGAAAGGTTGAAAGCTTTCCCCCTAAGATCAGGAACAAGACAAGGATGCCCACTGTCACCATTGTTATTCAACATTGTACTAGAAGTTCTAGCTAGGACAATTAGACAAAACAAAAAAATTAAAGGCATCCAAATAGGAATAGAGGAAGTAAAACTCTCACTGTTTGCGGATGACATGATCCTGTATTTAGAAAATCCTGAAGTATCCACAACAAAGCTACTTGAACTAATAAATGAGTTCAGCAAAGTGGCAGGATATAAGATCAACATGCAAAAATCAGTAATGTTTTTGTACACTAGTACTGAACAATCTGAGGAGGAAATCAGGAGGAAAATTCCATTTTCAATAGCAACAAAAAGACTCAAATACCTAGGAGTTAATTTAACCAAAGAAGTACAGGACTTATATGCAGAAAACTATAAAACAATGCTAAAAGAAATTTAAAAAGACCTAAACAAATGGAAAGACATTCTGTGTTCATGGATTTGAAGAATAACTATCGTGAAGATGTCAATCTTGCCCAAACTGATTTATAGATTCAATGCAATACCAATCAAAATCCCAACAGGTTACTTTACAGAATTAGAGAAGGCAATTACCAAATTCATCTGGAAGGGTAAGTGCACCTGAATAGCCAAAAGTATTCTAAAAAAGCAGAGCAATGTGGGAGGAATTTCACTGCCTGACCTTGAAACATATTACAAAGCTACAGTGGTCAAAACAGCATGGTACTGGCAAAAAGATAGACATATCGATCAGTGGAATAGAATTGAGAATCCAGAAATATACCCTCACCTATACAGTCAACTGTTTTTTGACAAACCTACCAAGCCCACGCTAATGGGAAAAAACAGTCTCTTCAACAAATGGTGTTGGGAGAACTGGATATCTATAACCAAAAGAATGAAAGAGGACCCCTATCTCACCCCCTATACAAGAATCAACTCAAAATGGATCAAAGATCTAAATATAAAAGCCAGGACCATAAAAATACTAGAAGAAAATGTAGGGAAACATCTTAAAGACCTTGTAGCAGGTGGTGGTTTCTTGGACCTTACACCCAAAGCATGTGCAACAAAAGAAAAAGTAGATAAATGGGACCTCCTCAAAATTAAACACTTTTTCACCTCACAAGACTTTGTCAAAAGGTGAAAAGGCAGCCAACTCAATGGGAAAAAATATTTGGAAATCACATATCTGATAAGGGTTTAATATCCAGGATATATAAAGAGATGTTACAACTCAACAATAAAAAGACAAACGACCCAATTAAAAAATGGGCCAAAGACTTGAATAGACATTTCTCCGAAGAAGAAATACAAATGGCAAAAAAACACATGAAGAAATGCTCAACATCACTCATGATTAGGGAAATGCAAATCAAAACTACAATGAGATATCATTTCACACCTATCAGAATGGCCACTATTAAGAAGACAGAGAACTACAAGTGTTGGAGAGGATGTGGAGAGATAGGAACACTTCTTCATTGTTGGTGGGAATGGAGGATGGTACAACCACTATGGAGGACTGTTTGGCAATTCCTAAAGAATTTGAATATAGACTTGCCATGTGACCCTGCAATACCACTACTGGGTATATACCCAGAAGAACTGAGAGCAGTGACACGAACAGACATCTGCACACCGATGTTCATAGCCACATTATTCACCATTGCCAAAAGTTGGAAACCACCCAGGTGTCCATCAACAGATGAATGGATAAACAAACTGTGGTCTACATGATGGAATATTATGCAGCTGTAAGAAGAAATGAAGTCATAAAGCATATGGCAACATGGATGAACCTGGAGGACATTATGTTGAGTGAAGCAAGCCAGACACAAAAGGACAAATACTGTATGAATGCGTTACTATGAACCAAATATATTGTGTAATATACTGTTTGATTAAAAGAAAAAATTTATATGTAAAAAATAAAAACTAAATAAAATAAAAATAAAATAAAAAAAAGACAACATACACTTATCATCTCGTAGTTTCTATAGATCACGAGATGAGGAGGCTGGGCATGGCTCAGCGAGGCCCTCTGCTTAGGGTCTCCCAAGGCAGCAGCCGAGGTGATAGCCAGGGCTGGTTCGCATCTGGAGCTGGAAGTCCTCGTCCAACTCCATCAAGCTGCCAACAGATTCAGTTCCTCAGGGGGTCCAAGTGAGGCCCTCTGCTGCGAGACCCCTCCTCCCCCCGTCTCTACAGACACTTCACAACATGACTGTTTTCTTCCTTAAGGCAAGCCAGAGAGTCTCTCCTCTCTTAAGTCCCTTTTAAGGAGCTCGCTGCCTAGGATAGTATCCCATTTGATTAAGTTAAAGTCAACTAATGAAAGGCTGCAATTACACCCCTAATATCCCTTCACCTTTGCCATCTACTGCAGTCTAATCACAGGGAGACATCCATCACATTCA
Organism: Tolypeutes matacus; assembly: GCA_026826555.1. Classification (NCBI taxonomy): domain Eukaryota; kingdom Metazoa; phylum Chordata; class Mammalia; order Cingulata; family Chlamyphoridae; genus Tolypeutes; species Tolypeutes matacus. Next base: position 11,909,749 of record JAKSZT010026446.1, on the reverse strand, counting down.
TAATTTCCACCCACACTTGTGTGGAGATAATAAGGGGCATATACACCAAGGAGAAAGAGTCTTGGGGCCATATTAGAATTCTACTGCAGATGGAATTTTTTTAATGTATTCTGGATAAAAGTGCTTTGTCAGACATATATATTTCAAATATTTTCTCCCTAATGGTCGTTCACTATTTATTTGTTCAATTGTGTCTTCTGATGAACAAAAATTTTAATTTTAATGAAAGAGAAATTCATCAAAAATTTTGTTTTATGGTTAATAAAATTTTAATTTTATTTACATTTTCTTACATGTATTACATGATACATTTTCATCTATAATAAAATAATACAATTTAATAAAAATAAAAGTTTTATAAAAATTTTTAAAATTCTGTGTAAGAAATATTTCCTTTCCCATGTGTTAAGATATTCTACTATGTTTTTTCCAGAAGCTTATCACTTTCAGCTTACATATTCAAGTCTATGATCTGCCTAAAATTATTTTTGTTTGTGTATATAGTGTGAGGTAGGGGTCCAGGTAGGGGACAGAAGGCCAGTCATTCCAGCACAATTTTTTAAAAAACACTTTCCTTTCCTCAATCAATTGCTTTGATGCCATTGTCCAAAATCAGTCTTCTCTGGACTCTCGATTTTGTTCCCCTGATCTATTTGTCAATCATAATGTTAATGCCATGCCCTTCATTACTCGAACTTTAGAGTAAATCTTAAAATCACGTAGTATAAGTCCTCCACCTTTGTTCATCCTTGTAAAAGTTGTTTTTATCTGTTCCAGCACCTTTACATTTTCATATAATTTTTAGACTCAGCTTGTCAAATAAAAAAAGCTTGTTGGAATTATGAATCTACAAGTCAATTTGAAGAGAATTGTGCCTTAATAATATTGTATCTTCCAGTCCATGGCTATGATATATCTTTCTATTTATTTAGTCTTCTTTAATTTCCATGAGCAATACTTTATTATTTTTATTGTAGAGGTCCTACACAACTTTTGTTAATTCCTAAATATATTATATTTTGATACTATTAGAGATGGCAGGGCTTTTAATTTCATTTTCTAATTGCTTCTTGCTAGTAGTAGAAAATAAAATTGATTTTATATTAATCTTATATTATCCTGTAACCTTGCTAAATTTACATATTAGTTCTGGTAGCTTTTTGATGATTCCTTAGGATTTTTTTGTACATGATTATGTCATCTGTGAATAATATACTATTACTTCTACATTTCCAATCTCTATGCCTTTTATTTCTTTTTCTTGCTTTTTTCATGGGATAGTCCTCAAAAACTATAGAAGTAGAAAGGGCAAACCTTACTTTGTTCTTCATTTCATGGGAAAAGCATTTAATATTTCACTATTAAGTATGATTGCAGGTTTTTGCAGATTGTCTATGTCAAATTGAGGAAGCCTGTTATATCTCTAGTGTGCTGAACATTTTAATCATGAATGGTGCTAAATTTCATCTAGAACTAATTCTGCATATATTAAGATGACTGTGTGTGTGTGTATATATATATATATATATATATATATATTTTTTTTTTTTTTTTTTTTTTTCCCCTCTATGTTCTCTTTGGGTTTTCTTGTTGCTGTGGCCAGCTTTGGTGCACCACTAGCTTTGAATTCCTCATGACTACCTTGTGAATTGGGTGGGGGCTGGGTTTTTCTCAAAAGGTCTACTCTTCACTTTATTGCACTTCAAGATACTGGCAGTTTTTACAAATTCAACGGTGTGTGGCAGTCCTGCATCGAGGAATTTAATCAGTGCCATTTTTCCAGCAGCATGTGCTTGTGTCACATTTTGGTAATTCTCACAATATTTCAAACGTCTTCATTATTATTATATCTATCATGGTGGCCTGTGATCAGCGACCATTGACCTTACTATTAGAATTGCTTTGGGCGCCACGAAGCACACCCATGTAAGATGGTGAACTTAATGAATAGATGTTGTGTATGTTCTGACAGCTCCACTGACCGGCGCTTCCCATCTCTCTCCCTCTTCTCAGCCTCCCTATTCCCTTAGACTCAACAGTATTGAAATTAAGCCAATTAATAACCTTACAATGGCCTCTAAGAGTTCAAATGAAGAGTCTCACTTCCCTCATTTTAAATCAAAAGCTAGAAATGATTACGCTTAGTCAAGAAGGCATGTCAAAAGCCAAGATAGGCCAAAAGCTAGGCCTCTTGAGCCAAAATTAGCCAAGTTGTGAATATAGAGGAAAAGTTCTTAAAGGAAACTAAAAGTACTCCTCGAGGGAACACACAAATGATAAGAAAGTAAAACAGACTTATTGCTGATAATGGATGGAGACAGTTTTAGTGGTTTGAATGGAAGATCAAACCAGTCACAGCATTCCCTTAAGCCAAGCCTTATCCAGAGCAAGGCTTTAAATCTCTTCAATTCTGTGAAAGCTGAGAGAGGTGAGGAAGCTGCAGAAGAAAAGTGTGAAGCTAGCAGAGGTTGGTTCATGAGGTTTAAGGAAAGAAGCCATGTCCGTAACATAAAAGTGCAAGGCGAAGCAGCAAGTGCTGATGTAGCAGTTGTAAGTTATCTAGAAGAGCTAGCTAAGATAATTGAGGAAGGTGGCTACACTGAACAACAGATTCTCAAAGTAGGTGAAGCAGCCTTCTGTTGGAAGAAGATTCCATCTAGGACCTTCATAACTAGAGAAGTCAATGCCTGGCTTTAAAGCTTCAAAGGTCAGGCTGTCTTTCTTGTTAGGGGCTAACTTTAAGTTGAAGCCAGTGCTCATTTACCATTATGCTGAATCTGCTCTGCCTGTGCTCTATAAATGGAACAACAAAATCTGGATGACAGCACAATTACGTACAACATGATTTACTGAATGTTTTAAGCCCACTGATGAGACCTACTGCTCAGAAAAAAAAAGATGTCTTTCAAAATATTACTACTCATTGAAAATGCACCTGGTCACCCAAGAGCTCTGATGGAGATGTGCAAAGAGATGAATGTTGTTTTTATGTCTGCTGACACAACATCCATTCTGCAGCCCATGGATCAAGAAGGAAGTTTGACTGTCAAGTCTTATTGAATAAATAGATTTCATAAGGCTAGAGCTGCCATAGATAGTGATTCTTCTGATGGATCTGGCCAAAGTAAACTGAAAACTTTCTGTAAAGGTTCATCATTCTAGATGCCATTAAGAACATCCATGATTCATGGACAAAGGTTAAAATATCAGCATTAACAGGAGTTTGGAAGAAGTTGGTTCCAACCCTCATGGATGACTTTGAGGGGTTCAAAACCAGTGGAGGAAGTAGCTGCAGATGTGGTGAAAATAGCAAGAGAACTGGAATTAGAAGTGGAGCTTGAAGAAGTGACTGAGTTGCTACTCTCTCATGATAAACTTTAACAGATGAGGTTTTGCTTCTTATGCACGAGCAAAGAAAGTGGTTTCTCGAGATGGACTCTTCTCCTGGTGAAGATGCTGTGAACATTGTTGAAATAACAGCAAATGATTTAGAATATTACATCAAATTGGTTGATATAGCAGCAATAGGATTTTATCAAACAGCATCACATGCTACAGAGAAATCTTTCATGAAAGGAAGAGTCCATCGATGTGGCAAACTTCATTGCTATTTTAATTTTAAGAAATGGCCACAGGCACCCCAACCTTCAGCAACCACCACCCCAATCAGTCAGCAGCCAGCAACATGGAGGCAAGACCCTCCACCAATAAAAAGATGATGACTCGCTGAAGTCTCAGATAATGCTTAGCAATTTTTAGCAATAAAGTATTTTAAATTCAGTTATGTTCAATGTTTTCTTTTTGACATAATGCTATTGTACACATAATAGACTACAATAAGTGTAAGCATAACTCTTTTTTTTTTTTTTTTTTGCACTGGGAAACCAAAACAATCCGTGTGACTTGCTTTACTGTGATATTCTCTTTTTGTAGTCGTCTGGAACTGAACACGCAGTTTCTCCGCGATATGCATGTACTCCTGATCCACTTGTGATTTCCAGGCTTCCCCTGCTTGTGCCTCCCAGGGCTTTTTCCTGCATACTGCCTCTGCTTGTTAACTTTTCGCTCTCTCTCTTTGTGGTGAGGTAGGCAGGTAAATGGTCTTGCTGGTTTAGCCTCAGCCCTGTGCTCCAGGGTCTTAGGAGTTGGACTTTCTCCTCCCTGTGGCAGCCAAGCTCTGCCCTGAATCCTTGGTGGAAGGAGTTTGGCAGAGAGCTTCCTGCCCTCCCCAGCAGGAGGAGGTCTACAGAGGTCTGGTCCCAGGATGGTTTCCTGCTGCTCCCCCAGGCGCAGGAGGTATTTTTCTTTTACTTTTCTGCCAGCCACAGTGGGTCACACCTCTGCCCGGAGGTGACGTGCTTGCTGCCCTTTCTCCAGTAGGGGAAAGGGTGGGGGGTCATGCTAGCCTTTCTCTTCCCCTCCTCCAGGCCTCCACCACCAAGGAAGATGTTCCCAGTTTTCTCCAGGATCCCATGGCACTCTCAAGCTTTCTCCTGTGCACGAGGGAGGGTCCGTGGAGAAGACTCCGAGTGAGTGGGTGTGAACTCCTCCTGTGTCTGTGGCTTCCACACTTGCCCTTTAGCCATTTGCTGAAAATTCTAGCTGAATTCCTCTTACCCACTGGTGTGGTGCCCACAGGCTCCTCCTCCCACTTTCTGACTCCAATGGGCTGGCTCCCCTCTCGTCTCCTTTGAGAAGACTCTCCTTAGTGTCCCCTGTGACCGCAGATCTCTGATGGGTTAAATATTATGATTGTGTAGTTTATCCAGCTATTTCTTATTGTTAGGGTGGGAGCGTTGCTCGCAGGGGCTATTGCTCACCTTCTCTTTCATTCTCGATGCTGCTAATTCATGTTGGTCTAACAGGGATTCTCAGTTTTTTCAGTCTTTTCAAAGACACTGCTTTCAGCGTTGTTCATTTTTCTCTGCTGCTTATCTGTTTTCTATTTAACTGATTTCCACTCTTTATTATTTCTGCCTGTCTATGTACTTTGGTTTAATTTGCTTTTCCTTTTTTGCTTCTTAACATGAAAGCTAAAATAATTGGTTCTGAATACTTCTTTCCTAATATAAACATTTACAGTTCTAAATTTCTCTCTAAAGACAGCTTTAGCTTCACCCCACAAATGTTTTGCTTTTATTGTCATTCATTTTTCAATAGTTTCTAAATTCCCTTGCTATTTCTTTTTTAACCCAGGGATAATTTAGAATTGTGTTCTTAATTTGAAAATATTTGGGGGAAATTCCAGATATTTTTTTAATTGAGTTCTAATTTAATTCTCATTTGGTCTGAGAACATGTTTTTTTAAGATTTCAATCATCTGATATTCATGACTTATTAACATTTGTTGATAGCACATTTGACATTATGACTTGTTTACGTTCAAATCCTGCTGATTTTTTTTTTCCTATTTGTTAATCAGTTTTTAGGAGATGAATGTTAAAGTCTCCAACTGTAATTATGGTTTTATGCATTTTCAGTTATGACAATATTTGTTTCTTGTGATTTGAAGCTCTGGTCTTAGGGAAGTACACAGTTAGGATTGTTATGTCATCTTGATACCCTGACATTCTCATCATTATGAAATATCTTCTTTACCTCTGGTAATACTGCCTGTCTGGTGCCAACATTATCATATCAGTTTTCTTATAATTAGAAATTGGAAGGTCTATCTAGTCACATACTATTCTTTTTACCTGACTATGCTTTTATACTTCAAATGCATCTTCAGAAAACAGCATATAGTTGGGTCTTACTTTTAGCCATTCCAACAAATACTGCCTTTTATTTGCATTATTAATTCACATTTAAAGCCTATTGATAGAGTGAGGTTTAAATATACCATTTAGCTCTTTGCTTTTTTATTTTGTTTTGTAACTTTCCAGAGAGTCCAGGACCTTTCTTCTATTTGGTGGTTAAATTCAGATTCCTTCTAGAGTTGCATTGAGCTAGGACTGTGCCACAGCTTTACTTAGATTATTAGTTCAACCTCCAACTCCCACATGCCACCGCTGCTTTTTTTTTTTTTTTTTTTTTAATTAAAAAATTTTTTTGGTCAGTATTTGATTTGGGAGGAGATCAGACAATAGCTTCAAATATTTTTAATTCACCTTTGGATTCAGCTCCAGAGGCCCCAGATAGCATACTGAATATTAAATATGCATGGGACTACATGACTTCTCTCTGATTTCTCGGCCCTCTACCACTGCTGCTTTCTCTGCAAATTTCAGGGGACAGAGAAGAATGGGTGATTGTCAGTCTAAGCTAATATTTTGTGGTTTTTTGTTTGATAGTTTGTTTTTAATTTTGAGAGTTTTATAGATTTAAGTCTGTCCTATCGGCCTACTCTGAGTCTAGGCTTGGTTAACTGTTTCCTGTCTCTGTAAAGTTTGTCCCTTTTTGGTAGACTGGCTCTAGTGTTTCCCAGACCAGCTCAGAAGCTCGTCCTCCCAAATGGAGGTTGCCATGACTCCCTGGCCTTCTTCAAATGGCAGATCCATTTTAGAATTCAATTCTTCAGGGCTTCCTTGCATCGAACGTTCTTTAATAGATCCATAGAAAAACAGGATTATTAGTTATTCAGGTTTTTCTTCTTGTTACCATGTCCTTCTGCCTTCAAACTAGAACCTTTTCCCTTATTTATTTTAGTTTAGTTTAGTTTTTTTCCTTTCTTAAACACACTCCAGTTAGACTTTCTTTTTATTATGAATACTAAAGCTGAAACAGCTTAGTATTATTATAATAGTTATTATAATAGTAACAAACTATTCTGGTATCTCTGCAAATTTTGTTGTAATAATGAGCCTGGGAGTAATTTCTAGCTGTGGACATATAACAGAAATTAAAGTAGTGTGAGGCTATGCCTTTATCCTGCAAAATACTGTAAAGATAAAAATAAATATTGCAAATCTCATGAAAATATACAAAGTAATGATTCCTTATGTATACATCACCTTATTGATTCCCTTCCTCCTTCTCTCAGGTCAGCAAGACCATGAACCTGGCAGCCAGAAGGCCTGGCCCCTCCTTCCATATATGATATCACCCGTCAGCCCTGTAACTTTAGACATGTCACTTCCACTCCCTGGGCTTTGTTTTCTCTTTTCCAAACTCAGTTAACTCCAGAGATCACCTCCATCTCCAGTACTCTATGACTCTGTGGGCTTTGGAAGTCTGAGGTTCCAGAAACTTGGATACATTCCTTATCCCAAATAATAGAGTCTGTATCATTCCTTGATTAAAAAAAAAAAAAAAAATTTAACTTGTGGGAAACTTCTACTTTAACAGGCAAAGGAGAGATTTTCACTCACGATATTTCCTGGGCATTCAAATCCAGAAGCCAGGACATGTGGAAATTGGTAAGGCCTGCCAGCTGGTGGCCACCAAAACCACAGCTTTTCTTTCCCTCACACAGAAACTTCCAGGCCGGCCTGTTCAATGAGCTCGATTAGTTCAGACTTCATTATCTCTTTGCTCATGACAAACTGGAGCCAAGCTGAAATTTCTGTTTTTTAAAAAATTTATATTTAGATTCACCTTTTCCTAAAAAGCATGATTTTCTTAATATAATATGAATCAAAAAAATATTATAGATATGAGTTTCCCATAATTATAGGCATAGACACAGAATCTCACCTGATGCCACAAAGATCAGTCTTGTGCTTGCAAATGATCTCAGACTAAGGTTTATTTCTGAACTTAGGTGGCTTGAAGCTATTTTGGTTGTATATCAGTCAGACTAAATTAATGCATACTAAAGTAACCAACTACTTCAAAAGCATAGTGGCTTATGACAACAGAGTTTGAGTCCTTGTCCATGTTACATTCCCCTCCTGAACCAGCTGGGATCTCGCCTCCTTGTCGTCTCATACTGGGGTCCCAGCTGACAGAGCAGTCACCATTTCAAATGCTGCTGGTCTCCATAGTGGAGGAAAAGCACTCTGGAAAAAGGCTGTGTCCTGGGAGTGACCCCTGGAAGCTCAGCACAACTCATTGGCCAGAAGTCGACATGGCCCCTCAACCACAGAGTGTGGGGCAGGGCAGGAGGTGCAATCCTAGCATGTTTTCAGAAGGTATAGAGGTAAAAATAGCTGATGATCAACATGAACAATTACAAAGTGCAGGGGATGGGACAACTTAAGCTAGCTTAAGCAGGAAGGAAAGACATTCTTTAAAGGACCGAGAAGAAGAACCAGAAAATAAAGCAGGACTCTCTTCATCTCCTTTTCTCCTCCTCTTTATGTGAATCTCCTTCATTCTTCTTCTCCTCTTTGCATATTCTGGCCTCTTCTGATTCCCTGGTATATATGGGGGAAGATGGAGACCACAAAATCCCTAGTTTTACATCTTATCCGGATAATCTACCAAAACTGGCTTCTTCCTTTCAGCTACAGGTGAAAGATTCTGATGGCCATGCCTGAGGGAAATGCTCACAAATGGTCTAAGCAGCTCTTCTGTGTGTCAGGGCCATTTTGATGAAAAAACATCAGCTCCTACAGTTGCCACGTGAGAGTGAGTAGAAACAGTTCTTAGAGGAAAGGGTTGGTTGGCAGACCAATATGCATTTACCATAAGTCTGTTTGTACAGAAGGCCAGCAATGGAAAAAAAAATTCTTAACATCCCTGTGAGCCGAAGACATAAGAATATAAGGGAGGAAAAGTTATAAAATAGCAATATTTGAGTAACTGTTTTTTTGGTTCAATTCTCCATCATCTCAGAGGATGAAGATTTCTGTATTTACTACCGAGAGGATTATACTGAAACTTCCCGAATATTTATTCCCCCCAGTCTTCCCTGCTTCCCTGTAAGTCCATCAGGCAAAGGACCATGTCTGTGTCCTCAGGTCTTAACATATTGATAAAAGATAAAATAGAACTTTAAGGGAAAAAAATCTGGATACTAAAAGAATCATATCATTTTTATTAAAAAATCACTAGGGTGAAATAATAATTTTAGATTAAATTTATTAATTTTATGGCCTAAAACACATAAAGCAAAATATGAACAGAACCACAAGAAGAAATATGAGAGTGCACCATCATAGAATATTTTAACATATTACTCACATTAATTGATAAAACAAGCAGACCAAAGATCAGTAAGGATATGGAAAATTTAAACAAAATGCTTAGAAACTAGACCTAATATACATGTACAGATATTGGCCCCTCAAATGACTGAATATATATTTTTTCCAAGCATGCAAAGAAGACACAAAATTTGACTTTACATTGCACCTTAAATTTAATGTTTCAATAAATTTCAAAAGATTGCAATCATGTCTTTCTAGTATCTCATTTCAGTGCAATCAAATTAGAAAAGAATTGTGAAATATATCCACATATTTTTGACAATTAAAAACACAACTATATATAATGCATTGGTAAAAAAATAAATCATAAAGGAAATCAGATCATATTTAAAAGAGAACAATAATAAAGATTATATCTGTCAGTTTGAGTAGGATGCAGATAAACGCTTATATTGAAAATGAATATCATATTCATATGAAAAGAATATCAAAATAAATCAAAGGAAAATACAAAGAAGGAAAGAATGAAGATAAAAAGCAGATTTGTGGAAAAAAGGTAAACAATCTCAAGTATAAGAAAGCATAAAGTTGGTACTTTCTGCTCAAGAAAAAAGGAGAATGCACAAGTAAACAGTACTAAGAGTGGCAAGGTAAGGAGGGGCAGGATGGCGGCAGAGTAAGGCGCTCCTAGAATCAGCTCCTGCTACAGGGCAGCTAGTGATCACCCAGAACTATCTAAAGCACCTGTTTGGGGGCTCCAGGAGACCAGAAGAGCATCCTGCAGCATCCTTGAGAGAATGGAAGGAGGAGATGCCCATCTGCAGAGAAGATTCCTGAGTAGAGCCCTCCATGCCGTAGAGGCCCACGCTCATCCCCTGCTGGTGGCTCAAGCTGCCTTGGGAGCTATTCCCTGGCTGGCGTTGGAAGCTCCATTCCTCAAAAACAGGAGCTGAAGAGACAGTCAGGCACTGATTTCAGCTACTGATAAGTAAATTCGGCTGGCCAAAGTCCTATCCTCAGATCAGCTAAAGCTTGAACCTGTCCAAGTCAGAAAGAGGCCAGTAGTCTCCATTTTAACTCTGCCCCTGGCATGAGGGAAGCAGGGTTGATTGAAAATCACTGTGATGGTGGAGGCCAGCTTCTTTCACCCAGGTCAGACTGCAGCCCCAGCCTAGGCTCCAGCCCCACCTCCAGCAGGGAGAAGCTGGGGGGACCTGTGCCAGCCTCTCTAGGCAACTGCAGGCAACTGCAGCACAGACTGAATTATCAGATACCTGGGGCTCCATCCCCACACCCCAACAGGATAGGAGAGAAGTTTTGTTTCCTCAGCCTCTCTGGGCAACTGCAGGTGCTTTTGGCCCAGATGGACTAGAGTGTGGGGCACTCCAGTGGTTCCTTCCCCCCACCCCCAACAGTGCAGAAGGGACAGTGCTCCCTCAGCCTCGCTGGGCAACTGCAGCTGCTTTCAGCCTGCAGGGACTGTACTGTTGGAAAAATCCCTGACTCCATACCTGCTCCAGACAGCAGAAGGAGGGACCATGTTCCCTCACCTTTTCAGGGCAACTGCAGTTGTTTTTGGCATGAATGGACTAGGTTTCTGGGCATACCAGAGGTTCCATTTCCATGCCTGGCAGGGGAGGACGGGGCCTGATGCTAATCAGTCTTCCTGTGTACTGTGGTCAGTTTGGCTCGCATAGCCTAGGTTGCTGCCCAAATCTATGGCTCCATTCCCACCCCAGGCAGGGAGGCAGGGGCATGAAGGTTCATCAGTTTCTGCAGGCATGCATGGCTTGGATTATTGCACATGGCTATGGCTCAATCCCTAGCCCTGGCAGGGGAGGAAATTGGGAGAAGTTTCATCAATTCCTGGGGCAACATGGAAAGCTTCAGCCTCCATGGCTTACAGCACCAACCACATCCTTGGCTCTTATTCCACAGCCAGCAAGGGAGAATGGGCAAGAAACAGATGAAAAAGCACTGAAAAAAATCAGATTGGCTAAACACAAGCCACTATAAACTTCCAAATTAGGTTGAACCTAGTACTAAAATTTTGTGCTATTTGTAGTATAAAGGCAATCAAATAGAAAGCCCTAGACCAAAGAGAGAAAAGGAGCCACCTAGTAAATCAGATGCTGAGACTCCAACGAAGAATTACAATCCACACCAAGAAACAGGATTATGGTCCAGTCAAAGGAACAAACTAAGCTTCCAGATGGTATAAAGGAGTTGAGACAACTAATCATACATGTTCAAAAACGTCTTCTTAATAAATTCAATGAGATGGCTAAAGAGATAAAGGAAGTTAAGAAGATACTGGTGTGAATACTCTCGCTGTCCTGATTTTGTGATAATCAGGGTAGGCTAAACGTTCACCATATTAGAAACCACGCATGTGTCCCCAGACCTAGTTTTTCTCCCTAGGTCTGGTTTTGGAATGCTGGTGATAAACTAAGTCTGATTTATTATATGATCATCCTGTATGGGAAAAGACTGGAACTTTGGGTATCTTTGGTCAAACTTAAGAGATAGAGCAGGGGGACGGATGTGGCTCGGGTGGTTGGGCATCTGTATCCCATATAGAGGGACCTGGGTTCAATCCCTGGGACCTCCTGGTAAAAATTTAAAAAAAGAAAAATATAGAAGTTGCGTGGGCTACCAGGCCCCGTGTGCGGGTGAGCCGCCAGGCCCTGCAAGCCACGCAGCAAGATGATGACGTAACAGGAGAGTGACACAAGGGAGAGCCAAGACGAGACACACCAAAACACCAGGAACTAAGGTGACACAGGTGGTAGGACGCCTCTCTCCCACATCAGAGATTCCGAGGATCGAATCCCAGTGAAGACAGGAGGAGAAGGATGAGAAGAGAGGGCAGGAAACAGACACAGAGTTACCCAGTGAATAGACACAGAAACAGCAAAGATGAGGGGAGTGGGGATGGTAAAAATGGATAAAAGTAAGTAAATAAATAAATCCTTAGAAAAAAAAGAAAAGGTGATCAGGGAAATGAGGCTGTTGCTGGAGGGGACAAACAGGATAGAGAGCTTTGTTTTGTTATTAAAATTTGTTTTGTTTTGTTTTATTGTAATTTTAAAAAAAAATTTAAATTTTTTTAAAAAGATACTTAGACTACATAAATGTTACACAAAAAAACACAGAAACATGCCCCACCTCCCACACCTCCCACAGCCTCCCACACAAACATCCTTCATCAGTGTGGCACATTAACCACAATCAACAAACACATCCTGGGGCTTTGCCACTGAGCATGGACCACGGTTCACACCACAGACCACACTCTCTCCCACACAGCTCCGCATGCCATATGCTGATACAAAATGGCCCACATCTGTCATTGCAATGCCACTCAGGGCAGCTCACAAGTCCCGAAAAAGCTCCTGTATTACAGCTGCCCTTCCCTCTCCCTGCCCCCATAGTTTTTTTTTTTTTACAATTAGAGAAGTTGTAGGTTTACAGAAGTTACGTCAAAAATATGTTCCCATATAAAGTTTGTTTAAAAAAAGAGAGAGAATCAAAGTCCCAGTAGGAAGAGCAAAGAAATTGGCTGTGGCAGTGACTTCAAAAATGTAGTATCGCACACATTAAAAAAACAAAAAAGGAAGCATTATTTTAAAAATAACATGGACAACTTACATTAATATTTTTTCACTTAATTTACTTTCACAATTCCTGGAGGAAAACATTACATTTTTTTCACATGAAAATTGCATTTGTATTGCAGAAGGATTTTACTACCTCTCATTCCCATGAAGCGATAAATTTCTCTGCCAAATTCCTAAAAAAAGATACTGGGTGTGCACAAAGAAGAATTTGAAGGCATAAATAGAAAAATAGCATATCTTATGGGAATGAAAGGCACAATAAATGAAATTAAAAATACACTGGAAGCATATAATAGTGGAGTTGAGGAGTCAGAAGAAAAGATCAGTGAGCTTGAAGAAATGGCCTCTGAAAGAGAACATATAAAAGAATAGATAAAGAAAAGAATGGACAAAAATTGAGCAGCATCTCAGGACACTAAATGATGGCAAGAGACATGCAAACACACATGTCATGGGTGTCCCAGAAGGAGAAGAGAAGGGAAAGGGGGCAGAAGGAATATTTGAGGGAATAATGGTAGAAAATTTCTTAACCCTATTGAAGGATGTAGAGATCCGTGTCCAAGAAGTACAACATACTACTGTCCAAATAAATCAGAATTGACCTACTTTGAGACATATGCTAATCAGAAAGTCAAATACCAAAGATAAAGAGAGAATCCTAAGAGCAGCAAGAGAAAAGCAATTCATCGTATACTAAGGATGCCCAATAATATTAAGTGCTGATTTCTCATCACAAACCATGGAGGTAAAAAGGCAGAGGTATGATATATTTAAGATACTGGAAGAGAAAAACTGCCAGTCAAGAATCTTATATCTGGCAAGACTGACTTTTAAAAATGAGGACAAGTTTAGAATATTCACAGATTAACAGAAACTGAGAAAGCTTGTAATGAAGAGACCGGCTTTGCAAGAAATACTAAAGGGTATGCTATAGCCTAAAAAGAAAAGATAGGAGAGAAAGGCTTGGAAGAGAGTCTAGAAGTGAAGATTATATCACTAAAAATAACTAAAAGTGTAAAAAGAGTGGTGAAAACGAGATATGACAGATAAAACCCAAAGATCAAAATGGGTGAAGTAAGACCTGTCTCTACAGTAATAATATTGAATGTTAATGGATTAAACTCTCCAATCACAAAACACAGACTGGAGGAATGGATAAGAAAATATAAGTCATCTATATGCTGTCTACAAGAGACTCACCTTGGGCCCAAGGATACCAATAGATTGACAGTGAAAGACTGGAAAAAGATATTCCATGTATGCAGTAACCAAAAAAAAGCTGGAGTAGCTATACATATATCAGATGAAGTTGACTTTAAAAGCAAAGCTGTTATTAGAGGTAAGGATGGTCATTATATACTAATAAAAAGTGTAAGTCTTCAGGAGGAAATAACAATCATAATTGTATATACACCTAATCAGGAGGCCCCAAATTATATGAAGCAAACACTGGCAAAGCTGAAGGGAGAAATAGATGTCTCTACAATAATAGTTGGAGACTTCAATACACCACTCTCATCACTGGACAGATCATCTGGGCAGAGGATCAATAAAGAAACAGAGAGCTTGAATAATATGGTAAACAAACTTAACCTAATAGGCATATACAGAACATTGTGCCCCAAAATAGCAGGATATACATTCTTCTCAAGTGCTCCAGAACAGACCATATGTTGGGTCACAAAGTGGACCTCAATAGATTTAAAAAATCAAAATTAAAAAAGCACTTTCTCTGATCATAATGGAATAAAGCTGGAAATAAAAAAGAGGCAGAGAAAGGGAAAATTCACAAATATATGGAGTTTAAACAACACACTATTAAATAATCAGTGGGTCAAAGAAGAAATTGCAAGAGAAATCAATAAATACCAGGAGACGAATGAAAATGAGAACACAACATATCAGAACCTATGGGTTGCAGCAAAAGCAGTGCTGAGAGCAAAATTTATAGCCCTCAATACTTAACATAAAAAAAGAAGAAAGAGCTAAAATCAATGACCTAACTACACAGCTGGAGGAACTAGAAAAAGAACAGAAAACTGTGCCCAAAGCAAGCAGAAGTAATGAAAGAGCAAAGATCAGAGCAGAAAAGAATTAAGTTGAGAACAAAAAAAAAGTAGAGAGAGTAAAAAAAAAAAAAAAAATCAAAAGTTGGTTCTTTGAGGAGACCAACAAAATTACAAACCCTTAGCTAGACTGACAAAGGAAAAAAGAGAGAAGACACAAATAAATAAAATCGGAAATGAGAGAGAAGATATTACCACTGCCCCTGCAGAAATAAGAGAGATCATAAGAGGATACTGTGAACAACTGTACACCAATAAACTAGACAATGTAGATGAAATAGAAAAATTCCTAGGAACTTACGAACAACCTACACTGACCCTAGAAGAAATAGAAGACATCAACAAACCAGTCACAAGTAAAGAGATTGAAAAGTCATCAAACAACTCCCCAAAATGAAAAGCCCAGAACCAGATGGTTTCACAGATGAATTCTACCAAGCATTCAAAGATTTAATACCAATCTTACTCAAACTTCTCCAGAAAATTTAACAAGAAGGAACACTACCAAACTAATTCTATGAAGTAATATCACCCTAATCCTAAAGCCAGATAAAGATATTACAAAAAAAAAGAAAATTATAGACCAATTTCCCTAATGAATACAAATACAGAAATCCTCTGCAAGAAGCAGTTTATCCGTAGAAAGGGCAATTTGGCCACTCCCACAGAATGTTCAGGACTTTGGCTTATTACAGTGGTTTTTGTGCAAATGTCTTATTCTATACTCTTTCAGGATTAAGAACTCGCCTTTGAGCACACAGGTAGACTCCATTTACCTGAAGGCTTCAAGGGTTTTCATGACAGCCAACCCTGCAGCTCTTAACCATTTGAAAGAAGCTGGATGGATACTCACAAGATCAGTCTGAAATTTAATTGCTCTAAACCCACCTGGCGTCTGCTTCAATTATATGTAATGACTCATGATACAAGATTAAATAGCCTCATTTTAATACATTTCTGTAAAACTAAAAAAAAAAAAAACCTCAGCAAAATACTTGGTAATCTATCCAACAACACATTATAAGAATTATTCATCGTGATCAAGTGGGTTTTATCCCAGGCATACAAGGGTGGTTCAACACAAGAAAATCAATCAATGAAATACACCACATTAATTAATCAAAGAAGAAAAATCACAGGATCATCTCGATTGATACAGAAAAGGCATTTGACAAAATCAAGCATCCTTTCTTATGAAAACATTCCAAAAGATAGGAATTGAAGGAAACTTTCTCAACATGATAAAAGGCACATATGAAAAACCCACAGCTAATATTGTACTCAATGGTGAAAGTCTGAAAAATTTTCACAATTGCCAAAAGGTGTAAACAACCCAAATATACATCAGTCAAAGAATGGATAAGCAAAAATGTAGTATATATATATATGATGGAATACTATGCTGCTGTAAGAAGGAATGAAATTGGGACACATATGATGACAGGTTTGAGCCTTGACATTATGCTAAGAGAAGTAAGCCAGACACAGAAGGACAAATATTGTATGGTCTCACTTAAATGGACTAAACATGAAGAATAACATGGAGTTAAAACCTAGACTACAGGTTACTAGGAGGTAGGATGAGCACTGAGAAGGGGTCCTGATGCTTAATGTATGTAGCATTTTCAATCAGCTTGACTGTAAGAGTGTGGAAATGGATAGAGTTGATGGTGACACATTAGGAGTATGACTGGCATGGCTGGTTTATAAGTGGGATTGTGGCTTAAAGGAGTAGTCTAGGGATATAAATGCCAATTGAAAGAAAGTTACAGATTAATTTAGGAACTGAATAATATAGTGAACCTGGAGGTAGATGAGGATTGTGTTAATAGTACAAATACAAGAAAGATTTCCTATGAACTAGAACAAAAGTATGTCACTATTACAAGGTAGTAAGAATATAGTGATGCATGGAAAAATACAATTAATGTGACTTATGGACTATAGTTAACACCTATACTGTAATATACTTGCATCGATGTCAAAGAAGATACTATAACAACGCTCAGGGTCAATAATAGAAGGGTATAGGATTTTTTTTTTTGGACTAAGGAAAAAGTTCAAAAGGTTTACTGGGGCAATGACTGCACAGTTCTGTGATGAAAGTGAGAGTCACTGAGTGTACACTTTGGATGGATGATACAAGGCATAGGACTATATAACACAGTGAACCATGTGGTGGAAGATGGATTGTGGTTAACAGTGCAAATACAAGAGTGTTCTCTCATGAACTATAGCAAATGTACATTACTAATATATAGTGTTATTAATAGGAGGTGTATGGAAAAAATATACCAAGTGTATGCTATGGACCATAGTTAGTGGTAATAGTCTGATAATATTCTTTCATAATCTGTAAGAAATGTTCTACAACAATGTAAGGTGTTGGTGGAGGGGTGATGTGTGGGAATTCTGCACATTATGCATGATTGTTTTGTAAGCTCACAACTTCTCTAACAAAAATTTAAAAATTAAAATTAAAAAAATTTAAAAAAAGAGTGAAAAGGGAGGAAGAATTACAGATGTTGCAGACATTAAAAAGTTACAGGAGGATATCTTGAAAGTCCCGAAAAATCAACAACAAAGCTGCTAGAGCTAATAAACAATTTCAGTAGAGTGTTAGGATACAAAAGCAATACGCAAAAATCAGTGGTGTTTCTATACATTCATAATGTGCAATCTGAGGAGGAAGTCTGGAAAAAACTTCCATTTACAATAGCAACTAAAAGAATCAAATATTTAGGAATAAATTTAACCAAGGATGTAACACACTTATATTCAGAAAACTACAATTCATTGTTAAAAGAAATTTTTAAAAAATACCTAAATAATTGGAAGAATATTCCATGCCCATGGATGGGAGACTAAATATCATTAAAATATCAATCCTACCCAAATTGATATATGGATTTAATGCAATTCCAATAAAAATTCCATCAGCATTTTTTTAAACAAATGGAAAACACAATCAAATTTATCTGGAAGGGGGTAAGGGGCCCCTAACAGCCAGAAACATCTTAAAAAGGAAAAAGCAAAGTTGGAAGACTCTCACTTCTGGACTTTAAATCATATTACCTTCCTACATAGACAAATGGAACCGAACTGATGGTTCAGAAACAGACTCTCACATCTATGGTCAAGTGATTTTTGACCCAGCTGGGGCAAACACTCTTACAACAAATGGTGCCCGGAGAACTGGATATCCATAGCCAAAACAAAAAAAGAGGACCCCTATCTCACACCTTATACAAAAATTAACTCAAAATGAATCAAACACCTAAATATAAAGGCAAGACCCATAAAGCTTCTAGAAGAAAATGCAAGAAAACATCTTTAAGACCTGGTGGTAGGTGGTGCATTCTTAAACTTACACTGAAAGCAAAGGCAGCAAAAGAAAACTTGGATGAATGGGACCTCCTTAACACAAACACTTTTGTAATTCAAAGGACTTCATCAAGAAGGTGAAAAGACAGCCCACTCAATAGGAGAAAATATTTGGAAACCATATATCCGATAAAGGTTTGATTTCCATTCTGTATAAACAGATCATACAACTCAACAATAAAAGAGCAAATGATCCAATTTAAAAATGGGCAAAAGATTTAAACAGACATTTTTCCAAAGAGGAAATACAAATGGTCAAAAAGCACTTGAAAAAATACTCCATATCATTAGCTATTAGAGAAATGCAAATCAAAACGACAAATGAGATATCTCACACTGCATAGAATGGCCTTTATTCAAAAAACAGAAAACAATAAGTGCTGGAGAGGATGTGGAGAAATAGGAACACTCCTGCACTTTTGTGGGAATGTAATGTGGTGCAGCTTCTGTGGAAGACAGTTTTGTGGTTCCTCAGAAGCTAAATATAGAACTGCCATATGATCCAGCAATTCCTCTGCTAGGAATATATCCAGAAAACTGAAAATGGTGACACCAACAAACATCTGCACACAGGTGTTCATAGCAGTGTTATTCATAATTGCCAAAAGATGGAAACAACCCAAGCGTCCATCAACCAATGAATGGGTAAACAAAATGTGGTATATTCATACGATGGAATTCTATGCTGTAGTAAGAAGAAATGAAATTGGAACACATATGATAACATGGGTGACTCTTGAAGACATTATGCTAGGTGAAATAAGCCAGACAGAAAAGGACAAATATTGCATGGTCTCATTAGTATGAACTAGATACGAAGAATAAATGCACGGAGGTAAAGCCTAGAGTATAGGTTATTAGGAGATAAGAGGAGGACTGAGAAGAACTACTGATGCTTAATGTATGTAGAAGTTTTAATTAACTTGACTCTAAAAGTGTGGAAACGGATATAGTTGATGGAAACACATTATAGTGAGTAGCAGCTCATTTATAAATAGGATTGTGGCTGAAAAGTGTAGTCTAGGGATGTAAATGTCAATTGAAATTAAGCTAGAGAGTAATCTAGGGACTGAATAACACGGTGAACCCAGAAGTGGATGAGGATTGTGGTTAATAGTACAAATCCAGGAATGTCCTTCTCTTAATTAGAATGGATGTACGTCACTATTGCAGGGTGGTGGGAATGTGGAGAAGCATGGGAAAAATACAATTAATGTAACCTATGGACTATAGTCAACAGCAATACTGTAATATTCTTGCATCACTGCCAAAGACGTGCTGTTTTGATAATGGGGGTTATGGAAAAAGTGTGCCAAATCTACACTGTGGACCGTGGTTGGTGGTGATAGTCCCACGATATCATCTCATAATCTGTAGCAGATGTTCCACCACGGTGTGGTGTGCTGGCGAATGAGTGCTGTGTGGGAATTCTGCACGAGCGTGATTTTTTGTAAGTTCAAAACCTCTAATAAAAATATATTTTTAAAAATAGGGTGGGTTGCGGGGGGGAATACACCAAATACAAGATAGGGACTATAGTTAGTAGTAGTATTTTGACAATGCTCTTGCATAGTTTGTAACAAGAGCCTCACAACAAATCAAGGCGGTGGTGGTGAGGGGTGATGTATTGGGCCCCTATAGGATGTTATGAATGTTTATTTTGTAAATTCACAACTCTTACCACACATTTACTGTTTATGTATGTTCATGTATGAATGCTATACTTCAGTAAAAAAAAATAACTGACAAAAAAACATATAGGAGATATTATGAGTATCTGTGTCAATACATCTAAATGAAGTGGATACATCTTAGAAAATACATCTGACTAAAATGGCTACAATAAGATACAGAAACTATACTAGTTCTACAATCTGTGAAGAAATTGAATGAGTAGTCTACTCAGAAATGTCCATTACAAGCTGGCTTTACCAGTGAGGTCTACATTTAAAAAGTTAATGATTCCAATTTTGCATAAAACTCATCCAGAAAATGGGAACAGACAGAAGAGAAGCCTTCCCTAAATCATTTAATGAGGCTGGACTCAACACCAAAACATAATGAACAAATATGGAAAGAAAAATTACATATCAGTCTTACTGTGAAGAGAGATGAAAAAATTCATCATAAGAAATTAACACACTAAATACAGCAATGTAGAAAAATAGAATGCATCGATATCACATTCAATTTATCCTAGGAAAGCAGCCTATTAAGATTACTAAATACGTCAATCTAAATCACATTATCAAAATGGAGAAAAAACAAATAAATCTCAATAAATACAAAAAGATTGCTAGAGAATATTCAATATCCATTTATGATTTAAAATACTGAGAAAAATTATGAATGGGGGGAAATTCCTTAATCTCATAAAGGTTAGTAAAATACACAGAAAGCCTCACACAATGATGAAGCACAGATAGCGTTCCCACTGAGATCAGGGACCCGACAAGAGTGTCCACTGTCATTTACTAGCACTGAAGAGTGTCCTGGAGGCTCTAGGTAGTGCAGCTGGTAAAGAAGGAAAAACAAGGGACAAGATAGGAAATGATATGATTATCAACAGAGCATCCAAAATAATCTGCAATTAAATCATTAGAATTAATAAGAAAAGTTATCAAATTTGTTGATATATAATCAATGTACAAAAATATACTGCATTTCTATATACTAGCAACAGTAGAAAACGAAATAGAAAAGATGCTATTTGAATAGCACAAAAAATATGAAGTACCCATGAATAAATGCAACAAAAGATATGCCTCTTGTAAAGACAAAGTTTATATAACACTTTATTGAAAGTCATAAATAAATGTTATGGGTTTAGATAGGAAGACTCAATATTTTAAAAATAAATGTCCTCAAATGGGTGTATTTATTCAATGCAATGTCGTTCAATCAAAACACCAAATGGCATTTCATTACATTTCCTTTTGTCTTCAGAATATAGGATCTGTGGTATACAAAGCATTGGTTTAAAAGTTCTTAGGATTAATATTTCCTCGTAAGTATTACAAATTGATACAGTGAGTTACATTTATTGCTGTCTACATGAAATTTTAGTTTGTTTTTTTTTAATCCCATCCTGGTTGAATTATTTTTTATTCTTAAATATGTAACATATTATCATGGTTCAAAAGCAAAAAATATGTTCAAAAATGTATTCTTGGAGAAGTCTTTTTCCATTCACCAGCAGCCACTTTCTACCTGCCCCCTGGGTAACCAATTTCACTACTTCCTGGTTTATCTTTCTGTATTTCTATTTTTTCAAATTAAGCAAATACAAAATGGAAGAAGCAAATGTCCAAAACACTGGACTTAGTAAACAAATTGTGATATAATCATGCAATGGAACCTGATTACCAGGGAAAATTAAGAGACTGTAGCCAGACAAATCAATCTCACAAACATAATAATGAAGGAAGAAACAAATCACAGAAAAATACAGTGAATGTCATTCCATTCATATTAAGTTCATAAATCAGCAAAACTACACGATATTTATTTAAGTATACATGAGCAATAAATCTGTAGAGTAAAGCAAGTGAAAGATCATCACAAAAGCCAGGGGAGTGATTGTCGTGCGTGGGACAGAAAAGTCATGAATCCATGGGAGGCAGGGACATGAAAGGACAATGTTCTGTTTCATAATGTGGACGGCGTTACATGGGGATTTGCTTCATTTTCAGTCCCTAAATATATATGTTTATATTATTTATACATTTATATGGTTCTCTGTATGTATGCTATATCTTGCAAGTTAAAAAAAAAAAAGTTATAGCCCAAATATAACAATTTGAGGCAAAAGATAGTTTTTGCTTTCTTACTAAAAATTAAACTCTCAAGGTGTTTTGATAGTCTTTTCCTTATAATTATCACCCAAAATTATACTATCATAATTACCTCTACAACTATTATAATGTTAATTACCTTTTCAAATTATAATGTTAACTTCCTGGTTCAGTGTGAAACTTACATTTACCAATATTCAATTGACAAGAGTGGAAATGAAACGTTTATGTATCCTTGTTGTCCACTGGGACGATAACGAGGCACAGATTCTCTTCAGTTGTGGGATCAAGGGAATAATCACAGATCTTTCACCATGACTTTTAGGGCCTGGCTAGTCTTAGTATTTCCACCAATATACCCAAGAAAGGGTAGAAAGATAAGAGGAGAAAAGATTCCTCCTCCCTTGGCCATTTCAATTTATAGGCTAACTAATCCATTTTAGCAGAAACAAACCTGGAGACAGTCCACCTACGGGAAACAGCCTATCATTTTTATAGCATTGGGATGTGGTTTTCATTCTCATTAAACTCAGATGCATCATGTTCCAGAAACGTTATTCCTTGCAGGTCCTGGGTCAGCTTGAGTACTTCAGTGACTTGGTCAGAAGAAAGAGGGCCCCTGAACACAGCAGAGCATGGATTAAGTGGTGATGCAACCATCTAGTTGACCCTCAGACTTAGGGGGATCTATTTGTTCACGGAATGAGTATCAAAGGGATTAGGCACAGAAGCCCAGCTTTGCCATTCTGACACGCTGATGATCAGTGCCAAGGGAGGCAGTGTCCATGGACCCAGCCTCCACTGAACACCTTAGGGCATGGAGTAGGAAGGGTGGGGAGGATGGTGAGGCAGGGAGCGGGCTGGGGGCTGAGGAGCAGCTTTCACTGCATCACTTTGTGGCTCCCCACCCAGCTTCTCCATGGAGCCCTTTGTAGTTGTTCCCTCAGCTCTAGGAGAGGCAGATGGCAGGGGTTTCAGCTCTAGGAGAGGCAGGTGGTGGGTGATCAGCTCTAGGAGAGG
>JAKSZT010026446.1:11865027-11886823 GCA_026826555.1 Tolypeutes matacus | reverse complement strand
TCTAGGAGAGGCAGGTGGAGGCGGGGTTTCAGCTCTAGGAGAGGCAGGTGGTGGGTGATCAGCTCTAGGAGAGGCAGGTGGTGGGTGATCAGCTCTAGGAGAGGCAGGTGGTGGGTGATCAGCTCTAGGAGAGCTGGCAATTTCCAAGCCTTCGTTAAGTTCCGGACTCTAGGTAGGGAGCCCTTTTTAAAACTTTTCTCAAATTTCATTCTCCTGTGCCCCTCTCTAGGCTTTCAAGTTTTCAAGTTAGTATCTGTATATTGTATATTGTCCTTCTCAGCAGTCCTGGGTCTCACTAGGGTCTCATGCACATGATAGAGAACGAGGGTGAATTAAAGTCAGAAACGTTGAGTCCTGGGCTGGGAGCAAACAGAGAAAAGTTTGAATGATGGTTGGGTCTGGCTCTCAAAATTGTTTTTACTAAGTTTGTACAAAAATTCTGTGTTCACTCACTGCCATTTTGGTTCTAGGTATCCTAGGACTAACATTTTGCAAGGGTGTCACCTTCCTTTCAGCCCAAGGCGCCCCCCCACCCCCCCCACCCCCCGCTTTTCCTACTTCTAAGCACGGCAAGAACTCCTTCTGGAGTAGATTTATTTACTCATCTTGAAGTCAAGTTCCTTTGGCAAAAGGGAAGTCGGATCAAACAACAGCACAGTCCTCCCTGATCCCTAAAACCAGGCTGGCGTGGGCAGCATTTTTATCTACGGGCTGAGCCTGACCTTGGCTCTTTTGGCATGCCGCAGTGTCAGAGTGATGCGTCCATCCTTCACTCATTAGCAAGGTGCTTTTGGGCAAGTTACTTAGCTCTGGAACCTCCATTTCCACATCTGTAAAATAAAATAAAAGCTACCTTGGAGGATTCTCATGAGTTTTAAATAAAATGATGGAGGTAAGGACTTTGCCCGTGATGGGCCTTTAACAAATAGCTATTTTAGGAGCTCTATTTGTCTCCACCCCATCTTTGCTGTATCTGTGTCAGGGAAACACCCGCTACAGAGTGAGTGGGGCAGTGATGGGCAAAGGGAAGTCAGAAGGTGGTGAACTGGCTCATTGTTTGGGGTTAGGCTGTGTGGATCTCGGGGTCTTCATCTTCAGGGGGGCTGGAATCCCAAAGACTTGCTCTACGATCAGAGGACAAAGTGCAGCCACGTTTTATTCAACTTCCCATTTCTGGTTTTTCTCCCTCTCCCCCAAGGCCGAGCACAAGGACTTGTACCTAGCAAGTATTCCATGAGTATCTGCTGAATCATATTTTGCATGAAAATTGCAGAAGACCTAAGAAGCCCTGAAAATAAAGACTCAAATGTCAAATGAAAGATGAGTTTTAAATTGAGGACATAGTAATAAAGCATACGTGCTAGTCCCAGGAGACCAGCCGGATTCCAACTATACACTCAACATTGGGATTTCTATTTTCTCCCAGGGAAAATTCCTGTCATTTAAATTAAGGTGGCCTAGAACAATTGGCCGGTGCAACAGGAACATGCAAAGTAGTTTTTATTAACAAAATGTCCCTGCTCAATCTCCAAGGGAAGTGGCAGAACTGCCTTCTACATGATAAAGAGGATTAACTAAGCTGCTGGTTTCTGAGTTTGACCTGATGGCTCTGGAGTGGTCTTTTCAAAAACCAAATGCGAAGGCCTTGATTTCACTGGAGTTTGTTCATTGCAGCCTTATTCGTTCTGTAAAAGGAGTTCCCCGTGTGGACACTGTGTGTGTGAGACAGACCAGTCCACGTTTGTCTAAAATGCTGCAACTTCAAAACAGTTGCAATAAACCTGATGTTAGACGAGCATGAAATTTTAATAGAATCTTGGAATCTTGGGTTCGGTGATCTCTCTGACTCCCCCTCCCAGGATTTCAATCTGCACTGCAGTGGTCGCCCAGCCTGTGCCTGAATGTTCTCAGGGCTGGGGAAATAACTGTCACCACCGCCCCACACCATCACCTACCTTCACCAGCGGAACGAGTGGAGACTGCTTCTCTGTATCTTGTGCGCGTTGACGTTATTTCTAAGGGAGAAAGCAAATGGTTTTCAGTTGACGATGTTGGATGTTCCTGAGCCCTGTGATCCTGGAAAACTTCATGGACTAAGAAGTGCCCCCACCCGCTTTGTGTTACTGGGCAAGACGGCCTTAGACTCCAGGCCTCTGGCCTTCCTCCCCTGGCCCTTACAGAATCCCGATAGGACATGTTCCCCCTGCCTCCACGGGACCGCCCACGGCCTTGCTCGACGCCCCCTCACAGCCTGCAGTACTTTCCCACTGGCTCACCCCAGTCTTTGAAGCTCTCCTGCCCTCTGCTCAGGGAGTCGAGTTCCGATCTGCCCCTGGTCCCTCCCCTACTGGGATAGCCGTCTGCTCTTTCTCTCTCTTCCTTATTGCACGCAGTTTCTGCATAGTCATCCTTGCCTGTCTAAGAGTCCAGTGTAAATCTGTCTTTGGCAAACAAGTGGTGGTGGAGGCAGAGGAGGCGAGGCGCTGGGAGGCGGACGCGGCATGCATGTGCATGTAGCAGCTTCTGCCTGCCTGTGGACACGTGCAGCTCGGATGGTCCAGACATCGCCTGGATTCAAAGAGCAGTGCTCAGTTAGACAATCTGAGGCCACTGCGGGAATGCAGAGGGATGCACATTTGTTGAGAATGAACTATCTGCCAGGCAGAGTGCTAGGAGCTTATGAAAATAGTAAGCCATTTAATGGATCTAATACACTGTATAGTACATAGACTCTTCTTTGAAAATTAAAAATCCCTGGGCCCAGCCAATTTTATTGAATCCCATGCATATATAAACCTCACTCTATTTCTATTCACCTAATGTATTTACCTAAGTAATAATAGATAGGAAAGATGTCTCAAAAAAGGTAAGAAAGATTAAATTAGTACTGTTAGTGAGCATCCCACAGAATCCTGTTCTAGTGTTACTGGGGTATGCAAATGACACGACCCAGCCCCCCACACACACACACTCAAGATAAGATACATGCATGAATCTGCACAAAACGGCCTGTGCTGAGTATCCCACAAGAGTGGACAAATGAGAAAAAGTGGAGAGCTGTAGGTTTTATATAAAGGAAGGAAATAGATGAGAGCCATTTTACTGTCCTTGAATTTCAAGGCTCAAGTTTCCAAATTGAAAAAAACAGTCTTTTGTTCTTGGACACATAAATAGCTGCCACTGAAATGGACAGTGGTGGCTGAGCTGCAGACCTGCTTTGGGAAGCCATCTGTGAAGACGCGCTGCTTGTAACTTGCTTCCGGTGGGAACTAAAGGGAGGAGATTTGCTTCTTGGACTGCAGACAAAGCAGATGTGCGACATCAGGTTTTCCTTTCCTGACAACCACCTCCCGGTCAAGTAAGCCTCGGTAGCTGGCTTTCCCTCTAACCTCCACCCCATCACCTGCCCTCAACTGGCTAGTCTGTCCCTTCAAGGGACATTTGTTTAACTCTCGGAAACCAAAGGCAGTTGTATTTTCTTCTGCTACGGCTAACTCTTAATTTGCTGGTGAATTCTGATTTATCTTCTGTTTTGGGCGTTCCATCTCAAGGTTCTGATCTTTTGTCAGGATTAACTCCAAATGCCTTTGGATTTTCATGGAAGAAAGCTAAAAGACTGGAAGCCAGACGCATTGCTGAAGATTATTAATGTGTTCTATGCTAACAGGACAAAGGTAGAGTCTGCGAGTCTCTGAGTTTATTTTTAAAGAAAATGGAAGTGATTTTAAAAGCCGAGGTGCACACGGTGTGGACTCGAATGAGCAGTGCAGTGACATGGCACACGGCCACAGGCACCCAGTGAGCGGCACCTGGCGTCAGCTCTCAGGGGCAAAGTGGCACCGGCCGCGGCACTTCCATGTCATGGGCAGCATTCAAGCTGCCTTCTCCCTTTCGCGGTTTCTCCTGACTTGTGATAGGTAAGATAAATGCTACAGCTTGTGTTTTATTAATTTATTATTTATTTATTTTTTTTTTACCATTTTAAGAGTTTTATTATTCTGTAGCTATTCTGTAGCTATTTGGTATCTGCATCAACAGGAAAGTACCCTGACGGTGTCTGCTCTCAGGAGCTATTCTGTTAGCCAGATAAGCGACATGCTGATTTTCACCCATGGTCTATGCAAACACAAACTCATGTTTGGAAGAAATAAGAGTGTCTCATTGTAACGAAGTAGGAAAAGAGACACATTGATCTCTTCTTCCTTATGCAGCGGTGAGTGGTAAGTGGGTAACAGGGCTCCCTGGCGGTGGGGGAGCCCTGAGATGTGGAGTTTGCTGATTTCTGTGGCGTAAATACCACTCCCATTGCTGATGCCAAGTTACCCACATGAAGCCACTGAACATGGAGTTGGGAAGAGACACAAGCTATTGACTCTTGGGAGCCTGTACAACACTGCCCGTGTGCCAGTCTAAGTGAAGGAGCTCCTACAACCAAAGCCAGAGTCTAACGGTCTTCGTGCTCGAGTCTGGACTTGGCAATGACTCTCTCTGATCTCATCAGGGTGACTACTGAACTTTTGGCTTATCTTTCCTTCCCAGTAGGCAACAGCACCGTGACGGAGCCTAAAAAAATAAGTGCTATCATTTAAAGCCTATATCCTCATCAGCTTTCCAACATTTGTTCTGTGCTTTCCTGGCAAGTCACAGAATTAGATGCTTTGTGTAGCAACTTTTGGTAAGTGATTGTCATTTCTTAGGCACCATTTGTATCACCAGGGAACTCTGGGATGGAAGGAGTAAAATCTAGCAGGAATTCTCTTTTGAAGTATTTTTACCAGAGGATATGTTTGTTTTGATTCTTGTAAAATAATTCCGGGGCCTTTTCTCTGGATAGCCTGCCCATGGATTTCAAATTGCTTAAGGTTTAAAACTCAACCTGAGTTCTAATAACACAAAGAAAGACAAATAGATAGACAGACAGAAAGAACAATAAATGATAAGCTTGCACCCAGGCATATGGTCTTATCTTTGCTGCCTTCACTTTTATCCTTAGGCATCTGTCCTCATCCCCTGAGCCATTTCTAAGAAGCAGACACAGAAGCTATCATGCCCTTCAGTCAACACAACTTGAGGTAATACACCGTATGATATCACTCGTGGAATTCCACCTGCCCTTCTGCCCTTTTTCTCTGTCCCTGCACGTTCTACCTTCTGTAGTGAATAGAATATGGAGCAGTAACGTGTCTTCACACGGAGTCATGATTTCGGCAGCTATTTAAAATAGAAGCACTGCCCACCCTTCCCAGCGGTGCACTTCCACTCCCGTAGCCTTCGGCACGTCGGCACTCACTGTGCTTGCACACTTAAGAGCACTGACATTCTGCCCAGCACACCTGCCAGCTCCTGAGAGAAACGGGGTGGGACACAGAGAAGGGGGCAAGCGCCAGGGCTGGGGCACATCGGCGGCAGCCTTTGGGGAGGAAGGCAGTGTCTTTGGACCACAGTTGTCCATGAGCTTCTTGGATTCGTCATCACGGTCTGAAGCAGCTAAGCTCTCGTCCTGCGTCTCCCAGTGCTGCTTCTATAAGCACAGAAATTTAATTGGCTCTTTCCTTACCAGCTATTGATTACTTTCTCCATTTAGATCATTTTATTATACCCTGTGGGAATAATAGAGTCTTCCCTTGCAAGCCCACCCAAGGAGATAGAGGGTCACTATTCTTTCTCTTCTGGCCTTTTCATACTTTAATGAACTACAATAGGGAGTGGAGCACTTTAAGGTAGAGCCAGACAAGAGGATTCCCAAGCTTTCTTTGGCAGTGCTTTCCAGGGTCTTAAAATGCCATGAGATCTTGGGACAGAGACTGTTAGTAAATAGCACAGTACCTGGCACAGTGTGGCTCCTGGGTAAAAAAAAATTGCTCCCGGAATAACTAACTAAACAGATGCCTGCATGATAGGTGTCCCAGCGTTAGCACCTGGCATCAGGCACCCAGCACACGAAGAGATTTCCTCTGCTTCTCTTCTGGGCGAGCGCAGCAGGCCTTAATAGGACCTGCTTCTGTGCGACTTCTAGATGGTGGTTATCGCATGTGGTCAGTCCTTGTGACTATAGTTCCTCTTCGATGTCATTTTTTGAGAACTAAGGGCATTTGGCGATTCTGGTCCACTTAATCGTTTCTTCATCCTACCAACACATCAGCCCCCTGGGGCTGCCTTACCATTTGTTATTTCCTGATGGCCGAGGAAGCAAATCGATCAATAATGGACCAGCCAGGCTGATGTAACAAAGCAAAGTCTCGGTGAGCAGTAGGGACACCTCCTGGGGATGGAGGAGGGAAGAGCCTTATTAGGGCTGAGAATGGATGTGGATGATTGGGGCTCTCTGTTGGACATTTTGCCCAGTGGCACATGGTGAAGCCAGCTGCCTCCATATACTTTGCCCAGTAATTTGGGCAGGGCTGCTTCTAGCCTATCTTGTGGCACTGTCTGATTGTGCATTGTAAAACGATATGTAGACGCCATTTGAAAAAAGAAATTACTCTTTCCCTACAGGGTACTTTCATTATCCACACCACTTCTAACCATGATTATAATGCAATATACCCTGAACTTTTTTAAGGGCTTTGTCTTTTGATCTGTAGAAGATATCACCCAACCTCCTCCGTGACTTTATGCCTGTGTGTATCAGAAGAGCCTTAGGTGTTTTTAACACACTGATCGTTGCTTCCTGGAGTGAGAATTGAACTGAGTCTCTGCTTCGTCCCAGGGGAATTCTTAGACCTGAACAGAGGTTTTAGAAATACAGTGCTCGCCGTGATGCTACTCATAGCCCTTGGGGTTCAGAGCTTTTTCACCCTTCCTACCTGGGGGGCTGGCGCATCTGCACAGGGTTATGGTGTTGATTACACTGCCTTTGCACACACTTGTGAAAATGAGCTGTCACAGCCAATGAATGTACAGAACAGAGCTAAACCGTTCCCAAATGCACACGAGAAGGCATGGTAAAATCATCAGGTGAGAGAAAAACAAATATTCTTGGTGAGAGAGATGGCTCAGGATCTTGTCTTCAAAGTGTGGCATGAAAATAAAGGGAAGGTTATTTGGAAAGAGATGGGGAAGCAAATGGAGTCAGTCCAGGATCACGTGCTGCCCATCCCACGTGAGTCCCTGGTCATTTCATCAGAGACAGGCCCTCGGCCTCTGCGCCATCGTCACATGTGCTCAATGGGCCATCACGCTTTCTGCGTCTTTCCACAAGATCTCTAGGGTCAAGCAATTCCTACCAGAAAACAAAAGCTTTCCTTAGCGACTTCAAATGAAAAATGATGACACCACTGGGTCTGTTTAGAGAGGAGACTCTAGAGAAGAATGAAGCTGGATTTATATATTTTATATTTATATAGGCACATGTGTTGGCACACATATTTAGGCTACCAGAAGTCCAAGCTCCTCATTTTTTCAAGCTGAAAAAAATCACTATAAGAAGTGAAATAAAACTGTTAATGAAGTATGGATGGGGATTAATTCTCAAACCCAATAGTCAAGGCCAGTAGCTGGCTGAAGTGTGACATTTGCAGGATCTTCTGTCAGACCTGTGCTTTAAGCAAACAAGCTATTTGGGATACTCTTCGACAGCTGGGGTCCATTCCAAATCCAATAAGTGAAGACACAGTAGAGGCGGGATATACTCAGCAGGTACCACTTGGGTCATGCCTGATCCGCCATGACTGTGGTAAGATCCTGCTGCTCATGGTGTATGGCGCTAGTCTTGGCAGGCACAGCACATGGGAGAAAATCTGCTTCCTGGAGATATATTTCCCCTACTTGCCGTGTATGTCTCCCACCTCCCTCCCTCCCTCCCTCCCTCACTCCCCCCTCTCTTTCTTTCTTTCTCTTTTTTCCCTCACCTGGATGGGTTTCTGAGGTGGAGAGAAATCTGCTATTGGGGACCCTTAAACACTCCTCTTTGCAGGGGAACCTCGGAGAGTTTTCAGGCCAGGTGTGGGCAGGTAAGAATGAAGCATCTAGGGAGACTGCCTGTTGAAGGCTACTTTGCCTTGCTGTCTCAGGATGTCAGCGGAGAAATCGACTGAGAACGAAGCTGTAGATGCCAAGTGCTCCTGAGGCGCTAGGCCACTCTTGCCGCAGCCTATTTGAAAAGCAGTTCTAGCGTTAGCCTGTCACCTACTTCTAAACTATATCAGAAAAGGTCGAAACTTCATTGAGAGGTTCAAGAGGTCAGGTGATGAGGGTTAACGGGGAGGGACATGTTGTCTGGCCACTTCAGGCCAAATGAAGAGGGCTGCAAGAGAACTAGTTGAGGACCTTAATGGGTGACCTCTGGAGTTTGGGGGACTGAATTTAGTGCCTTATCACTTACTGGGGAGGTCTAGAAATGGAAGGCCATGTCTGACTCTTAAAGAACAAAGGGTCAGGGCAACACTGGGAAAGGGCGTCACATCCAGAGATGAGGGACAAGGCTGTCTGGTCTTTTGGGCTAGAAGTGCTCTGGTGAGGGTTGCTGGCATTGATCATCTTCAAGAGATCCACCCAAGAAACTACTGGAGGGGCGAAGTGACCCAGCAGAGGAAACCAGATGGAGGTGTGCTGAGAGGAAAGCTATGAGCAGCGAGGTGAGTGGGGGCTGCAGGTGAGATTCTCAGCATGGAAAGACCTCCAAAGAACCCTCAAGACACCCCATGAGGGAAAAATCGGCATCTGATCTCTGTTCCATTCAAAGAGCCTCAGGCCAGATGACTATGTGGTCAAGTAGGACTTCTCATCCCCTTACCTCACTCCCTGGGGTGGATGCCTTGGTGTGCCACAGAATCCCTCTCAGGAGAGCTGCCAAGTTAGCTGTCAGCTTTCCTTGGCGATTGCCTCAGCTGAAGAACCCTTCTCGCCCAAGGTCACAGCTCTTTCAGGAACAGCCCACATTCAGTGCCTAATCAATGTTGGGGTGCAAGTGCCTAGGCCCTACCCCAGCTCCTGAGCTCCCCGTGGGGTCATCTGAAGCCTACGTCAGGGTTGCTCAACTTCTCCTCTGTTCATTCCTGCTTCTGCCCCGTCTCTTCGACAGTTGTTGATCCCCAGTACCTTCCCTGCATTTTAATCTCCATCTCGAGTCTGCTTCCTGGGAATCCAAGCTGCAACACCCCTAGACTGCACTTGACCCGAAGGGGCCACAAGCAGCAGTTCACAAGAGGAAGAGGACATGGATTCACCTTTCGCCCCCAAGCAGGTTTCCAAGCCAGGGGCAGCGGAGGGCCTTCCAAGTGCATGGAATTCACAGCTATGCGATTTTTACACTGGACCTTTGTCAATTAAAGAGTGACCAAAGTCAACTACAGAACATGCCAGACCTGTTAGCCAACGGCCAGAAAAGAACAGCAAGAAAGGAGCAAGGAGTTAACAGGGAGAAAGTAAAGAGCTCATTTCAATAAACCCATGGCAGTAGCATAGATTTTGAGAACCAGGGTTTTGAAGTCAGATGGTCCTAGGTTTGATTCCAAGTCAACTTACTCAACATGACTTAACCTCTTGAAGCCTCAGTTTCTCAACTGTGAAATGGAGATAATAATAGATTGTTGGATGATTAAAGGCTGGCAAGGAGTAAGCATTCCGTAAATATTAGCCATCATCATTTTTGCTAGGAGAGAGCATCCTTGAGTGGGCTACAGGTCCCATAGAGGAAGCTCCTTTCACACCCAGTCTTGGCTTGGCAACCCAGCCTGGAGGATCCAGGGCATCCCGCAGACCTGTTCAACGGCTGCTGGTTGAGTTGAATCTCTGGCCCCACAGAGGACTAAAGTGACTCCCTCCCATCCCAGTAGCTTCTGTTGTTTCACACCGTGCCAGGATCTCCCGGGGCAGGGACTGTGTGGAAATTGATCCATCAGCCTGGGCACCATCTCTTCTCACATACGTGGAGGGAAAGAGGGGGTGCCGTAGAGCTTATGTACCTTTCTTTGTCCATAAGGAAATTGTAAATGGAGGTGGTGCTTTTTTACAACTTCAGTTGGCTTGTGGCAGTCTTATCTGTTTCTAAAACAGTTCATGATAATTTACCTTCAATGTACTAGACCCACTTATCAGCCAAAGTCTTACTGTCAGCAGCTGACACCTACCCTGCTTGGGATCTGGAGACTGTGTTGACTTGTTTTCTCTCTCTCATTCCCACCGGAGCTCTTGGGCTAGAGCTGTGAGTTCCTCCAGCCTCTCCTGCACACAAGGAATCAGGCTATCAGGTTTCCTAGTTACAGCTTTGCCCTCCTCCTTTGCGTTCTCCTACTTCTTCCCTCCTGCCCTCCTTTCACCCATGCTTTCTCTGCAGGAACTTGTAAACTCCTCCATCCACCACTTGCAATTGGACATAAGGCTTTCTGATAAGGGTAAGTCAGGGACTTTCCTTCTTGGAGAATCTTAAGGTTTTGAGTGCCTTTCCCTCAGCACGCATAAGTTCACTCTGAGATTCTTTGGCAAAAATTTAGGGAGTAAAAAAACAAACAACAACAACAAAAAAGAATAAAGGACAAAAAAAAAAAAAAAAAGATAAAAAGAAAACTTAGGAAGTACACCTACTAGGGATAACCATAGATATCAGCAAATATTTCCCAAGAGTTCCATTTTTTTCCTGTCAATAAAATTCTAGTTGCTCAATCTTTCAGAATAATCCTCAGAACAATGATGAATTATCATATTAAAAGGATAGTTTATGCATCTCTATCAGTCAAACACATATTTGGGCAATTGGCTAACAGGATTAAAAGAGGGGAAACTGCATGTACCTTTTACTACGGTGTTCAATATAAAAGATTTCTCACCTCTCCATTCATAATTTAAGAGCTTGAGGCTGTCAGAGTTTATTTCACCATTCAGAAGCTTGAAATGCCGCTAAATAACAACCCTAGGTCCAGATAAGTAACATCTGGTTGGGCCCAGGCAGTTAGGTTTTGTGGAAGGTGCCCTGGGTGTGCGCCTCAGTCTACCTACTGTGATAACTCAGTGTATCTCTTTCCTAAAGAAAGTCTTTGTATTTTATGCTCAACTCTATGAAACAACTCCCAGGACCAGCTTCCTGCCTGCCACCTCCAGGGTGTTTCCAGTCAGCTGGGACTATCTTCCCAAGTGCTGTCTACCCCAGGCTCTGGGATTCTGTGTTTTCCAATAGCACAGAATGCTGCCTCATTTGGGAACTATTGATTTTGCATTTATTTTCTGTACCATTTTTTGTTCATTTTTGGTCATCATCTTATGTTATTCTCTGTCTCATTAGAGTTTGTCTACTTATAAAATTCTAAATTCCTTTAAGTCGAGGTTTATGATTTCTCAGAGTTTAGATCTTCACAGTGCTTATCGAATTCCAAGTACACACCAGAAACTCAATAAATATTTGTCAAGTTGAAGTACCGAGTACAATTTAGCAAAGTCAAATACTGTCTCTTTGCTTAGATCATCTAAACATGTAGCTAAGTTTTCTTTTAAGAATCATATCCCTATTCAGGTAATTTTCTCTAGTACGTTCCCCCCAGCTCACTCTATCCCAGATTGGTTCCCCTTCACCAGTAGCTCTATTACAACATTCAGTCGTCTGGTTCCCCAACCAGATCAAGCTTGAATAATTTTTAATCTTATTTTAAAAATTTCTCTT
Source organism: Tolypeutes matacus (assembly GCA_026826555.1). NCBI lineage: Eukaryota > Metazoa > Chordata > Mammalia > Cingulata > Chlamyphoridae > Tolypeutes > Tolypeutes matacus. Next base: position 11,875,230 of record JAKSZT010026446.1, on the reverse strand, counting down.
GTGTCTCCATGGCCTCTGCTAAAGTAAATGCTTTCAGAATGAATAGGAGTGGCTTGAGCAAAATTAGAATAGAAATGTTAAAAGGGGGACACGGAAGATATTGTGTGTGACCCTTCCATCCTTGTATATCAATATAATCATTTTTATAACTTGAAATGAATCACTCAGCTTGGCATGTCAGGCCGTCTTGGTTTATGACAGATTAATTAATTCATCTATTATTTATACTCTGATACATTTAAAAAGCCATTGGAGTGGCTTAAAGTAAAAAATAAAAACCAGAACTATAACGTCCTTATGACAAGGGTAAAGAACTGGGACCAAGAAATTGGGAGGGAGGAGGAAATCACTGTCCCAGAAAGTCTAAGATCAATGAAAGCTCCAGCAGCTAAGCGTGAAAATCAGCTCTGAGCTTTCTGAATTTTGTTGTTGTGAACTGAATATGTTACAGCCTACAATAAACAAATATTGGGCAATGAACAGAAGCTGTCAGCAGCAAACTTGGACAAGCATTGAGTGGTGCCCATCGGCTTTTATTTGTTTAGGTGATTATTTTTTTTAAGAAAAAACGGCTCCAATTGTCAGGAATATTGAAGAGCTGAGAAGCAGGTAAAATACTCTTTAGCATTGGTGAACAAACAGAGGATGGCAGGGTTGTCCAAATATTTGGACTGTATTTATTAATTCTGTATTGGAGGCCTCAATAACAGCAATGGGTTCCTAAGAAGACGACGCAATAAAAGAAAGCTGTGACCACTACTGGGGTGAAATAGGAAAATAAGAGCCCACATAGTCAAAGTCCCTTTATCCTGGGTGCCCAAAGGCAGTAAATAAACTTCATTTTCAATCACTAGATTTAAGGTTATATTTCAGTTTCAAGAACTGGGGATGAGCAAGAATTTCGGAGTGGCCTGCATTATTGTCAGGTATTTTCTTTTTTACTGTTGAATTGGGTATATTTTATGTTGGATACTATGATAGATATATAAAAGATTACCCCATGTAATTAGAGTAGAATTTGGGCAATAAGGGTGATTTTGAAATATTGATTCAGAGTTCCAAGATGTGGGGACAGAAAGGCCAAGTGAAGTGAAAATCTACACGATTGCCTGGTTCATTTAATCCATCCATGCCATGAGTTAGGATAATTCAGACTTTTTTTTTTCTTGTCAGAAGCTTTCAGTTGTACTAAACTGCCCAATCATTTCAACCACCCTGTTTATTTTGTTTTCAGCACAGCCGTTGACGAATTCTCTGCGACACCATCCCGTTGGAAGTTCTGACGTGACGCGTCTGTCCAATGCACCTCTGCAAAGCACAGCTTTTGTTAGCAAACCATGCAATTGACAGACCCTTTTAGGTAAAGCTGCTGCACTGAGTCTCTGCCATTGGTTATTAAGTGAGCTGGTACTAGAATCAAGGTTCTAGAACTAATCTTCAGAAATATTCTGGAGCCATCTAATTTGGCTTCCTTGTGTGAATAAAATGGGAGCCTCTGTGCCACAGTATAAACTTGCTGTATCGAGTCTCGCCCTGGGCTCACTGCTCACCTGCTTCTCTCTAGGTTACCGGGAGGGCTCTCGGCTCAGAAGAGATGCCAGGAGCTCAAGCAAGGCAAGGCAAGGCAAGGCAACTTGACGTTGTTTGGAGTTGTACACGCCCGAGTGTCAGCCAGTGTTGCCAAGTTGTGTTCTTGGGCAAGTTAGTCTTCTGGAGCCTCTGTTTTTGTAACTTGGGGGTGGTTGTGTGTCCGTCTCAGGGATTTTATGAGAAGCAAATGATGTAATGCCCTGGACAATGAACCAGCACAGTGAGTAGCACAGAGTAGGTGCTCAAAAAATGAGAACTATTAGTCTAGAATAAGTTTATAGGTAGCTGAATCTACTTTATTAATAATATAATATATGTAAAAAATCCTCAGTGCTATTTTAATAACTAATCAATATGCCCACTTTGCTAAAGAAAATACTTAGCGTAAAAGATCCTTCTCGGAGAATAATGTATGATGTTAATGCTTGTATATTCCTTCAGAGAACATTTTAAATCTAGCATTGCTTTTATTTTGTTTTAATAGTAGTATGTTATTCAAATTTTCTGCCAAAATAATCTTATAATTAGCATTACTATTTTGAAAAGTAATACTATTTTAAGCTATTGGGTCTACTTCTTGACAATAGAGAATAGAGTCATTTCTTGGGTCGATGTTTTTATATGGTCTAGCAGAGTGTGAGGGTAGCTAGGGAGAACAAAATACACACTTCCAGGGAAGGTCTAAATATTTTATTCTTCAACAATAAACATTTAGCAATCTTGGTAGTACATTGTCAAAGTAAACACATGAAAAATAAAACATATAAACACTAAGAAGTAGTCATCTGATCCTCAGAAATTAGAAAATAGAATTACCATATGACCTGGCAATCCTACTTCTTGGTATATACCCAGAAGAATGGAAAGCAGTGACTCTTACAGATATTTGAACACCAATGTTCATGGCAGGATTATTTACAATTGCCAAAAGATGGAAGCAACCCAAGCATCCATCAACTGATGAATGGATAAACAAAACACGGCATATACACAAAGTGCGATATTATTTAGCCCCAAGAAGGAATGGACCTCTGATGTATGCCATGGCATGGATGAACTTTGAAGACATCATGTTGAGAGAAATGAGTCAGACACAAAAAAGGCAAATATTGTATTATTTACTTACATGAAACACCAGGAAGAAACAAATTTCATAGAGACATATAGTCGATCACAGGTAGCCACGGGCTGGGTGGGGGAGTGGAGAGAGTTTTTGCTTTATGGGTACAGAGTTTCTGTTGAGGGGATGAAAAGATTGGGGTCGTGGATACTGTGGTGGTAACACAATATTGTGACTGTAATTAGTACTACTGAGTTGTACACTTGGAAGTGGTTGAAATGAGTTTTGTTTTGTGTATATGTTACTACAAAGAGATGTATTTTTTAAGTATTCTCTTGAGACCTTTTGATCTGACAAGGTGAAGAAAAAACTCTTTATTTAATAGAGTCAATGAACCTGGTTTTAGTTTGGTCTCTGGCTTATACACATAGCTTTGGGCAGGTCATTCAACCTCCATGAACTTCAGTTTCCTCCTTTCAAAAACATGGCAATGACAGCTCCTAGCAAGACCACTGTTAGATAATTCTTCTGTGCCGTAAATGTGATAAAAAGCATGAAAACATGCTACAAATAAATATCATGGAAATGTAAGGCATTACTATTGTTATTATACGCTCAACAAAAGATCCCCAGTTATTTCTCGACACTTTTGGCCTTCTCCAGTCTTAGGTTTTATGCCCATGCACGTGTCTAATTCAGACAATGCAATCAATTCCAAGCTAATGACGTCTGTTAAGTTCAGGTTTGAAATCAATAGATGTTGATTGTGAATATATGTTTTACTTGAAAATTCTGTGTAGTTTGAAGTTATATAAAATACTAATGGAGGTTTAGGTAAAGTATTTCTAGATTAATATATAAACATGAATGTGATTCAAATTTGTGGCCGAGTGAGGTTTCTATGATTAATTATAAGCAATCAAGATTAATTAAGTGATATAAAATGATGAAAATTATAGCAATCATTAGAATTATGTAAAGAACCTGCCTACTCCTGAAAGTACTGATAATATAGTACTCTATACAGCATTTTCTCATGTTATATCCTTTTGTCCCTACAGCAATCATTTAAGGTAGCAATTATTATTTTCCATTGAGTAGATGAACTTGAAGTCTATTAATATCAAATGAAAGCCAAGAAAGTCACAGCTTAGTAATTGAAGGAGCTGGTACTAAAATCTAGATATTCTAATGCCAAGTCCAGTGCTTTTCAGGATAAGGAAGCAAAAAACGTGCTGTGAAGTGTTGAACCCCATCTATCACTTATGCACCAGGGTTTACTGAATTTATTGAGTGCTCTTTTGGGGCCTCACAGTAGAGCTCAAGGGTGGACTCTGCTCCCAGGAAGCTCATGGACTAGAAAGGTAGGTAAGGCACAGCACCCATGCTGCAGTCAGAAAATGTAAGGGCTGTGAAAATGTACAGGAAAAAGTATCATGGGAGTTTGTTAGCATAAATACAATAGTATTTATAAATTCCAATGATAATTTTGGTGCAACATTTACATATCACTTAGGCCATCTCCATAAAACAATATTTTTCTTCCTTAAGGCAGTTTGAATTGAGTTCAGTTTTATATAAAATGTTATTTTGAAGGTCAACAAGTAAGGCCCATGCTACTCTTATAAAAAATGTAATTGAACCAAGATCCCAAAATAGAAAAAAATTGTGACTAAGAATGCTCACAGATTCATTCGAATGTCTGTATACTAAGTGGGCTGAGTATAACAACAGTACAATGTATGCTTTGCTTGGCTTTTTAAGTCATAATAAATATTACGTATGAATTTATGATGTTCAATTCATTAGCGTGCCTATAACATATATACCACTGGTATACCCCTTTCAAAAAATGAAGATGGTAATAAGTACCAGTGTCGTGCCCTAGACAACTACAGCTAAAAGATCTGTTCATTAGGAAAGTATGTCTCAATATGGAAACCATTCACTAAAATTCTACTACAGTGGGACATTTCATTATTACTCTATCACTTGTCAAGGTTTGGATATATCACATGACCTGCAGTGCAGTCTCATAAAGCAAAAAGCAAAAGAACAGTCTGGTCTTTCCCACACTAGTATGATAAGTGATGTAATTTTAGTCATTTAAATTGTGTATTTATGCTTTTTTTTTAAAAAAGCCATAGCAGAGCAGGTTAAATTGTAATTGCAAAAAATGTGAGACAGTACAATGGGATGCATAGTGCTCACAGCTTTCTAAACCTGGTTCAAATTTTTGTTTTGAAATGTAATTTGTGTTTGAGCCTCAGGTATGTCACCTGCAAAGTGGGGAAAATAACATTTATCTTGCAGAATGACTATGACTTTTAGAAATAGCCCACAAGCTGGAGCACATATTCCACGATAGAATTCAGCTCCTAAGAAAACCGGTCTAGAAGAACCAAAACTTGTTTAAGTGCTTGTGTGTGTTGTGTGTGTGGCATTGGTACTTAGCTGCTTCATCTCCAAATCGACCTCTCACAGGATTTTATTTCAACTACAATTTTTACACCACCATCTTTTCCTATGGAGAGTCTGCAAAGATGTGAGGCACAAGCCTTGCCCTCACAAAACTCCATCAACTTCCAACCCGGAAATTCTTTGAAACCATCATCCAAGGAGGCTGGAGGGGAAGAGGGTCGCTGCGCTGCGGCTCCCTTCAGCACCTCCAGTGTCCTCCTCAGGCTGCCAGGCACTTCCCGGGCTGCGAACGGACTCGGGACACCCTTCGCGTCAATGTTCCGTTTAGCTTTTTGGTAAAAACAACAAATGTTTTGAGAGGCTGAGTCCAAAGACAGCAAAAGATAAGGCGGCTTGCGGTTTCACTCTTAGGACAGCGCCTCACTCCTGGCTGGTTTCCGCTTGGGTCTGGAAAAGAGAGCAGACATAAAAGCTCTCCTCGTCCCAGAGGCCCAGGCCCAGAGAAGCAGGCACACGCACAGCGCTTTGGCCCCAAACGAGCAGCGAGCAGAGTCAACGCGCAGGTGGAGCACTGCAAAGGGGGCCCTGGAGTCGCGTCCCAGGACCCGGGAGGTGGGGCCGTGGGAACGGGGTTCCAGGGTGGACCCCGGGGTCACCAGGCAGCCGAGGTCACGCTTGAGGCGGAAGTCCACCGCTGCCCTCACTGGAAAGCAGAGAGAGGCCGCAGCGCGCCCTTGGCCTCGTGGCCCTTACTTGGGGGTGCCAGGCATCCCGAGCCCTAAGTCCACTGGGGTGGGACAGATGGGGTCCTGAGGTGGGGCTTAGGGAACTTTTAGAATGGGGGGGGGTAGAAGGCTGCGAGGCGCGGGCCGCGGACGGGCGTGGGGGAAGGGCGGGGTGCCCTCCCCAGGGTCCCCCCGCGGGCCCACCCGCGCCCCGGGCGGCAGGGGCGAGGCGCGCCGACGGCGCTCGCTCCCCAGCTGCTCGGCGGCTCTCTGTCGAGGGGAGCCGGCGGGACTCCAAGCCCGCAGCCCCGGCGGCCGCGGCTCCTCACTGCGCCAACCTGCGGGCTCGGGCTGCTGGGGCGGGCGCGGGCCCTCCCTCTCCACAGCCCGCCACCCCGCCGCCTCCCCGCGCTCCCGCCCCGGGTGCGGGTCCCCGGCCCGAGTCGGTGCTGCGAGGAGCCGGCGTGCGGAGCGCGCGCTCGGGACCGCAGCCGGCGGGGCACAGCGCGGCCGCCGCCACCCGCACCTGGCAGCCCTGCCTGCGGGGGCCCGGCCCGCCCCCTCCCCTGCTCCCCTCCGCCGCGGCCCGCCCCTTGCCCCTCCCCGGCCCCTCTCCCGCCACCGCCCTCCCCCGCTTCCTCCCGCCCGGCTCCTCGGGCGCCGCGCCCCGCGCCCCGCTCGCCGCCGCCAGCGCCTGCTCGCCCTCCTGCCCCAGCCGTGCGCGCCGCGGCCGCCCGGCCATGCCAGCATGGAGATCCGGCAGCACGAGTGGCTCGCGGCCGCCCCGCACGAGGGCTTCGAGCAGATGAGGCTCAAAAGCCGCCCCAAGGAGCCCTCGCCCAGCCTGGCCCGAGTGGGCGCGAACTTCTACAGCGGCGTCAAGCAGCAGGACTACAGCGCCAGCGTCTGGCTCCGCAGGAAGGACAAGCTGGAGCACGTAAGGGCGCCGCGGCCGGGGTCTCGGCTCTCGCCTGCCGCGCGCCCCTTCCGCGGGGCCGGCCGAGCGCGCGGGGCGGCGGGGGCCGGGCGCGGGGAGCGGGCAGGGCTCGGAGCTGCGCGGGGCCTGCTGTGGGCGCCGCGATCGCGGGCGAGCGCCGGCGTCCTCCAGCCCGCCCCGGGCTTCGCCTCCTGCACTTTGTTCTGGTGCGAGGCCAGGCTGCGGGCGTGATGGACCCCGGGGTCTCGGGGTGCCTGTGCGGGGGGGGGGGGGGAGGCGGAGCCCACAGCCGGCGCGGCTCGCAGGGACCCGGTGTTCCGTGACAGTGGGTTGCCGAGGAGCGTTTGCCGGGCTCCTGGAGGCTCTTCGCTGCGCCGGGAAACTCCGAAAGGGGCGAATCCCGCAAGTTTTCGCCCCCAGCGGCCTGGCCGGGGCCCAGCGGCTGTGCTGTGCGGAGCGCCCGGCGGGACGCGCGCTGGCCAGCCCCTGCCCGGGCCACCAGGCAGGCTTTGCGCGCGGCGAGGGCCACGGCGAGAGGCGGAGCGGGTCGCCCTGCTCCCCAGAAACCGGCCGCCCCGGGGCCTCCCACTTCCCCCGGCGCTTTTGGCGCTGGGGCGGAGCGCCCTGGGAGGCTCTGGGCTCTGGAAAGAAAAAGCCCCGCTAACACGGCGGAGCTGTGTTCGTGGAACCCCAGTTTCACAGCCGACCCACCAGCGTCTCCTTAAGCCAAAGGTCGAAATGAAACGGAGAGAATTTTGCCAGGAGTGCCGCACACCTAGTGAAGGAGCTGCCACTTCTTCCTACCGGGTGCCTAAGCCACAGCCAGCGTGTCAGTGAACGCGGAGGGTTCCTGGGACCCGGGTCGCGTCGCCACTTTTGATAAGAGGAACAGGAGATCATCTCCCAGCAGCACTGACGGCCGTGCTCTCTGCCCTTGGGCTTGGCAGCAACTCCCGGCCTCCCCGGAGGAAGAGTGCGAGGGGTGATTCCCTGTGACAACCTGAAAGAAGGTCCCTCCCCTTATCATCATTTTTTCAGAACGAGGGCCTTGCGTTTAATGCTTGGAGTTGGGTAACAAGCTCTGCCTCAAGTGTGGAGAACCATTTGCTAAAGTAGATCCTTGAGAGCTTCAGAGTGAGTGAAAGAGACTTCTAGGATGGCAAGATATTTGAAAGGCAACAGTATCCACTTAAAAAAAAAAAAAAAAGGATGCTCCAGGATTAGTGAAGGGACGCGCAGTGTAACCAGTTTAAAGGAGGCAAATAGCATCTTCATGCAATTTGGCGGGTGCGGGTGCTATCTGATTTCATTACGGGGGAGACCGGGCTAACCTTAGGATGGGATAGAACAGGTCTTCCTTTTACTTTCACTGTGAATGTGTGCTCATTTTGAGGTTTGTGCTTTTAACTCATCTTTTTCCTTTATAGTCTTACTGAAAATCATTGATGCAGCCTTCTGTGCCTGTCTTCCTGAGCCACAGACACTGTGCGTGTTAGACTTCAGTGCTTTCTCACTTAGATTCCACTGCAAGTATCAAGTCACACCATGTGCACTCAGGCAGCCCAGCTTTCTGTGGAATGTAGGGTGCTCAGAGACAGGGAAAGGAGCTGGTTGTTTGAAAGCATGTGCAGAGCTGGGCTTTCTGCTTCACCCAGAAGCTCCAAAAGGAAACGCTGCCTTCATTAAAAAAAAAATAATAATCAATCACCTCATTGTTTGTTATTATTTAAATTACGGTAGATGCTTTTTTCTTTCTCAACTATGTTTCTTGAGAGGTGTGTATTCTGTTCTGACGTTTTCCTAAACACTTGCTTAAAATGAGAAAAGAAGCTTTGCTTCAAAATACTTTTTTCTGTGAAATTCTCCTGCTCCTTTGAAACATTTATCCACAACCATTTCTAATGAAATCATATTTATGAAAGTTCTATGAAGCAAGTTAGTATAAACAAGTAAATTTTATTGGGATTCAAGCTCTGGATGTTTGTAATAAATGTCATATGTCATATACTATGATGTTTCATATAGTTTGGTGTCAGTTTCTAATTAAATATTTGAGATTTAAAAACCCATAATATATAACCTGGTAAATCATTGCTACATAGAGCATGAAATGTGATGTTGACTTTATTCTCTACGACATTCTGAACATATGTGGCAGTGTCGGATATAAATGACTCAGGGCTTGGGATGATTGCGTCATGAAATTCAGTGATGGTTTATGATAGTTTAAAACACACTTCTGATCTGCCTATAATCAAACGCACGAACACTGTTTTTATTATGTGGAAAAATGAGTTAATTATGATGGAGATCATAAGCCTGGAAACAGCCTACTCAGTTATTTTGTCGGTGCTTTAAAAGCCAATCTAAGTATTAAGGGTATAAATAAATTATGACTTCAAATGACACACACATTCAGTCATCACAATAACGGAATTCCCTGAAATGAAATGTGGCAGTGTGTGGACTCTGTCCAGACTTCAGAGGCATTTCTTAATTTGAAAGTCAATAACACTGGGCAAAGTGACAGCTAAGAATATATTTCCACTCCTTTTCTGAAACAGAGAATAATTTCTCTCTCCTTTTCTGGTTTTAAAGGCTACAGGGCGAATCCCCAAGTTGGGCAAGAGAAGAGTAGCATGAATTAGTCAAGGTTTTGCATACTTTCAAACATTCTATAAACTTGATTTTTACCATTGGTGGGACAGTACTTAAGATGATCACCCAGTAGGCACTGTGTGGGAGGGCATTCCTACATTCTTAAATCATGGATTGCAGCTACCAGGAAGTTGTGTTTCTACCATGAATTCTGGACATTGAATTCCACTTGATTTCAGGAAAAAGTAAAATTGATGGCCATACGTATGATATTCTTTTATCTACATGTAATGCTCTTGGCTCTTAGAATTGTTGGCTCAGCTTGGCTCTTAGACTCTTTTACTCTGTCCTGCCTCAGAACTCTCTGGCTTTAGAGGTGGGCTTGGGGGAAAATGGAAGCCTCCTTCTCTGTAGATCCTATAATTGGGGAGCACTAGGTGGATGACTGCTCCCCAAGCCCCTCGCCCACCCCGCTCGTTCAGCGCTCCCTGTGTCTGAGTTACTTTAAGAGTGACCATGACAGTAGGCTCCCCCTTTTTTTTTTTTTTTTTAAAGGAAGGGGTCAGTTTGCAGAAGCTGCTTTTCTACCGTGGCCCCGTTTTACAGCAGTTGTGTTTGTAGAAGTTTTCTGGTCCAGCTGAGGATGAAGAGGCTGCCTTATCTTCCCTCCTGGTCGTTCAGTCGGCTTTTGCCAAGGTGTGATTAAGAGCAGCGGCCCTGGCTGAGTCCTGCCTGGGCATAGGCTGCCTCTACCCTTATTACCTGTGCTCTCAGGCAAAGGCTTTGCCGTCCCCAACGTGCACAGTCCCTCTCCAGGGAGTCGCGGTCCCCGACGTGCACAGTCCCTCTCCAGGGAGTCGCGGTCCCCGACG